>PVHT020000012.1:13360061-13451957 GCA_004024745.2 Catagonus wagneri
CAAACCAGCCATTAGAGACACTTGCAATTTGTTGAGAAGATCCTGCCTTGTCTATACAGCCTGGCCTGCCAGCACCTGCTTCCAGAGGTTAAGATCCATTCATCCACACAACCAGTGATTACTGAGAGCCAATCTGCCATGGCTGTTGCTCACTGGCTGTGTGACTTTGGGCAAGTCACCTTCCCTCTCTGTGCCTCGGGAAGTAAGGGATAATGCGAGTCCCTACATCGTAGTGTAAGTACGATGTGAGTGAGCAGATGCGTGGGAAGCACTGACTTCAGTGCCTGGCACACAGTAAATGCTCTATATGAAATAATTATCTTCATCATCATTGCTATTTATTATTACGGGAGCTCAAGTCTCCTGATAACAGAGCATGAGAAGGGCTGGCATAGACAGATCCCAGAGTGCCAGGAGTGAGCAGAGGAGGCAAGAAAATGATGACGGGCGGTTCAATGATAATAACTGGCTTTCTGGGGGGAAATTGCTGATTTGTAGCGTTTGCCAATTACTGTAGTATAAACACTCTTACCCAGATGTTTCATGCTAACGACGTAACACCTCAGCTCTTGCAAGCCTATGCCGCTCTCCAGGGATCACAGCACACATAACTCTCCAGGAGGCCGGGGTACCACTCCCTAGGCAGGACCCTGGTTAAGCCTCGATGGGCAGAAAGCGAGTATGTGATACGAGAGCAGAGGAGCAGGTGGGAATCAAAACTGCTGAGCCTCTCCACCTTGCTGAGGACAGCAGACTTCGCTGGCCTAGGGGAGCCATTGCAAATGAAAGCTCCAGCCTGGAACATTCTAGCATCACCCTGGGGAGCTTATAAAAAACTCCAATGACTGGGCTCTGTCTAGATCAATGAAATGAGAACTGGAGGGTTTGTATGTGTTTTTCAGAGCCCACTGTAACTTGCACAGATGTGGCCAGAGGCAGTCTTAATTGTTAAGACCCTTTTAAAGGACAATGTGGCGCTATGGACCAAAAGGAGAAATGCAGATGCCCTCTGCCTTGAAACCACGTGTCTAAGAATTTATTATGCAGATATGCTTGTCCCTGTGCGCAGAGACAGTTGGATAAAGAAGGTCTTCATTACAGCATAGTTTGTAATAGCAGTGGATTGGAAATGACCGCGGTATCCCTAATTAGGGGGTTGGTTACATAATTGATGGTCATAAAGGCAAGAGAAAATTCTGCAGCTGTTAAAAAGCGACAGGAGAATCTATATGCACTGACATGGAAGGGCCAGCACAATGCATAAAGTTCACGGTGCAGAACAGATTATCCTGAAAGCACCAGTTTGTGTGAAATTAGACAGGAGGTATGTATGTGCGTGCACAGAATAGTTATTGCTGAAAATGAGTAAAATCTAGAAATCGGGGTTGCCTCTGGGGAGAGAACCCCAGCAGTATGGGGAAGGGGTGAGAGGGAGAGAGAAATTCCTTTTCTCTATTTCATTTTGTATGGCTTTATTTTGATTTTTATTTATTTATTTGGCCATGCCTGTGGCATGCCGATGCTCCCAGGCCAGGGATGGAACTCGAGCCACAGCAGTGACCTGAGCCACTGCGGTGGCAACACTGGATCCTTAACCCACTGCAGCATAAGAGAACTCTCTTGTTTGATTTTTAAAAATCATGGATATGCACTGATTCAAAAATTTCTTCAAGTTAATTAAAAGGCATCTTGGTGCCAGTGGGGAAGAGGAGCCATCAGAGAAGAAGAAGAATCATTTATCATCTCTGCCTGGAGTGACCTGATCAGTCTTTGGGCCCTTGGGGTTGTTCAGCATGACCTCATCGGGGAAAATTAGACAACTCAGTAATCTTCACTATGGACTCCAAGAAGCACACTCGGATCATTTCCCACTTAGAGTCCCAAAGTCAAGGTGCCTCCAGGAGCCAGGAGGATAACACCAGGCAGGCTGGGCAGGGCTGTGGGGGACCCCAAACCCAACTCACAAAGATGGAATGTGGGTGATTAAAGGAGAGCTGTAACCCTGATTTTTATGCTAACGCTTTCAAATTCTCAATGCTGCCAACTAATGAGAAATTTATGAAGCACCATAGGGCTGTACTTGTGCCCATCTGCTGACCTGGCAATTCCGCTCCTCAGTGTATACCCATGAGAAGCACACATGTAGGCTCACCAGAAGGCACGGGTCAGAAGGCTTGTCACAGCACTGCTATAACAGCGGCAAATTGGAATGCCCTCAAACGAGAGAGTGGATAAATAAACCATGCGTGTTCCCACTGTGGAATACCATATAACAACAAGCATGCACACGCCACTGCCATCTGCAGCAACACAGAAGAATCATGTAGTCGTTATGCTGAGTGAATGGAGCCACAGACAAAAAAGAGCAGCTAGAACCTCCAAACCAGGCAAAAGGAATCAAGCTATGGAAATAAAAGTGTGGAAAACAATTGCCTTTGGGGTGCGTAGAAAGTTTGAGGGGTTGATTACCTTGTGTTTTGAATCCATGCAAATGATGTGTGTCCTTTAGTATGTATGTGGTGTTTAATTTTTTAAAGTGGGTTTGTTTTTCCAAAAACCATCCCTGCCATGGAGCCGAATATAATACACATCGGTGGGCTGGATTCAGCCTTGGGCTTCCAATTAGGATAAGGTCGTCACAATAAATGGCTTTGAAGTGGCCAGGCTTTCCAAACTGCCCCAGCCCCCCAAATTCCAGTGTATTGTCAGTCCCGGCTGAATGCTGCAGTGACACCCAGCTCTGTGGACCACACCTGCCCTCCCTGCCTCCCCCCTCCTGGAATTCTGGGGTCCTGGAGAAAACTCAGCAGTGAAGTTTTGCCCTCCCCTCTCCCTCCTCCCTCCCCACTCCTCCCACCCTCCTCCCACCTCTCCCTCCTCCCCACCTCCCCGCTCCTTCCCACCTCCTTTTGCTGAAGGGAGAGAGGGGGCTGGACCAATGACAGCTGCTTCAGCTTTCTGTTTAAAAAGATTGTTCAAGATGTAATTATCCCCAGTGAAAGATGCAAGCTCTCCATGAAAGCGAGTCTGTCCTCGGGCAGTTTGCAGAAGTTGTGGATTGTCAGGGACAGGCTTTCCCACAAAGGCACACACCGCTGTTTTTGAATGCCAGGCAGCTCCTCCTTTGGAGACCAAACCTTTTACATTCTGATCGGGGAGCTGAGCATGTGCTGGGGTCTCCGCTCCAACACCCTCCAGGTGCTTGTAGCGTCTTATGATGGCATGTTTCAAACAAGGGGAAAAATTGCCAGACTAGTACAATGAACATCGCTATTCCCTGGCTAGGCTCATAACTACCAGTATTTTGTCATGTTGACTTATATATAAATATATATATTTTTTTCTGAAATATTTCAGAGTAAACTATAGACCCTGTGACAATTCACCCTGAATTCTTCAGCATAGACATCCAGGAAAATAAAGATAATTTCTCCATAACCAAAGAACCATTATCACACCAAGCACCACGCACAGTAATGAATAATTCCCTAACATCATCTAATACTCAGTCTACTGTCAAATTCCATGTCTCCAAAATGTCTTTTACAGTTGTTTTTCAGACCAATACCCAATTAAGGACCACATACAACATTGGAGGATTATGTTACTTTCACTCTCCCACAGTGTCGTGGCCTCCAGCACCCACCCCACCCCAGCCCCCGTCGCCACCTCCCATGACAATGACTTTGTAAGAGATCATGACAGTTGTCTTTGAGACTGTTCCTCCTTCTGGCTTTATCCCGTGGTTCCCAAGTGTCCCTCTCTCCCCTCTATTTCTGGAAATTAAGTCTACAGGATTGATTAGACTTGGGTTAAATAGTTTTGCCAAGAAGCCTTCATAGGTGGGGACCCAGGGTGCTTGGCTGCCCCCCCCAGCCCCAGGGATGACACCGAGATGTGGATACAGCAGAGGCGTCCTTTGTAAGGCACTCTCCTTTCGCAACTAGCCAGGGTTCTGGGGTGGGGGAGATACTGGGACCTAAACCCTTTCTACTCTTTGGTCCTTTGGTGGAAAAGAGGAGGGAACTCGGTGGGGTGGGGGGCGGGTGTTGGCAGGTGATGATGAGCCCAGCTGCTCCCTCTCACCCCAAGGCCTCCAAGTGCCCCCAGGCAATTTCCAGCAACAAGAGGTAACACACCTAGTTCTTTGTCCTTCGGAGCTCGGAGAGGACCAGGCTGGCCGGAAGAGTGACAAGCATGCCATCACTACTCCTTCTCTATGTCATGCATTGAACAAAATACACATTTTCACGCTTCTTCCAACAGCCCAAAGACTGGTGGTAGATTCAGTTATTCTCCCAGTTTACAGATGGAGACACTGAGGCTTGGGGAACTTAAGGAACTTGTCTGCAGGCATCCAGGGTTTAAAACCGGGTCTGTCTGCTACTTAAGTGCTCCGCTGCACCGCACAACTTCACGTCCCACCAAGACTAAACGTCTGGGGCCATGTCCCTGCCTCCAGAGGTAACAGAGGCCAGGAGAAGGAATCACAGTTAAGAAATGTGAGAGCAGAGTTCCCGCTGTGGCACAGTGGGTTAAGGACCTGACTGCAGTGGCTCCAGCTGCTGTGGAGGCCTAGGTTCAATCCCTCGCACGGCGCAGTGGGTTAAAGGATCCATCTTCGCTGGTGCCGGGCGCAGGTGTGGCTTGGATTCAATCCCCGGCCTGGGAACTTCATGTGCTGCGGGTGCAGCCATAAAAAATTAAAATTAAAAAATAAAGAAGAAATGCGCGCTGAGTTCAGGTACAGATAAAGCTGTGACAGGTGACCTTAGGCTTATAAGGATCCTGAATTTTACTTTCCATTTATCCTGTTTAGAAACTTCCTGTATCATTTTGAAATCTACCTATGATCCTAATGACTCAATGCAATTGATATTGGTAACTATCATAAAGTTATGATTTTATTAATTTTTTTAATGGCCAGGGCAGTTACAAACGCCTATTATCAGGCCTATTACAAAGGCGTCTGTGCAGATGGAGCTGCAGGTGCTTGGCTCTCACTGGAATTCTAGCCCTTGCAGGGTTTTGCCTCAGAGCTCAAAGAGTAGAGCCTGAGGGGTGATCTAGGTGAATTAAGACCCAGCCCTGGGAGTTCCCGTCGTGGCTCAGTGGTTAACGAATCCGACTAGGAACCATGAGGTTGCAGGTTCGATCCCTGGCCTCACTCAGTGGATTAAAGATCCGGCGTTGCCGTGAGCTGTAGTGTAGGTGGCAGACGCGGCTCGGATCCCACGTTGCTATGGCTGTGGCTGTGGCATAGGCCGGTGGCTTCAGCTCCTGTTAGACCCCTAGCCTGGGAACCTCCATATGCTGCGGAGATAAGGAAAAAAAAAAAAAAAAGACCCAGCCCTTGACTTTCTGGCCGACCGGACTCACAAGTGACTCTAACAAAAACAAATATAGAGAAAGGTTAATGAGCTAAACCAGTGATGTGGGGGAGTATAAACAAGCAGGACCCTAGGGGCCTTCCTGGAGCAGAGCCCCAGCCTCCACCTGGCTTTTGTCTGCAGAAAAATTTTAGTCAAAAAATAAACCTAATCAGAAATGTGAGAAAATACAGGAAGAAAGGAAAAAGGTCAAGCAAGACAAAATAATGCTTCAGCCATTCAACAAAGTCCAGGACCTTTAGTTCCTCCTCAGGGACTATAGGTGATTTTCTGAGCCTTGTCTTTCCAGCTGTTTTGCAGATGCTGAAACCCCCACCAGGTGGAAGAAGTTAACTGCGTGCTGCCCATGAGCGTGGAGACCCCAGACCGGCTGGAACCAGAAGGTCAATGAGGCTGACTCCCAATGACCTCACCACCAGCCAATCAGAAGAGTGTCCACCAGCTGATGACGCCCTGCTGCTTGAGCAATGTAAGACTCCTGACTACCCCCTCCAGGGCAGGACACAGTCTTGAGGGCACTAGCTTGCCATGGCTCCCTTTGGCTGGCAAAGCAATAAAGCTTGTCTTTTCTATTTCCCCCAAAATTCTCTCTGTGATTCAATTCCATGCCAGTGCACAGAGGCCAAGTTTCAGCAACAAGAGGACAGAGAAATTTGAGACTGATTCTCATTGGGAGAATTCCAGGAAGATTTTTGCAGGAAGGGCTTTTTGAGCTGGGCATGGAAGTAGGAGTAGGAGTTTGAACAGCTGACACTGACAAAGGCCTTTGAGGCTGAAGAGGACACAGGAGTGAGGACTGAACCGGCTAGTGTCAGGCATGTCTGGGGAGTGGAGTATGTGGCCTGACCAGGAGAGCCAGAGATTAGGTTAAAAAGAGTTTTGAGTACTTGGCGGGGCACTTGGATCTTATTCTAAAGGCATCACAGTCACGGGAAAAAACTCAGGAAGAATATAACCAGACCTGACGTACTTTAGGGAAGGTATGTCTAGCGTAGGATGAGAGGACCAGAAAAGGATGAAGACAAGGCAGGGACCCCAGGAAAGGAGACCATGAAAAGAACGCGAGAGTCCAAAGGCAGGGACGCAGGCGGGATTCAGGAGCGCTTTGGCAGGGCGCATGCGCACTGAGTGGCTGGCGGGTGGGGTGCAGGAAGGCTCCGGTGACCCCAGGACTTGCAGACCGTGTGGCAGAGGAGATGCTTGGGGGCAGTAACCCACATAGGAAGCAATGGAGGAGGAGGAGGAGTTCGGGGGAAAAAGAGGCCTTGAATTTGTTAGGTTAAGGGCCTCCAGCTGCAAGTGCTTGGAAACTGAGTCCAGAGAAGAGCTCGGGGCTGAAAGCGCTTCTCAGAGCCCCTCGTCCAGGGAGCGGAAGTCACCCCAGGAAGGTGCGGCGGTGGCGGGGGTCGGGCCAGGGGTGCCCCAGAAGGCGAGGTTGTCGGGAAAGTAGTGCGTCCCCTGGGTCCCAGGAGGTAAAAGTGAGGACGGGAGGGGGTCCCCGGACGGCACCGGGAGAGAACAGATTTCCCCGAAGGCCAGGGCCCAGCAGAGAAGCAGGAAGCGTGTGCGGATTCCGGCTGGAAGGGAGTGGTTCCAGCAAGAGAACCCCGCACCTGAGGGCCCCCCTGAGGGCGTCTGATGGGACACGGTCCTTTCAGAGTCGACCCCGGGAATCTAAACAAACGACAGCCTGCGTGGAGTCAGCTTGGCCCCAGCAAAGGGACCCCCGACTTCCTCCGCAGCCCAGGCTGCTGGTTATTTCCTGTAAAGGGGTGAAAGGGGGCCGCTGGGGGACCCTCCTGCACACCTCCTCCTCTCCAACGCCTCCCCCTCCTCTGCCCCCAGGAAGCAGCTGAACCCGCGTGGCCGCCCCCACAGGGTTTCTAGCTTGGAGACCTCGAAGGAGAAGGATGTTGTTCGGTGAGTTTGGGGGACACTGGCCAGGTGGGTTCCGTCCTGGGGTTCTGCTCAGCAAGTGGAACAATCCCACGTGAGAAGTGCCTCTCCCAGACCACGGCTGGCTGTAGGTCCGTATATTCCGCCGACTCGGTGCCCCCCAACCCCAGGGCCCCCTTTCCGACAGGCCAGGCTCCGCACACTCCACTGTTGGGGAACGCAGCCTGGGACCCGCTGGGCTTGGCTGGGTCCCTGCCAGGGCGGCCGGGCAGCACCGCAGAGGCGGATGGGCTGGAGTTTGGGTGGGGCCGTGGCGTGGTGGACGGTTCACCCCAGTTTGCAGGGCTGAAGTCCCTGCAAGGGTGAGGGTGGCAGGCGACAGAAAACGCCCAGTTGGCAGGAGATGAGAACTGTGGAGACCGGGAGGCCGCTGTTGGTGGCTAGGAGCCCCCAGGGTGGGCCTGGGGAGGGAGAAAAGCAGGCCTCCGGCCCGGTGGTCTTACCTGGAGGCCTCAGCTCACAGAACATGCAGTTTCTTAAAGGCACCGCCACCCCGTACCAGAGTGCTTAGCTTTGCAAAGATGCAGGAATATATTTATCTATTATTATGATTTTTGCAGTCTTTTTGCTCAGCAGAGCTGCTTGAATTTAGGATGGTCGGCCTCCTTGGCCTGCCCCGTACCTGTTTTCTCTAGGCCTCCTCAAAATGAGATAAGAAAGATTGGTTTTGGTGTCCTGAAATATTTTGGATATGAAATTGGTCAGTGAACAAACATGCATGTTAACCACCCAAAGCTATATTAATAGCAGGATTTTTTTTTCTCCTGATTTGGAAGCTTTGTTTTCAGAATCGTGCATCTGTTAGTAGGTCCCTGGAGGCCTGGGTAGGGCAGGTCTGGAGGGCGGTTGGGACCTTTAGGGGGTTTTTGTCTCATGGTGCCCAGATACAAGCAAAATGACCCAGAGCTCAGCTCCAAGTTTCTTGAGGTCAGTAGGTATTTTCAGGTACCAGATTCTCTTCCCGGAATCTATTGCTGTGAAACAAACCATCCCCAACTTAGTGGCATAAAATAATGAGCACTTACGATGCATAAAGAAGAATCACGGATTCTGTGGATAAGGAATCTGGATGCAGTCAGAAGGGCTAGTGTCTGTTTTGTGATGTTGGCCGGGAGCCTGAAAGGCTGGGGTGACCTGGGGTTGGCACTTTGGCAGGGATGGCTGGACGGCTGGGATCAGCTGGGACTATTGGCCAGAGTGCCTCCAGGTGGCCTCTGTAGTGTGGTGGCCTTGGCGGGTGGCTGGGCCTCTGTCAGGGCAGCTTGGTGCTCCTGTAAGCCAAGGAGGAGCCGCTTGGTCTTTTATGACCCAACCTCAAAAGTCACATAGTATCATTCCTGCTGTTGTCTATTGGTCAAAGCCATCGCAAGCCTGCCTACACTTAGAGGAAGGAATTCAGCCCCGCCCCTTAATGGGAGGGGAGTGAAAGACTGTGGTCCTGTTACAGTTGCTGCTGCTCCTTTAAATTTCCTTCCTCTTCGGTTATTTGGTGACTTGTAACCTGTCTGTCCTCATTTTAAACCACGAGGCTTTGTCAGAATCCAGGAGAAGAGCAGACCTCCAGATTGAATCTCTGTTCCCAGTTCTGACTGTCACCCTTGGGCTTTGTATCCAGTCATGGTATTTTCATGGCTTGTCTGATGGTGAGGGTGGAGCTTCCAGTAATATATGTCCAGGGACTCAAAACACAGCAGAAAATATGCCTCCTGATGTGAGAGAATGTCCGTGCTACATTTGGTAAGTGAAAAAGGCAAAGGAAAAATAAAATGGAAGATTATCAAGCTGATAAGTGGTTCTCTCCAAATGGAAGGTTTAGGCATGATTTCTATTTTGTTGTTGTATGTGTTTTTTTCTTTTTATAGAAAGTTCAAGTAGCACGTGGAGATAAAGCTTGCAGGCTCTGGAATCAGACTGCCTGGATTCAAATCTCAGTTCTTTCCATTTCTGGTTTTGGAACTTGGCACAAATTGCTTTGATGCTCTGGAACTCAGTTTCCTCATCTGTAAAATGGGGCTAACAATAGGCCAGTAGCATCCACCTCAAAGCTAGGATTGTTGTAAGGTTTAAATAAGACGATGCATGTAAAGCACTTACCATAGTATCCAGCATAATGTAATTATGTTCAGAATTATTCTTAGTGGTATTATTAATAATAATTTAAAAAAGGATAAATGATCAAAGGTTGTACAACTATACAAAAAAAAAAAGGGAAAACTATGGAATTGCACAGAACCCTTAAAAAAAATAACTGAAGAGGAGTTCCCGTCATGGTGCAGCAGAAACAAATCCAACTAGGAACCATGAGGTTGCAGGTTCAATCCCTGGCCTCACTCAGTGGATTAAGGATCCGGTATTGCTGTGAGCTGTGGTGTAGGTCATAGACATGGCTTGGATCCTGTGTTGCTGTGGCTGTGGTGTAGGCTGGCAGCTGTAGTTCTGATTAGACCCCTAGCCTGGGAACCTCCATATGCCACGGGTGCAGCCCTAAAAAGCAAAAACCTAAAAATAAAAAAAATAATAACTAAAGAGTTCCCTGGTGACCTAGCAGTTAAGGACCCAACATTGTCACTGCTGCAGCTTGGGTCATTGCTGTAGGGCGGCTTCAATCCCTTGCCCAGGAACTTGCACATGCCACAGGTGCAGTCAAAAAACAAAACAAAACAAAACTGAGTCTAAATTGTTTTTAATGTCCTGACAACAGCATCTTGTGTGTGTGTGTTTGTGTTTTATCAGGAGCATAAAGCCAGTTTTATTGCTGGAAAAAAAACTCATAATGTGCTCTTACACCTTTTAAGATCTGTTTGCTGCAGACATATTCTGCTTTCCTGGAGATTTTGAAAATCTGGGGCAGTGATTTTCCTTAGAGGGGAGCAAAAGGATATGTAGAAAAGTGTGTGTGACCCATGGATCCTCAATATCTTAGAGCAAGGACTCCATCAGGCAGGGTTGAGACACTAAAAGCAATAAAATAATTGCCCTGAATTTTTAAAAATGCAGAAGCATTGTTCTCTGCTGGAACACAAAAACATTTGTTAGCCTAAAAAGAAGTGTTCGTTTGACTGGTTTTGCTGTCAGCAGAAATTTTGGCTTTTGCACCCAATACCCTTCCCAGCTAAGTAAATAGGAAGATCAGAGAGACTGTCAGTTGGATATTTGGAGCAAATCTGGATCAGCGAACAGTGATGCAGAGGTGAGGTGAGGGGTCCCACTCGAGCCACAGTGGAAGACGTGTCCCCCGGAAGCCCCGTGTCTCCGGAGCAGGGCCAGTCTGGCTGTGACGCAGTGGGCTCACACCTCGCTCTGTTGCAGAGGGTAAGGCGGGGCCAGAGGTGGAAGCTTGTCAGTTACACTTCCGGCATAATGGCTGGCGTGGCATGCAGTCAGCATAGGGTGGATGGATGGATGGATGGATGGATGGATGAACAGATGGAGGAATTAAATGGAATGAGAGACACTTTCCTGACCCCCAAGTGTCTAGGGACTGTGCTTGGGAGCTATGACCAGAATCCAAAGGAAAGGACACTTTTTGACCATTTTTCGGCATTCCATGTAGGGCTTACCCGACTGATAATCTTTATTAAAGACCAACCACCTCTCCCTTAGATATATGGTCCTGGGGTTGCAGAAAACAAGATTTATTTTATTCCACACAATTCCCCACATGTTCTAAACTTTCTAGAATGAGCATGTGTTATTTTCAGATATTCATACAAAATTTACGTCTCCATGCGGAAACTCCAAATGCAGTTCTCTTCTTAATGAAGAATCGCTGTGTGCATCTTGTGCACATTTCCTGGTGCTTTTTGACACGTTTGGTATTACATGCTTGAGGGCTTGCTGCCGCTCTTCTTCATGATCTCAGTTAGCCCCCGCCCCAGCAACAACTTTGAGATAAGGGCTTTTCGTGGTGTCTCCTTCCAGAGGAAGAGACAGGGAAGCTCAGAGAGGGTAAGCAACTTGTCTGAGGTCACACAGCAGTGAGGGGGTTGAGGGGCTGACGTCTGAGCCCATGATCTTAAACACTCTCCTGTGCTGCTCCCATTAACCTAGCAAGCTAATCCAGCAATATTAATTTGCAAATATATTTTTGGTGATTTAAAAGGTAACCTTTTTTTCTGAGCAGAAGTAAAGACGACAGCTGGCGATGGCTGCAAAGAACCTTACGGCTTCACTTGCAGACCTGGCCCAGGTGCAGGCAGAGCCCTGGCTCCAACAGCCCGCCCAGCCTTAAATCTTGAACCCCGGTGGCCAGCCTGTCCTCCCTGGCCCTTGGAACTCTTTCTAGAGGGTCAGCAGTCACTTTGATATCATCAGGTTCTGTTCTCCAAGGCGTGAGGGGAAGCATTTCATTTCGCTGTGGTAGGAATTTAATTGCTTTCCATTGCACCGCCTCACACCGACTGCATGTGTTGAGGGCTTTGAAGATTAAAGGATGCTGAGACATTAATTATTTAAGGAAAGGCATTTAAACTTGAGACAGATAAACCTAGATTACAAAGCAGGCGGTCCAAGTTGTCTAATGTTCGACCAAAATGAAAAGGAGCCAAAACTTGCATGATGCCTTATGATGAATCTGCACGATGTAGTTGGGTCTTGAGTAATTCGGTACGTCTCTGATACAAGGATATCATTCCACTGATAAGGGTATCATTCCATCCTGATAAGGACGCCAGGGTCCAGAGAGGTAGAATACGTGGCCCAGGGTCACACAGCTTCAAAAGACCAGAGCAGGAATTTGAACCCGAGTTCAAAGTTGCTATGACTTTTAGGTCCACTCTTCCTCTGGGGCAGGTTCAATACAAAGATAGATGCGTTCCTGCAGAAAGACTTCATTGAGGCTCTTTGTGAAACGGGCTTTTCCTATTCATGATGTATTGATTTGAGGCTGTGAAAGAACCATTTGCAGATGTATTTAGAAATCTAATGAGTACTACTGGGAACACTTAAATGATCAGAAATTATATGGAAGACTTACTGTTGCTTTGGGTAGAACGCGGACTCTGAGGTATGGCATCAGTGGGTGGCGATAGCTTTATAATGAGGCCATCGAATGGGTTCCCGCAGCCTCATTCGGATCCTTGTGTATGTGGAGAAGCCAGATTTCCATTTGAGCTTGGTGTCATCAAGCTCCAAGTTATTAAACGCCTGGGGTTGATGTAATTTGTAGAGGATGAAATGGTAACTGCTGCTTAATGGGGGAGAATTTGCAATTGTGGATAAGCAGCGGGTAATTGGACACAGCGGTGCGAAACCCCAGCTCAGACTCCTCCTTGTGGTCGGTGCCACTCAGGCAGAGAGCGTCACTTCTCAGGCTAAACCTCTGTCACCTCATCATCCCAATGGCCTAAGAATTGGGTCTCCAAAGTAGCAGCATTGTGAGGGGAGGGGGAGGCTGTGTGTGGGGGGGTGAGGTGGAGACCCGCCATGTGTTTCAAAGTCATGAGAACAGCTAGAAATTAGGAATGGGATCTCGGGGCCCTGAGTTCTCATTTCCTTGCAGCTCATTGGTGATTCTAAAATTCTGGGCAAGAAGTTTCTGTTGTGGCTCAGTGGGTTACGAACTGACATAGTGTCCACAAGGATGTGGGTTCGATCCCTGGCCTTGCTTAATGGGTTAAGGATCCACAGCTGCAAACTGCAGTGTGATTGGCAGATGTGGCTCGGTTCATGCTCAGTACTTTGGGCTATACATACCCAGAAGTGGAATTGCTGGATCATATGGTAATTCTGGGATTAAGGTTTTGAGATATCCTCCATGCTGTTTTCCAAAGCAGCTGGAACATTTTACAGTATTTCTAGCAGTGCACAAAGGTTCCAGTTTCTCCACATCTTCACCAACACTTGTTAATTTCTGTGGGTTTTTTTTTTTTTTTGGCCTTTAAAAAAAATAGACATCCTAATGGGTGTGATGGGTGGGTTTTTTTAGGGCTCAGGATAAGGGAAAAAGGATTTTGAACACAGGGACCTGGGAGATAGAAATCCTCGAAAGGCAGCATAAATGGCCCCATCACACACAGCAAGTTTGCAGAGCTGTGCTATCCGATAAATGCATCTAAAAGTCCAGTTTCTCTATTGCGCATGCACATTTCAAGTACTTGCTAGCCATGTGGGTTGTCTGGTGGCTGCCATATTGGACATTCTGCCCATCTAGAACGTTCTGTGATCACAGGAGGTTCTGCTGGCTAGCGCTGCTATAGAAGATAACAAAATGCACGTGCACAAATATATCTCATTTTGATCTTTGGGACTCCATTACTGGTCCTGTTGGTGACTTGATCTAAGTTGTGCAGCCTCTGGGTGGCAGAAGCGAAAGGGGAGCCCCTCAGATTCCCGGTCCAGTGTCCCATGTTCCTGTCCTCTTCCATGAATTCACGCAGAGTGTGGAGGGCAGGTGGGGGGCGATGAGGGGGAGAGAGTTGATTATAAAGGATGCTGTCCCCACAGTATTTCCCAGGATTTCTTTTTAAAAATGATTAGGCTTTGCTTTTATTTCCTGTGTGTCCTGCTAACGTTTCTTGCCTAGTGGTTTATTAAATGTAATGGACCAGATGCTTCAAGGATTATATCACCCTTGTGGGCCTGGTGGCTCTGACAGCCTTTGGCTTTAATCAGCTTCCTGACTGCAGCAGGCTCAGGAGATTCCATGACCTCCTACAGCCATTTCTGTCTTCCATCGTGACATCATGTCAGCTGGGCACACAGCCACGCAGAATAAAGACTACATTTCCCAGCCTCTCTTGCAGCTAGGCATGATCATGTGACCAAGTTCTGGCCAATGGGATGTCAGTGGAGGGTCAACCTGGCAGCATCCATCTATTTTAAGAGATGGCTGGCAGGCATGTGCCCACTCCCCTCCTCTCCCTTATCCCTTTTTCTGTATTGCTCTCTGCAGCTGTCACCTTGGTTGCTGAGGACAAGGTCCAGTGTTAGGGTTGGGGGAGAGGAGCAGAGCCACCACGCAGGCCTGAATGGCTAACATGTGGCCTTTCATGTGAAAGTGAACCAAGCTGCTGCCTGGGGTGAATCACTGTGATTTTTGGTCGCTGTTACTTGCAGGTAAACCCAGTTCTAACTGATGAACTAGGTAATGCCAGCCGTGAACTATATGTCAGACCCTTTCTATAAACTGTTAACCCTCAGAACAGCTTTACTAATGTAGGCATTTTCAACTCAGGATGATTTTGCTCCCGAGGGGACATTAGGCAATGTCTGGAGACAGTTTGGATGGTCCTGACTCTGTGTGTGTGTTTGGGGTGGTAAACCGGTATCTCCTGTGCTACCGGTATCTCCTGGGTCAAGGCCAGGGGTGCTGCTAAACATACTACAGTGCACAGAATGGTCCACCCCACAAGAGCGATCTGGTTCCAAAATATCAGCCTTACTAAGGTCGCAGCGCTCTGTTTATTGTTTTGTTACATTCAAGGAAACTAAAGGCAAAGGTGTAAATCACTTGCCTGTGGGGATTCGGCTTATAAGTGGCCGTGGAGATTCAAACCCAGGCAGTGAGCGAAGGCGGGAGGGTCTGAGAGCACCATGGGGCAAGGCGTGGGGTGCGCGGAACAGGTGCCCCGAACACCCTGCACTTTCTCACCTCTTCTCCAGGTGTCCAGCAGCTCCTGGCTCTGCCACTCGCTGAAAGAGTGACCTTGAGCCGGTCACCTCCCCTCTGGGCGTCCCAGTTTCTTCTGCTGTACAGGTGGGGGATGGTAAAGCCCAGATGTCTGTGGTGTATATTGGCCAGCCCAGCGCAGCACTTCTGCAGCGGTGCTCTGACCAATCAGAATGGAGTGGAGCCCAAGGCGGTGCTTCCACCCCCACACTCTGACCAATCAGAATGGAGTGGAGCCCAAGGCGGTGCTTCCACCCCCACACTCTGACCAATCAGAATGGAGTGGAGCCCAAGGCAGTGCTTCCAGCCCCACATTCTGACAAATCCGAATGGAGCACATCCCGATGCGGTGTCTCTCCACCCCGGCACACTGACCAATCAGAATGGACCTGAGTGTGGGTCTGATGCTTTGCAGAGTGAGCCCTTTAGTTCCCAGACCCTGGGGAATCCGAGGGCAAGATTGTGGAGGCTGGATTGGGAGAACCTGGTCATAGAAGTGGTGGTGGTGGTGGTGGGGGGGGCATTTGCTGATTGGTATGGGAATGTTTCAACAGTTAAACCGCCTGTACAGTTACTTTGGTATCACAGGCCAGAGGTCAGTGTGAGTGGGAGATGTACAATTGCTCAGGAGTTCCTGTCCTGGCTCAGCGTTAACAAACCTGACTGGTATCTATGAGGACGTGGGCTCCATCCCTGGCCTCAGTCAGTGGGTTAAGGATCTGGCTTGGCCATGAGCTGTGGTGTAGGTCACAGATGCAGCTGGATCCCATGTTGCTGTGACTGTGGCGAAGGCTGGCGGCTACAGCTCCTGTTAGACCCCTAGCCTGGGAACTTGTATATGCTGTGGGTGTGACCCTAAAAAATACAAAAAAAAAAGAAAAAAGGAAGGAAGGAAGGAAGAAAGAGAAGAAAGAAAGAAATTGCTCAGGTCAGGTGGGAACCCAGCCTCATTTGCAAGAATGAACCTGAAGAGTCAGTGTCCTTTAACCTCCGAGTTATCCCACCCGTCTTGTGTTTAAAGACATTAAAAAACATCCACCGTTCAAATGAAAGGTTAAGGGTGGGCAGTGATTGCAGATGAGCAGTATCTACGACCAGGAACTGTGCTTATTGTTTAATTTCATTCCGGTAGTTTATTTGCTCCCATTTTACAGATAAGGAAACCGAGGCCGGGAGAGACTTGGCATCACTTGCAGGATTTTGTAGCTGGTAAGAGAACTCAGGAACTTATTCACCCAACCGCCCAGTTGGAAGGCAGGGGGTGAGATGTGGGAGCCTGGGGCCCTCTCCGATTTTTGCAGATGGACAACTTTTAACACTCAGAAAAAAATAGGGAAGGAATCTGGCCTCAAAGTGGCCTGAGCAACGTCAGTTCATCAGGGTGGAGACTGGCACTTCTCATTTCTGTTTCCTGCCGCCTTCTTCACCTTGACCCAAGGACCCGCCCACCCCATTTGCCCTGCCTACCTGGCACCCAGTCAGCACTAGCCCCAGGCTCTTTGTCGCCCTCCTCCGCAGTGCCTGGCAGGTTTGAGCCACATCTGCATTAGGGAGCCGCTAATGATTTGGTATCTCAGCCTGAGATTTAACTGATCTCTTAGCTCAGTTGGAAAAATTCCCTCTCTCAAATAGCTGTTTTATCTTCTGGCGCCTGCCACCGCTTTAATTATACTAAGTCCTCATCAGATGCCTCAAACCAGAGAGAGGGGAAAAAAAAAAAAGACAAGATCAGACACTGGGACAGGCTGTTGCCTTTCTAGACTGTTGGGAACGTGGGCGCTTGTTATCACCCTCCGAATCACCAGCTTTCACCTGGAGATTAAAAGGCGTCCCCCGAGACCACTTGAAATGAACAATAAGGCGCACAAAAGCTTAATCTTCTCAGTGGTCATGAAACCTGGGTTTTATGGGACGTTGCCTCCTATTTCCAGTCTCAGGCCATCAGTCCCCTTGGCAAAAACGGTTCCCTGGCAAAAGTCACGCCTTTACAGAGTGGCTGGTGTTGCCTGAGACCCTTTCAAAACTAGGACGATGTGCTTCCAGTGTTAAGTTAACCTTTGACAGAAGGACATTGTTGACTTGACTTGGAACTTTTGAGCTCCAGGGGCTCGCAGGGTGAATGCTTTTCTTCCCTGCCTTTCTCTCTTTCTCCCTCCCTCTTCTCTTTCCTTCCTTCCGTCCGTCCAGCCTTTCTTTCTTTCCATTCCTTTCTTCCTCTCTCTCTCCCCCTTTCCCTCCCTCCCTTCCTTCCTTTCTCCCTCCTCCCTTCCTTTCTTTAATATAAACCCAACTTTAGTAAAAGTGAAGACTTTTAACTCAGTGTAAGAGATATTATTGCCCCATTTGAGGATGTTGCGTTTTGGCGGGCTGACCGCTTGCCTGTGACTATGCACTCTGCTATCTTGTTTCGCTGTGACCTTGGACCATGCCTTGGCGGGGCTCTTCTACACCTCTTAAAACATAGATCAGACTTTGACCTTAGCCGCTCCCTGCGGCAGCACGTAGCCTGCAGGCGTGTTTGGGGTTGGCGTTCACAGTGTTTTTAAAACAATGTGAGTGAAGTGGAATCTGGAACAACCAGTTTGGAAAGCTGGTGTCTACTAACTGAACTCAGGGATTCCACTCCTAGCTCCTTATTCTAGGGAGTAAGTCCCCTCGCCAACCGAAAGACACAAACCTGGGTGCGTGGCAGCTCCGCGTGGAGTAGCCCGGAATGGGGAACCAGCCAAATGTGCCACATGGATAAATCGATTACAGTCACGCGGTGGAACACGCGGTGCCCATCAGGGCTCTGGGCCCTCAGCGTGACTCTCAGTGATACCACTGAGTGAAAACCAGACGTGAAAAATACACCCTGAATGATTCCCTTCATGGAAACGGCTAGAAAAGCAGAACTAGTCTGCTCTGGTAGAAATCAGAATCACAGCTGCCTTTGAAGAGGGAGGGGAGGGTGCAGTCTATGAGATGGATTTCGGGGTGGGGTGCTGGCGGGGTTCCTGACTCTTCTGAGTGCTGGTTACATGGGTCTGTTTACTTTGTGGGAAGTAATCAGGCCATATACTCTTGTTGTTGTTTTCCTTTTGTTTGCTTTTTGGGGCTGCGCCTGCGGCATATGGAGGTTCCCAGGCTAGGGGTCGAATCGGAGCTACAGCTGCCAGCCTACACCACAGCCACAGCAATGCCAGATCCAAGCCACGTTTGTGAACTACACCACAGCTCACGGCAACGCTGGATCCTTAACCCACTGAACGAGGCCAGGGATCGAACTCACATCCCCGTGGATACTAGTCAGGTTTGTTCCTGCTGAGCCACAGTGGGAACTCCCTGTTTTTTTTTCCCCCTGTATCCCTGTCATTTTTTGGAGCAGCTTTATTGAGATATGATTCATATATCATAAAATCCACTTAGGTAAAGCATAAAATTCGGTCATTTTCAGTATATTCACAGTCGTGCAACCACTGCCACATCTAATTTTCATCACCTCAGAAAGAAAACTGCAAGTTCCAGTCGTGGTGCAGCGGAAACGAATCCGACTAGGAACCATGAGATTGCAGGTTTGATCCCTGGCCTCACTCAGTGGGTTAAGGATCCAGCGTTGCCGTGAGCTGTGGTGTAGGTCGCAGACTCAGCCTGGATCCCGTGTTGTTGTGGCTGTGGTGTAGGCCGGCAGCTACAGCTCCGATTCGACCCCGACCCCTAGTCTGGGAACTTCCATAGGCCGTCTCGGGTACGGCCCTAAAAGGCAAAAAAAAAAAAAAAAAAAAAGAAAGAAACCCGGAGAGTTCCCTGGTGGCCCAGTGGTTAGGGTTTGGTGATATCACAGCTGCAGCACGGGTTCAATCGCTGGTCTGGGAACTTAGATCCCACATCAAGCTGCTGCACACTGTGGGCAAAAAAAAGAAAACAGAAAAGTGGTACCCACTTAGAGTCACTCCCTATATGCCCCCAGAGTTTTGCCCTGGGCAAGCATGAATGTACCGTATGAGTTATACACTCTTCCCCCCCCCTTTTTTTTTTTAAATTGAAGTATAGTTGATTGACAGTTTGTTAGTTTCAAGTGTACAGCAAAGTGATTCAGTTATACATGCGTACATGTATTTTTATATATATTCTTTTTCAGATTCTTTTCCATTATAGGTTATTATAAGATATCGAATATAGTTCCTTGTGCTATACAGTAGAACCTTGTTTTTTATCTCTTTTGTGTATAGTAGTTTGTATCTGCAGATCCACCACTCCTAATTTCTCTCTCCCCCGCTTTCCCCTTTGGTAACCATAAGTTTGTTTCCTGTGTCTGAGCCTGTTACTCTTTTTGCAGATAAGTTCATTTATATCATTTTTTCTTAAGATTCAAGGTATAAGCAGTATCATGTGCTGTTTGTCTTTCTGTGTCTGACTTACTTCACTTAGTAAGAGAATTTCTAGGTCCATCCATGTTCCTGTAAGTGGCATTATTTCATTCTCTTTACAGCTGAATAGTATTCGTGTGTGTGTGTGTGTGTGTGTGTGTGTGTGTGTGTGTGTATCATATCATCTTTATCCATTCCTCTGTCAATAGAGCTTCCGTGTCTTGGCTGTTGTCAATAGTGCTGCTATGAATATTAGGGCACGTATATTTTTTCAAAGTAGTTTTCATCTTTTCAGAGTAGATGCCCAGGATTGGGATGGCTGGACCTTACGGCAACTCTAATTTTTAGTTTTTTAAGAAGCCTTCATCCTGTTTTCCCCAGCAGCTGCATCAATTTACATTCCCGCCAACAGTGTAGGAGGGTTCCCATTTCTCTGAACCCTCTCCAGCATTTGCTCTTTGTAGAGAGTCGTATACTCCTAATGGCCGGACATAGTTCTATGTAAATTACAGAGTTGCGTACCCAATAGGAACTGCTCGAAGCTCCTAAGCCCTGCTGTCTTCCCGCTGCTTGCCTTGCACGTTCATATCCCCTGCCTGGATGCTGTAGGCCTTCGCGTCTCTGATTCTGGGAATAGACAATTTGGGGAGCGTTTTCCAACTGGAATCTCTCGTTTCTGGTTTCTTCTGCCTGGGAGCAGGTCTGGGTCAGGTCATCTTTTAAATCGGACAACACAGCGGAGACATTTTATGCATCTGCCAGCCGGACGTTGAAGTGGCTGGGGGTGTCTGGACGCCCACCTGGAGGGTGTCATTTCTCAGACTCCTTCGCGGTCCCCGGGGCCCGCTGCTCTGGGTAAGGGCGAGACATCTGTCCTCGTCCCGTCCCCGAAGTGCCGCCAGCAGGACTGGATCCCGGGACCAGGCTGGTCTCCGAGGCACAAGGCGGGGCAGGGAGCCGAGGGTTGTACATCTGGGTAAGTTAAAGACATGGGCGTGGCTTGGACTAGCCTTGCCGTTGCTGAGGGAGAAAAGTTGAAAAGCAAGGTTGTTCCCTTGGTTGGTCCAACGTTCAGAACTGGCAACAGACCACTGGCCATCTTCCTTTGCGAGCTGCTTCCTCATGGCAGACGCAGATGGGAGAAGCTGCTCTTCTCGTTTTTCAGACGAGGAGACTGAGGCTGAAAGATGAACCAAGCCAGGGACAAGAGACGACCATGATCTGTGATTTTCCCGCAAGTCTGTGGATTGGCTGGGACTCAGCTGCACGGTTCTGCTGGGTTCCCCTGAGCGCAGTCCTGCAGCCAGGCGTTTGGCAGGGAGCCCGGCTGGGGCTGGAATGTGCAAGGTGGCCTCATTCACTGGGACATCTATCCACAGGGCCCCTCCTGGGAGGCTGTCCCGCCTGGACCTCTTCAGAGCAGGGCGGGGCGAGAGCTATGAACTTCACGGCCTGGGCTCTCTGCGTGCTTTCGGTCAAACAACACGCAGGTCAACTCAAGGCAAGGGGAATACACATCCTTCTTGGGGCAGGAGTGGCCTGGGCTCCCCTCCCAGGAGGGGAGGATTTGTTGGCAGCCCCACTGGCCTGTGTCTCCCATACGAGGAGCTGATGATGCAGATGTTAGGGGCTATGCTCTGAGTCCCGGATGGGTGTGAGTCCAGAGAGGAGGCGGTGAACCGAGGCTGGAGGTAGAGACAGGGCTTTCTTGAGGCCATGGGGCCTCGTCTCGGGTGCCTCTGGAGTGACGTGGTCAAGAGGGACACTCTGGAGTCAAACCGCCTGGGCTCACATCCTGGTTTCAATTGCCAAGAGCTTGGGCTGATCATTGGAACTCTCTGCCTCCATTTCCTCATCTGTGAAATGGGCAGAGCAATCATCCGTGTTTCCTAAAGTTGCCATGAGGCCCCAGCGGAATGTTCCCGCAAAGCACTTAGTGCCACGTGTGGCATGGAGTTGCCAAATGCGAGCTGCCATTGCTGCGATGGTGGCTGATAGCATGATGATGAGTGATATTGACCATGAGCGGGATTATCCAAATTTAGAGGGGCCAGGAAGGAGTGTTCTGAGCAGAGACGATAGCCAGGAGCTGAGAGAACCTGATGCCCAGAAAGAACTGAAAGGAAGCCTAGAGGGCAGATGGGCAGAGTTGGGGAGGGGGGTGGTCACAGGCTGGAAAGGTAAGATGGAGTAGACCAGAAGGCCTTGGTGAGGTGCGCCGAGGCTCACTGGGTCCAGGTCTTTGCTCTGTTGTAGTCTGATCGGCCACGGCGGGGGTGAGCGGAGAGGGCAGGGGTGGGCCAGTGAGTGTGGGCGCCTCTGCCACCTGCACGGAAGAGGGCAGGGGGCTGGGACCTGGTGGTGGCAGGGAGCGTGCTGGGCTGGGCGCGCTTGAATGCTGCAGGGACAGGAGTTGCTGACAACTTGGCATCTGAGGGCCTGTGAAGAACGGAGGAGGGGCAGCGTCCTGGCTGCTTCCTGAGTCTCTGGTCTGGGGTGTGGGGTAGATCCTTTAAGGGCGTGAACCCTGCGCAGGCATTGGCAAAGATGATGACGGCCTCAGCCGTGAAGATACTGTGTTTGAGGGACCGGCGGAGCATCCACTGGGCTTGAACTCCGTGACCGGTGAGCCTATAGAAGGAAGGACGTTGGAGAAAAGGGGACCATGTGCCGGGCCAGGTGTGTACGCGGCTTGGAGACCTTGGGGAGGAGGATCCGTCCTCAGACTGGAGAGGAATTTCATATGACGGTCGCACAGGGAGTTTGAGTGAGAGGAGCGAGGACAGAAGGAGAAACGAGGCTGGTGCATGAGGCCAGGGCCACAATGTGAAGGACTCAGAGTCCTGGAGTTTGCACTTGTCCTGAGAGCCCCCGATCGCTCTCCGAGGGTTTAAGCAGAGAAGTGATGTGAGCAAATCTGTTTGTTTGTTTGTTTGGAAGGAGGCCAGAGCACCGAGGGGCCCCAGTGGTGGTGGGAGAAGTTAATGCTGATGCTTTGAAGCAGGATTAGCAAGCCCTGTGATAAAGCCGCTAAGTCAATAGCTGGGCGTGGGGAGCCAGGCATCAGGTGGGGAATTCATTAAATATAGATATTTGCTGATGAGCTAAGACGATTATGGGGTCTGGTTCCGAGGATTAGAGGCGCAAACAGCCTGTTGACTTCTGTCACTTGGCAACAAAAGTCCTCATCAGAAAGGTGCGGAGCAGCCAGGCCCCTTCCCGGCACAGATGGCAAGTATGTAGCGTCAGCACTGTCTATCCAGCTTAGTCGGCAGCCACCTCATGAAGAGTTTATATCTGTCCTCCCTTCCCCATCCATCTACTCATCTTCTACTCAGCCATCAATCATTCTGCCCATCTGCCCTTCCATCTTTCCTTCCCTTTGTGTCCTTCCATTCACCTGCTCTTCCGTCCACCCATCCTTTCTCGCATCCATCCGTCTATATATCCATCCATCCATCCACCCATCCTTTCATCCTCACGTACTCCCCTTTACCCTTTCACCATCCCATCCATCCTTCCACCTCTCCTTCCGTCCACCCAGCCTTCTAACCACCTATCCTTCCATTCATCAACCCTTTCATTTTTTTCTTCCATCTACCATTTCTTCCCACCATCCTTCCTTCCAGCCATCTGCCCGTGCTGCCATCTTTCTTTCCACCTTTCTATCCGTCCATTTTCCACCCATCAGTTTCTTTCATCCACCAGTCTTTAGTCCATCCATCCATCCGCTCATCTCCATCCGTAAGTACGTGAACACCTACTGTGTGTCAGGTTCTTTGTTAGGCACTGGGGAGTCACTAGTGGACAAGGTAGACCAGGTCTCTTTTCCCACGCACCTGATCTTCTTAAGGAGGAGACAGTCAGTAAGCAAAGTAAACAAGAAAATATGAACCCCGAGGGATGCTGGGTGGAGAATTAAAGTAGGGCAGTGAGACTGACTGGGTGGCCGCTTTAGCGGGAATGGTTGGGAAGACCTCTCTCTGCGGGAAGGTGCCGTTTGAGTTGAAACCTAAATGGTTAGAGGCGGAGACCGACCCACATTTGGTTTTCATCATGGGAGAAGAACATTCTAGATGGCGTGAATAGCCATCTAGATGGATGGGAAGTGAAAAGGCCGGGTCCAGGAATGAGTGTGGTGTGTTTGGGGGACAGCAGGGCCAGGGAGGCTGGGAAGGGAGAAGAAGGGAGAGGGCGGTGGGTTTTGAGCTGCAGGGGGTGGAGCCGGGTGTGAGGACGCTGTAGGTCAAGCTGGAAAATACTGGAGCCGTCGCCAGGGAGGAGGGTGTGTGATCTGAGCACCTGGTCTCTCCAGTCCCATCTTTCCTGCCTGAGCCCCGTGTGATTTTCTTAAGGCTGCTGTACCAAATCACCACACATCGAGTGGCTTAAAACAACACACATTTGTTATCTTAGGGTTCTGGAGGTGACAAATCTGACAAAGGTTTTCCTGGATTAAAATCAAGGTGTCAGCTGGGCTGTGTTCCTTCTAGAAGGTCTAAGGGAGAAACCATTGCTTTGCCTTTTCAGGTTTCCAGAGGTGCCCGCTTTCCTTGGCTCTCGGCCCCTTCCTCCATCTCCAGAGCCAACAGCACAGCATCTGCCAGTCTCTTTTTCTGCTTTCATTGTCACGGCCTCTTCTCTGACACTGACCCCCCTCCCCACCGCCTCCCTCTTATATTATAAGGACCCTTATGATTATATTGGGCTCATCCAGATAATCCAGAATAATCTCCCCATCTGAAGACACTTAGCAGAATTGCATCTGCAAAGCCCCCTTTGCCACGTAAGGTCACACGCTCGCAGGTTCTGAGGACAGGATGCAGATGTCTTGGGGGGGCACTGTCTGCCAGCACAGTTGGGGTCCCATCCTCAGGCCTCCTGCCATCACACCCTTGTCCGTTTTGCACGGGGTTATCAGGATTGCTTTTCTGAGAAATGGATTTGATCCATTTCAGTTTCAGTTCATTCCAGAGCTTCCCACCTGGACCTGAGGATCAGGTTCCAGCTCCTGAGACCATCCCAGAGCCCAAAGTTCAAGTCCTTGCCTCATCTCCTCTTGGCTCTGTGACCCTGGTGAAGTCGTGGAAGCCCCGTGAGCCACGGTTTCTGTGCTAGATTCTCTGTTGCCCAGAAGCCCTTCACGACTAAAGGGCCCAGCTCCCACCCCAGCGACCGGGAGCCCCGGTGGCCTCAGAGCTCAGCCAGCAGCCCTCTGGGAAAGTCGTCAGCTGGTGTTCTTTCTCCCCCTACCCCCAATGAAGTTCTGACCTCCCATACCGGTGACTGTGACCTTACTTAGGAATTGGATCGTGGCAGGTGTAATTGGTTAAGAGGAGGTGACACGGGAGCAGGGCGGACCCCCAAATCTAACATGACAGGTGTTTTAAAAGAGGAGACACAGACCCATAGGGAGGAGCCCACGGGAGGACAGAGGCAGAGAAGGGAATGACGTGTCTACAAGCCTTGAAACCCCAAGGATGCCCGCCATCGCCGGCAGCTGGCAAAGGGGATGCAATGGCTTCTTCCGGAGCCCTGGGAAGCACCCGGCCCTGCCAGCATCTTGATCACAGGCTTCTGGCCTCCGGGACCGTGAGAGAACCGAATAGCCTGCAGCCTGAGCCCCGTCCGAGGGGAGGGCGTCCCCTTGCCCTAACCCAGGACACCTCTGAAGGACCGTCCCAGCTTCGGCGCTCCTGGTGGGCCGGGCTGAGGCACCCCCGCCCACGTGCCCCTCTGTGCAGCCAGGCTTCTGCCTTCCCTTCACGGGAGTGGTTCCTCCAGGCTTTCCAGAGCAACCTCGGGCTGCGAAGCTCCATCAGCATCTGCCTCCCAGGAGCCTTCTTTGGGGAACTTGACCAAAGCTGTCCCCATCTTCGTTTCTTTGTTTGCAAAACGGAACCAGTGAAGGAGGCTGCCCCACAGAACCATCCACAGTGAGGGCTAAGTGAGACAGGGCATAAGACCGCAGATCATTCGCCCTTTACTCCGTAAGTAAGGCACCCATCCAGGGCTCCTGTCAATTTTGGGTACACGGCTTCCTCCCCGCTAAACTGGAATCCCTTTGGAGTCAGCAGCCTCATCTTCTTTGACTCATTCATTCATTTATCCAGCCATCCATTCGTCCCACCTCCTCCCGCTCATTCATCCCATTCGTTCAGCAGAGCTCACTGGTTCATCCTGTTCCACTTCGCTTGTTTATCCTGGTCCGTCTCGGATCCCGTCATCTCCATCGCCCCCTTCACCCATTCACGCTAGCCCGCCCCGCTTCGTTTTGTGCTCCGTTGCCTTCGTTCACTCCCTGTATTCTGCTAGTTCCGGTGTTTGCTCCTTTCCATCTCTTTATGGAATTAAACCCATATTTTCAGTTCTTACTATGTGCCTGCGATGTGCCAGGTGTCAGATGACCGTGGGGCTGCATTGCCAGCCTTTTGGGCAGAGGATGGCACTTGGCCCGCCTGTGGAGGTGTGTTTGCACCCGTTTGTATGCGTGGGTACATGATGCTGTCCCCCCCATGGGGGCAGGGTCACATGGGGTCACCTGCGCTCTCTCTGAGTTTCCTCTGCCCAAGAGAAAGTGTTTATAAGGCAGTGGGGTGGGCGTGGCCTCGGGCAGGCAGCCAGCCCTGGTGGGGACCTGACTCACCTGATCTACCTGGAGCTGAATAAATATGAGTAACAGGACTGCCCTCAAAGCAAAGAATTTTGCAAACTCTTGGAGAAAATTCCTTTGTATAAGCCGCGTGCTCCTCCAGCAGTTCCTTTACAGAACCAGAGGGTCACTTGATCATTTCATACCCATAAACTAGGTCATTTGTAGAAAAAAAGGCATGCATAGGACAGCAGAGAAAGGGGGATTCGTGATGCCGGTGTTACTGCATTCGTGTGTATCCTTCTGCAGGTTTCTGGGCACACGTGCAACACACTTTTTTTGCAAAAATTGAAACACACTACAATTCTGCCTCTTCCCCAGTTGGCCTGTGTTGTTTTTTGTTTAGCACATCAGGTGGAGGGAAAGGATTCAAGTCAGACCGGTTTCTCTGTCCTCAGTGCAAATAGCCAACTTCTCTCCTCCGCAGTGGCGGGCTGCTTCCAGCAGGGGGGTGTCGTGAACCAGTCGCCCGTCTGTCCTTGACACCTGGCGCCCGCCTGATAATTCTTGGTTGGTTCCAGTCCCCACTGGATATTGCCTGGGGCCCCCAGCTTTTCAGTGTCTGTTGGAAACTCTGAAATCTGGTGGAGATTTCAAATAAGTCTCCCTCCTTCCCCCCCGCCTCGTCCCTTCCCCCTCCATTTCTCCCTCCCTTCCCTCCTTCCGTCTCTTTCTCTTATTCTTCTGAAGATTGAGCTGTGCTCACTTCCTCTACCCACCTCGGACCGGTTTTCCTAGACTTCCGTTAGACCCATTTCTCAAGAATCAGAGATGTTTCTCCTTGATCGCTAGAGAGCCAGGACCAGCTGGACGAGCAGATTTCTATTACTAAGACCAACCCCCAACAGTTATGAGAGCTGCCAAATTTTCTCTAAGGGTAGAAAGAAAAAACTGAGACACAAATTTGAAGTGGCGTGGCTGGAAGTAAATTGCTGGGTGCTTCCCTCACCCCCACCCCCTGCAGTGTCCCTGTTTGGTGAGCAGATGACACTGGAGGCAGATTAATAGCAAAGACGCTTCGGTTGAAGAAACCGGGGCTCATGGCTCCCGGTGGGGCTGAGAGCCTCATCCAAGAAGCTGCCACGACCCCCTTTCTCCAACTCCGAGAACGTCTGGGCTCTGACCCTGGACGGTGTGATTTCGCTAGAAGCAGGGAAGGGCATTCCGGAGGAGGGAAGGGCCCAGCGGAGCCACGGTGCCGTGCGAGTGCCTCAGCTGCCTGGGCACCAGACACACCGAGGTTTCAGCCCTGAGAAGATGCTCAGGGAGGGTCCGGATGCCTGCGCAGTCCCGGGGAAGCAGAGTAGGCTGTGTAGACACTTCTGCCAGCCCCCGGGAAGGAGCGTTCTCCTCGGCGGGGCCAGGCTGGCCCAGGCCGACCCCAGGGGCGGGGCCTGGGCGCTGTGTCCAGGCGGAATTCTTGGGTCAGGGAAACTGGGCCCGTGTGACTGCAGGTCCCCGTGTGTGAGGGGGCAATCCATGTCTTGGGCCATCAGGTGACTTGGGACTCATCTCCGCGGTGAGATGAGATACGGAGAGAGTCCTGGGTGACACTGTTCTGTATAATGACGCCATCTCAGCCACTGACCAGCTGGGCGACCCTGAGAACCGCCGCTTTCCCAGCCTCAGCTTCGCCGTCAGTGAAATAAGGCTGACCGTAGTAACTGCCTCCTACCAGTAATAGCAGCAAACCTGGGGATTGAGTATGTGAAATTCTTGGCTTAGAGGAAGCCTGCCTAAGTATGATTATTGTTAATTTGTTTGGAGCGTCATACAATTTAATGACACACAGTGATGAAATGAATGCATTTTATCTGTATGCAATGCCACTCATTTCAGGAACACACTGAGTGAAAATGCAAGTCAGAGACGCAGATGTGGCATTATTCTATACACATAAAATTCGAAACAAGAAAGGTAGTTACTTAGGGACAGATAGCCGGTCACATTTTAAAGAAAACCAGGGGCAAACTAGCACAGACCTCTGGCTAACAGTTGCTTCTTGGAAGGGGAGTTTTAGGGAGAGATGTTGTCACAGAGAAGCACAGAGGGAGCGTCTAAGGTACCGGTAACTTAAAAGGGTGCTGTGTACTATCGCTCTTTTTTACAGGGGTTATTATTATTATTATAGCGGTCATTGCCCTTGGCCCTGCCCCTCCCCCACGTCCCCCACAGTCTCATCTTTGCATCTAAGGATTTGAAACCACCAGGAGTAAGGGGTGTGAATAGCAGTGGGTAGGGCTTTCGTGGGTTCTCTGTCACCCCCGGAAGCTTATAGGCTCCTGGCTGCTGCCCGCACCCCTGGTTGGGGTGGATGTCGCAGCCCGTCAGCCCCCTTTGTGTCGAAAGCTTGCAGGTTTGGTCAAGAGTGCGGCTGGTCCCTTTGACACTGACGCCCGTCTCTTTGTGTCCCAGACATGCTCATCATGCATTCACTGCTGTCCAGTTTCCAGTCTTTCTGATCCGCAGGCATGAGATCATTCCCCAGCTTTTTATTTATTTTTTTTTTTTCAGTGCTTTTTTTGTAATGTCACTTGGCGGGTACTCCGCAACACTGAAAGTTAGTTATTGAGACTGACTTTCCAGTTTTCTGTAATGAGATCACCATGACTGACATTTAATAAAGACACTGACTATGTGCTGTGTTCTATACGCAGTGCTTTTTTTTTTTTTAATTTGCACAACAGCTCTATGGAGCAGGTGCCGTTATTGTGGCATTTGAGGGGGTGGATGTGAGGCTCGGAGACTGTCTGCATCTGTGCCCCAGGGGACATTTCTGGGAAGTGGCGGAGTTGGGATTTGAACCCAGGGCCGTGCTCTTAGTAGTGTATAATCACTGTAGACAAATAAGAAACTACAGATAAGTAAAAAGAGGGCTGAAATGAAATCTACCCAAATTCTACCATCCAAAGAAACCACCCTTTCTGATGGCAGATCCAAGGATATAGATGGTGTCTGCTGTTCGTCCTGGTGTGGGGCCTGCCTTCTGCCCAGTGTCACACAGGTCGCTGTGGCTGGTGGAGCTGGGGTGCTCCCAGCACCACAGCTCTCCAACCCACCCCCTTTCTGTTGGCATTTGTCAACATGCTTCAGAAGGCTTTGCTATGTAGGCTCAAAAAAGAGGACAAGAGTGTTGGGAAGAAAGAGCTGCCCCAGGGGGACACAGAGCCTGAGTTTCCTAGGGATTGAAGGAGTTTTCTGGTGTGCTGTCCCCAGGAACCTCAAACCAGTCTCCTCTCCAAGTGAACTCAGACTGAGAGAGGAGCCTGGAGTTTGCACAGCTGGACAGAATTTCACAATAAAGTGCCCTGATGTACAGGGTGGAGCCAGGAGGTCCCACGTAGCCTGGTTAAGAGGTATTTCGGAGTTCCCGTCGTGGCACTGCGGAAACCCTACTAGGAATCGTGGGGTTGCAGGTTCGATCCCTGGCCTCACTCAGTGGGTTGAGGATCCAGCGTGCCATGAACTGTGGTATAGGTCGCAGATGCAGCTCAGATCCTGTCTTGCTGTGGCTGTGGTGTAGGCCAGCAGCTGTAGCTCTGATTCGACCCCTAGTCTGGGAACCTCCATGTGCCACAGGTGTGGCCCTAAAAAAAAAAGGAATGGAAAAAAAAAAAAAGAAGCTGTTTTTTCTTTTTGCACCACTAATCACAAAGAGAGAGATTTTGGCAAGTCCGTCACATTAAGATTCTGCCACAGGCCACGCTGGTGCTCACCTCAGGGCCTTTGCACCTGCTTTGCCCCATTGCCTTGACTTTCTCTCTGTACAGGTGGTTCCTTTTGTTCACTCTAATCTTGACTAGGATGTCCCCGGCTCAGAGAGGCCTCCCTGCTCACCACCTCCCTGCACCCCGCTCTTTTCTTTTCTTCACAGCACCCGCCACTTTGGGGTTATCTTGTTCTTTCATGTGTTTCCTGTTCTGACAGGGGGAACAGCACTCACTGCCGCACCCCCGTTAGAACGCAAGCCCCCCCCTCCCCCCGGGCCTGCAGTAGTTCCTGGCACATAATAGATGCTCAATAAGTACATTTAACAAATGGATTGACAATTTCTGCCTTTGTGGCTTGGCTTCTGTCAGCTTTCAGTGCATTTAGAGGAAAGGAAAGAGGAAAAAGGGAAAGAGAAAATGAAGCAGTCACCGTGTGTGTGTGTGTGTGTGTGTGTATCTCTGTGTGTGTGTCTGTGTCTGTATTTATCTGTGCATGCATGTGTATCTGTGTGTGTGTGTGTCTATGTGTGTGTCTGTGTTTATCTGTGTGTCTGTGTTTGTCTGTATCTGTGTGTGTATCTGTGTCTGTGTAACTGTGTTACCTCTGTGTGTGTCTGTGTATATAGGGGGTGTTGTTTTGCGGTGATTGTGGGCCCATTTGCCCCTAGATTGAGCCCCCTCTCCCACTCAGGGTGGGCTTTACCAGGGCACTGACTCTGGTGCCACCGTGGCGCCAGCGCTCGCGTCTCTGGGCTCAGCCAGTGGGAGGCCCTGCTGGAGGGTGGGAGGGAGAAGCCAGGTCCCCCCATCTCTGCGCCCGGGACGGGGCCCTGCGCAGTGAATGTGTCTCCTCTGTGGCTTCGGCCTCACCAGGCGTCATGTTCCTGCGGTTCGGCTCCTTCTGGGTGAGCCCAGATCCCGGGCCTGACAAACGCCACCTCTCTCTCTGTGCCTCTCCCTGGGGGATGGGCAGTGACATCTTGCTGTTGTCTGTGGGTGGCCTCACTGTCCCTTGCCTGGTCTCTCAGCCCTTCTGCAGCCTGGGTTCCCAAGTCCCTGCATCAACCCCTCTGCTTTAAACACCCATCATTTTCCCTGTTTTCCTTTGATACAAAACCTGCGCCTCTGTAATAAGGCAAACAGACCTTAGAAAGCCAGAAAAGTGGTTGGGGGCCGATTTTTGACGGAAGGACGCAGAGGATGGTAGGATGGGACCTGAGCAGGGCTGCCAACTCGCCCTCCCTCCCCCCCTCCCCGGGGCAGAAATCAGTTCCTGAATTTGCGCGCCCATCACTCCGTGATCTGTGATGGGACAGCTTGTTTTTGCCAAGTGATAAATTTCTGTGTACCAGGCACTGCATAAAAAGAGTCAAGGATTTCTTTCTCTTCGTTTTTTTAAACTCCTGCCGAGCTAAAGTGTTCTCCAGGTCCCTGCTGGGAAGGGCAGCACGAAGCTCAGGGTGTCCTGCTGTCCCCATCGGCCTCTCCCAGGCAAGTGACCCGAATCGCTGACCCCCGGGGAAGGGAGAAGTAACACACAAGTGTGTATGGAATCATCCTGTGGATTTTGACAGCGGTGTCCCCATGGTCGAATGGAACCCACTCAGGGTCCCAGGTTCTCTCAGTGGACTCCTGGCTCTCGGGGGCTGCTGGCTGTCAGGCACGTCAGCATCCTCAACTCTTGGGAGATGAGCAGTGTCTGCAGAAAACCACGGCTCAGCCCAAGCTGAAGCTCCTCCCCGGGGGACAGCGCCAGGGAAGCAGGCTGGCCAAGTGCCACAGCAGATCTGGGTTCACGCTCTGCTCCCGCCACTTGGAATCAGGCGAGTGTCTTCACCCCCAGCCTCGGTTTCTTCTTCTGTTAAGTGGGGTGACACTGTAGGAGCTGCCTCAAAGGGCCAGTCTGAGGATTAAGGAGAGGCCCATGTAAAGCACCAAGTACAAGTTGTGGCACACAGTAGGTGCTAAAAATGGGAGTTCCCGGAGTTCCCGTCGTGGCTCAGTGGTTAACGAATCCAACTAGGAACCATGAGGTTGCAGGTTCGATCCCTGGCCTTGCTCAGTGGGTTAGGGATCCGGCGTTGCCGTGAGCTGTGGTGTAGGTCACAGACACGGCTCGGATCCCACGTTGCTGTGGCTGTGGTGTAGGCCGACAGCTACAGCTCCTGTTAGACCCCTAGCCTGGGAACCTCCACATGCCGTGGGTGCGGCCCTAGATAAGGCAAAAAGACAAAGAAAAAAAACAAAAAAACCTTACCCTCATGGACACTAGTTGGGTTTGTAACCCACTAAGCCACAATGGGAACTCCTCTTTTCTTTTAAATGACATCCTTGACATTTAAATGGCATATTGGATGGATTCCCCCTGCCCCACCCTCCGCTTAGGGTTTGTGGAGCCACATCAGCAGCTTCCTGGATTGTCTGAACTTGAACCCCAGGAGGCTGAACTTGGGCCTCCACTGGGACCACGAAGGCAGGGGGCCCCGAGAGAGTGGTCAGGAAGAGAGCACTGAGTGGTGTGCTAGAAGCAGCAGCCCCTTGCTGGCCCTGGCGGTTGCGGTTTCCTGCCCTGAGGCAGGGTGTGGGCACAGAGAACTCCAACCCCTTTCTGCCCTAGTCCTTTTAATTTTTTTTCGACCTTATTTTTAATAAGGTAAAATTCACATAAATATTTAACTGTTTTAAATATTCAGTTTGGAGTTCCCTGGTGGCTCAGTGGATTAAAGATCTGGCATTGTCACTCCTGCATTGTGGGTTCAGTCCCCTGCCCCAGAACTTCCATATGCCCAGGGTGTGGCCAGAAAAACAAAAAAGTCCAGTTCAGTGGCATTTGGCCCATTCACAGGGTTGTGCAGCCATCACCTAGGTCTAGTTCTCAAACATTTTCATCGCCCCAATCAGAAACCCCACACCTGTTAGCAATCACTTCCCAGTCCCTTAATCCTCCAGCCCCTGAAAACATCTGCTTTCTGTCACTGTGGGTTTGCCTGTCCTGCATGTTTCATGCGGGCTCGACTTCTTTCACATTGCACATTTTTGAGGTTCATCCACTCTGTGACATGCATCAGTATTTCATTCCGTTTTGTGGCTGAATAGCATTCCATCCTATGGACATAGCTGAACTTGGCTGCCCAGTCCCCTGTTCATTTTTTCCCCCTTTTTGCAGCCGCACCTGCAGCATATGAAAGTTCCCAGGCTAGGGGTTGAATCGGAGCTGCAGTTTCCAGCCTACACCACAGCCACAGCAACGCCAGATCCCAGCCGCATCTGTGACCTATGCTGCAGCTCATGACAACGCCAGATCAGTGACCCAGTGAGCAAGGCCAAGGATCGAACCCACATCTTCATGGAAACTGGGTCGGTTCTTAGCCTGCTGAGCCGCAAAGGGAAATCGTATCCATTCATCTGTTGAGGGGAATTGGATGACTTTCCCTTTCTGGTGATTGTAAATAGTGCTGCTGTGAATATCTGTGACTCGGGGGCACTGTAATGTCGCAGACATTTTTGGTGGTCACGGCTGGTGGGGAGCGGCCGGAGAGCCCTGCTGTCATCCGGCAGGTGGAGGTGTACACGTCCCGTCCTCCCTGGATGGGAAGACCCCACAGCAGGGGATGATCCAGCCCAAATGTCCAGGGTGCCAAGGAGAAGCCCTTGCATACCACACACCGGCACACAGGGCCATGGTGTGTCCCCAGTCCTAGGACAAGGTCTAGCCCAGGGGTGCCTGTGGGGTGATGACACCTTGGGGGCAGGTGCTGCTGTAAGGGCTCATGTCCGTCCAAGCAGGTCAGGGGACTTGGTGCCAGGTGGCGGGCCACTTGGATCATGGGCTGGCGTTAGGGTGGCCCAGCAAAGTCATTGGACAGCAGCCCTGGGTAAGCAGTGTGGGAGCATCCATTTAGCCATTCAACAAGTAGCCCTACTATGTGCCAGGTGCACAGTAGGTGAGAAAGAATAAAGCAACAACAATGAAGACACCATCCCTGCTCTCAAGGTGTGTACCATCTATCTGGAGAGTTAGGCCTGGTGAGAAAGAATTGTCACTTCCACCGCTGGGTTTTGTGGGTCCCGTGACCGGAGTTACTTTTGGGACCATGAAATCCTGTATAGATCAGCGGACATTTCTGGGACGAAGGGACTAATCACTTTGTTGAGAGCTGGGATGCGAGAAAGCCTTAACAAGTTTACTCAGCAGAGAAAACAGGGCACAGTGTTGGGCAGTGGGAACAGCATATGCAAAGGCCCTGTGGCTAAGGCACCGGCTGAGTGCACGTGTGAGGAAGGCTGGCACGTGGCAGCAGGGAGAAGGGCCAGGAGTGTGGAGGGACGTGATCCCCAGAAGTTGGGGCGGGGTCCGCGGGACAGAGGGCAACTTTGTCAGAGCTTCTGGCCCTGGCCGTTCGGTAGAATCAGCTGCGGAACTTTGGAAAACACCAGTTCTGATTTCCTTGATCCAGGTCCTGATTCACTGGGTCCGAGCTGGACGTGGGAGTGGATGCGATTGAAACTGCCTCTAAGCAGTGCTCCTGTACAGCTGGGTGGAGAAAGGCTGGGCCGGGCCCCCAAGGCCTGCGGGGCACCTGTTTTCATCTGCGTCCCAAAAGGGGCCGTGGCGAGGCGCTCAGCCCAGAGCTGGGGTACGAGGGTTTTCACCATCACATGTGCTTTTGGGGAGAAACAGAAATTAGCAGCCGAGAGATAAACCTTGCTTTGGGGGCTGGTCCAGGTCTTGTGGGAAAAGCCAAAAGGAGCCCAGCAGTGACCTGGCCCCGCAGCTCGAGAGGGACTGAGTCTGCCGATGGCCTTGGTACCAGGCTCAGCCTCAGGAGAAAGGGGGCCAAGAGGCAGCCAGCCCTTCCTCCTGTGTCTGCTGGCCTCATGGCTTCCTCCTGCCATGAGGACCTTTCCCTGCAGCAATCCTCAGTGGCAAAGGAAGGAAGGAGGTCCCGTGGGCCGGGGCAGAGGGGTTAGTTCCCAGGGGGCCTGGACCTGAACCGGTCACCGTGGGGCAGGAGGAAGGATGCGGGCGGAGGGAAGCGGGATTCCCGGCTGGGAGGGCGTTGGCTGTGGGCTCAGTGGGGAGAGGGCCGCTGAGCGGAGGTCAAGGGCTGGGCAGTGGGGTGAACTGAGGTCAGGGTCTGGCTCTCCAAGGACAGGCGACCCAGGGGACATCTGCTTTCATTCACCACCTAGAACAGAGCTGCGTGGGGCGGTTCTTCAGGTGGTGCCACCCGAGGGCTTTTCCCTCCGGGCCTCCGTGCTCTCGCAGAGGATGCTGCCAAGAACCAGGCACCACCTAAACTTACATTCTCCATATACTGTCTATGTGATCCTGGCCCAGCGGGTGCAAAGGCTTGCCTGAAGGCACACAGCAGTATTTGGACCCAGGACCCAAGAGAATTTAAGGGGCCCAGGCAAGAGTTGTTTTTGTTTTTGTTTTTTTGCCTTTTTAGTGCCGCACCTGTGGCATGTGGAGGTTCCCAGGCTAGGGGTTGAATCAGAGCTACAGCTGCCGGCCTACACCACAGCCACAGCAATGCGAGATCCGAGCCGCGTCTGTGATGTACACCACAGCTCACGGTAACCACGGATCAGTAACCCGCTGAACGATGCCAGGGATCGAACCCACAACCTCATAGTTCCTAGTTGGATTCGCTTCCACCGCGCCACGATGGGAATGCCTTTATTTGTCTTTTAATCAACATATTCATGATAGGTCACTGGTAATTTTGATTTCTTTAATAGAGGAAGGGGCCCAGGCAGGCAGAGCCCTGAGGGCCTAAGGAACAGTGTGGCTCTGTTCGGATGGGTACCACCTCGCCACGGAGGCAAGGCCCACCCCAGGCGTAGCCTCTGCCTCCCTCTCCTTTCCCACAGCGAAGTACGCTAACGCCATCAGTTTGCGTGCCAGCCTATCCCCTGTCCAGCCTCATCCTTCACTTCTCAGTTACGGGGCCCCTGCCCTGGGGGACCTCAGCTGGCTTCTGGGACCAGGTGCCCCCTTCCGTAAGTCCTTGTTGAGCTTGGCTCCTGTGGACAGGTGGTGCACTGTTTTGAGCCCCAGTTCTGAAAGTGAATGATTCGGGTTTCAATCCCAGCTCTGCCAAGGATCAGCCGTGCGTAGCTGGACAGATTGTTCATTTCTCTGACTCTCGGTTTCCCTGTCTGTTAAATGGGGATAGGAAGAGTCCCTGCCTAACGGTTTTGATAGATTGAGTGAGTGAATGTTTTTGAAGTCATCTGAGGCTCAGTCTTACCTGTAAAATGGGATGAAGATATTAACTGTCTCTAGTGCTATGATGGGCTAAATGGATTAGTATTTTTAAAGCACTTGGCACCAAAAAGCGCCACCTAAGTGTTTTTTAAAAACGCTGATTAACGGAACTCCTCCTCTTGTTAAGCCCCATAAAGGCAGGGGCTGGGCCCGGCTTTATTCTCTCCAGTATTGCTGACCTGCCACAGAGGGGGTGTTCCAATGAGTGAATTTCTCAGCTCCTCTTCCTTTTGCTTCTGTTTCTTTCTGCTGGAAGTCATTCACACTTTAGTATGAAATATGAATCAATGCCACCCCATCCTCTTTCCCAGAGCACTTATTTGCCCGATCTCATCACCACGGGAGAAATGTCTGTCTCTTTGGGGAAGGAATGTGACGCCTCAGCGATCAGGTCGGGGAGTTTTACGGGGTCGGAAGGGCAGGATTTTCCCCTAGATCCTGTAGCCACATCCTCTGCTCCTTCAAACGAAGCCCTAAGCACTTATGCCCTCTGTATTTTCTTTTTCTTTTGTTTTTTTAGGGCCACACCTGTGGATATGGAAGTTCCCAGGCTAGGGGTCGAATCGGAGCTGCTGCTGCCAGCCTACACCACAACCACAGCAACACTAGATCTGAGCCAAGTCTGCAGCATACACCACAGCTCATGGCAACGCCAGATCCTTAACCCACTGAGCCAGGCCAGGGATCGAACCCACGTCCTCATGTTTACTAATCGGGTTGGTTACTGCTGAGCCACGATGGGCACTCCGCCGTTTGTATTTTTGAAGGAGATATTTTCCTCCCTTCCTGGAGGGAGCAAAGCCATCAGCAGGCCGGGGCTGTCAGACCCCAGCACACTGGCCTCGCCAGCCGGTCCCTGGCAGCAGAGGAGATGAAAGGCTCACGAATCGGCAGGAAGTCACACTCAGGCTTGATGAGTCCCAGGAGGGCAGTGCACTAAGCCTGGGATCGAGGCCAGGTCTCCAGAGCTCAGATAAACCAGGAGGACCTCCGGCACTCGGGACAGAAAGTTCTGAGGCCTGGCCGGAATCGGGGAGGGGCCGCCTGCCGTGACATCGTGACGGGCCCCAGGCCCTGGCCGGCCCCCCTTCGGCCCCAGCCGCGAGCGTCCAGGCTGGCTGTCAGGCCGGGACCCTGCCTCGTCCTGATCAAAGGAAAGCGGCTGCTTCCCTGGGTGCTTTCGTGCCCTGTTTATTTCTCATCTTGGAGAATTTTCTCCTTCCCCATGAACCCTGCAGGGCTGCCGTGTCCCCGGCGGGGTCAGCCCTTGTCTTAAAGCCTTGGGAAGGTCATTTTTGTAAATTAGCGTTTGCAGGGGATTAACTGACTGGGTCACTCACACCTCGGCGTCCCGGGTCTCCGTGGTTCAAATCTAGCAGAGGAACTGATAGCTCAGTTGAACATTTACTGAGCGCCTACTGTGTGCCAAGCCCTGTGCCACGGGCTGAGGAAAGCGCTTGGGAGGTCTGCCATCAGTGGGGGGCTTTGGGAAACACACCTGCCTTTTGTGACCGTCTGTTCGGTCCGCAGACCGGGGATATGCCCTTATAGGGCCTCACGATGATTGCATATATTCTGTGCATCCAGCCGGTGCCTACTGAGTGCTGAAGCGGGTCCGTCCGCTTCACCTGGTGACGCGTCGCGGTAGTCAGACAGGGCTGAGTGGAGACCCAGCTCCGCTCCCTGCTGCCTGACCGCAGGCAGGTCCTGTACCTCTGTTTCCCCATCTGCAAAATGGGCGTCAAAGCAGCGTCTGTCTTGGGGTTGTGGAGAAGCGGCGATAGAATATAAAGCTTGTGAAATCGAGATCCTTGTATGAAACACACGCAAGCTGATATTTATAGCACACTTATGACGTTGGGGAAACGCTTTACAAGGCACGACTGCACAGAGCTGTCCCAAGAAACACACGGTGTAAGTGACCCGCACGCCCCCTTAGAGAGAAGGTCCCTGCGGTTCAAGGCTATGAGTCCTCTTCCCACAGCCACCGGCCCTGCTGGTCCCATTCAGCAACAAAGTTGCTTCTGCGGGCAGGAGAGTGAGTCAGGCCAGTTCAAAACTTGGACCAGGTAGCAGGCGACAGCCCCCTCCGCACCCCCCCAGCCTCGGCCGCCCCCGCCAAAGCTGGCACACCTACTGAGGGACCGCCCAGCAGCAGGGAAGTGGGCATTACCCCAGTGTGACAGGGCCACTCCTGCCACGTCTCCCAGCCGGCCTGTTGCTGCCTCTGCCTTCTGAGCTGCAGCCGCCTTGCGAGCAGTCTCTGGGGCCAGATGTAATAGGGCAAAGCTAAAAATAACCCGGTGGGGCGGCGGGCGGTCGGCCACCAGCATCGGGGGAGGGGGTGGGGAGGGGACCTGGGCTGGGTGCAGACACATGATCCCAGGGGCCGGGCGGAGTGGAGCTGAGGCCGTCCGGCAGGCTGTGCACACTCCTGCGCCCCACTTCCAGGACCTACCCGGCCAGGGGGCCCCTCTCCTCTGACGGTGTCGGAGGAAATGCCTTTGACCAGCCGCAGGATGGGCAGCGGGAGGCAGGTCCGCCGGGCTCTGTGCTTCCTGCTGCTGCTCCTGGAAGCCGCTTCTGCCAAGAATATCTGGAAGCGGGCATTGCACGTGAGGCTGGCGGAGAGATCCCGCGTAAGTGCCTGGCGCGGGGTGGGAGGTGCTGGGAGGAAACGGGCGATCCCCGCACTGGGTGGTGCACAACCCCCCACCCCCCGGGCGGCACAGGGCGGGCGTCTTTCTTTATCCGAGTTGTGCCAAAGTCGGATGGGAGGCAGATGGAACTCACAGCCCTCAAAAGCCTCTGCGCCTGGCAGTAAAGAAGCAAGAGGCCCCTAAAAACTCTCAGGGGGACAGTGACATGCTTTGGTCTACTTTCTCCTGACAAGTAGCACCTGATTTAAGAGTCCGAGGATTTAAAACTGAGTGCTGGGTCTCTACTTTGAATAACCAAATGTCCATAGTATGCAATTATGCATCCACGCGGGTCCTGACTCATCCAGTAAATATTTAGTGGAAACGGGGCCAGGCGCTGTGTGCGGTCCTGTGGGATGGAGGCACCAGCTCCCACCCGCCAGGGTGGCACAGTCCATGATAGCGGTACAAAGGGATGCCAGGCCATGGTGAGAGGCGAGACACATGCGCCCTGCAGCCCTGTCTAGGTTCGAATCTAGACTCTGTTGCTGATGGGCTGTGTGACTTCGGGAAAGTGGTTTGGCCTCTCTGAGCACCAATGATCTCATCTGAAAAAGACACTGATGAGTTCCCACTTTCTTTCAACCAATACGCATGTTTGGTTGCCACTGTTTGCCTGGGGCCCTGTTGTCCTAGGTATGGGGACACAGACATCAGATCCCTGCCTGGGGGAACTCGCGTTACCCACACCCAGGCTTGAGTTGCGGAGAATGAATGAGAACTGAAAGGAAACACACACAAGGAAACACACACAAGGACACCTTGTTTTATTGTGCTTCGTGACGCTGCATTTTTACTAATGGCAGGTTGTGGTAACCCCACTTCCAGCAAGTCTATCAGCACCATTTTCCAATAGCATTTGCTCGCTTCATGTCTCTGTGTCACGTGTTGGTAATTCTTGCACTAGTTCAAACTTTTTCATTAGTATTCTATTTGTTATGTTGATCTGTGATCCATAATCTTTTTTCTTTGTCCTTTTGCCTTATCTAGGGCCGTACCCACGGCATATGGAGGTTCCCAGGCTAGGGGTCTAACAGGAGCTGTAGCTGCCGGCCTACACCACAGCCATAGCAACGCGGAATCCTAGCCGCGTCTGCATCCTACACCACAGCTCACGACAACGCCGGATCCTTAACCCACTGAGCAAGGCCAGGGATCGAACCCGCAACCTCATGATTCCTAGTTGGACTCGTTAACCCCTGAGCCACGACGGGAACTCCTGTGACCCGTGATCTTTGATGGGACTCTTGCAAAAAGGTCACGACTCACTGAAGACTCAGAGGATGGCTAATGTTCGTCAGCAATAGGGTATTTAAAAAAAATTTTTTATTATAGTTGATTCGCAATGTTGTGCCAATTTCTGCTGTACAGCAAAGTGACCCAGTCATACACACACACACACACACACACACACACACACATACATACATTCCCCTTCTCATACTGTCTTCCATCATGTTCTATCCCAAGTGACCGGATATAGTTCCCTGTGCTGTACAGCAGGACCTCATTGCTTATCCATTCTAAATGTAATAGTTCCCGTCTACTAATTCCAAACTCCCAGTCCCTCTCCCTTCCCCTTGGCAGCCACCAGTCTGTTCTCTATGTCCATGAGTCAGTTTCTGTTCTGTAGATAGGTTCATTTCTGCCATATTTTAGATTCCACGTGTAAGTCATATCATATGGTATTTGTCTTTCTCTTTCTGACTTAACTTCACTTAGTATGAGAATCTCTAGTTGCATCCATATTGCTGTGAAAGACACTATTTTGTTCTTTTTTATGGCTGAGTAGTATTCCATTGTATATATGTACCACATCTTCTTAATCCATTCGTCTGTTGATGGACATTTAGGTTGTTTCCATGTCTTGGCTGTTGTGCAACAGGGTGTTTTTAAATTAAGGTGTGTGCATTTTTTTTTTAGAGGTAATGCTATTAAACACCTAACGTGCTACAGTATAATGTAAATATAACTTTCAGATGCACTGCGAAACCAAAAAATTCATGTGACTCCCTTTATAGCAGTGGGCTGGAACCAAACCTACAGTATCTCTGATGTGTGCCTGTGATGTGTTTATATGAGTGTTATGAGAAAAATAGGAAGGGAGCCAGGAGGGGTAGTGGGGGTAGGGGAGGGTGTCATTTAGGTCCACACCCCCAAAAAGGAGTACAGAGGCATAGAAGGTTCTAGAAGATAATACTAATGCTCTCAGCATATGTGCGAGGATTAGATAATTCCATGTGCTATCCTACATGTGGGGGATCATATACTCGAATACTTACTGTATAGTGAATGGTCAGTACAAACTGGTGACTTTTAGTCAAATAATTATGAAAATGGTTGATGCTTGCCTCCCCAAGTAGAATGAAGTTCCTCACAGTAGGGCCTGATTCTCTCTTATTCAGTGCATTGTTCCTGGTGCCTTGATATGTGTCTGCCATGAAGTAGGCACCCAGTACATTCTTGACAGTAAATTATAGGCAAACGCAATGGATGCCCAGAAGAATATGCACAGCTATGCCCCCAGGAGAGTCAGGGAGGGTTTTCCAGGGTTGGGGACATTCAGCCTAGGGCTTTGAAGGCTGAATGAGTCTGCCAGGTGGAGAAGATGGGGAGGGAAATGTTTAATGACCCCAGGCCTGGTATTCAGGCTGATTTCAGCCTCCACAGTTCACACTTTAAAGGTGAAGCAGGACACCACAAGGGTGTAGAGCAGCATAGTAGCAGGTGAGATGGTGCTAAGTGCTTGGAGAGCAAGGGCTCTTGTGAGACGATGTAGTAACAGAAAGCTTCCTGGAGGAGGTGGCCAGATCTTAAAGGACTATTAAAAATTAGGAGGGGAGTTCCCATCGTGGCTCAGTGGTTAACAAATCCGACTAAGAACCAGAGAGGTTGCGGGTTCAATCCCTGGCCTTGCTCAGTGGGTTAAGGATCCGGCGTTGCCGTGAGCTGTGGTGTAGGTTGCAGACGTGACTCGGGTCTGGCGTTGCGGTGGCTGTGGCGTAGACCGGCAGCTGTAGCTCTGATTAGACCCCGAGCCTGGGAACCTCCATATGCCGTGGGTGTGGCCCTAAAAAAGCAAAAAAAAAAAAAAAAAAAGCAAGAGTTAGGAGGATGAAGGATATTCCTGGAAGAAGACAGCGCGGGCTGAGGCACTGCGGCGGAAGCACCTTACCTGGAGCCCCCTTGCTACAGGAGAGGGCACGCGTGTGCGAGGAGGGAGAGAGACCCGTCTCAGGTTGGATTCCCCTGTGCTCTTCGCTGGCCCAACAGGATGATTTAGCCCTCTGAGTAGCCAGCGCTTTGGCTCTAGGACCACAGAGAGCTTTCCAGTACACCATCGGGCCTTGTCTCCACCTGGTCGTGGAGTGTCACGGGAGCAGATGCCGTGACCTCTCACTAGGAGGAACGAGGAGGCTGGGAAGGTTGGGGACAGTGTGCATGGTGGATGGAGGGTGAGTCTTAAAAAACACAGGCCTGGAACCTAATCACTTCTGGCCACCATTTGTCAGAACACAAGGGCTCTGAGTTTGCACTCACTGGATTGGAACTACCCCCCACCCCCGCCCTGTTATCAGAGGATCAGCTTCCCTCTCCAGCGCCTAGACACAGGGGAGGTTTGTGCCAAGAGCATGCCTTAGAGGCAGCCCTGGGGAAAGACAGGCTGCTGACTTGTGGCTCAGAGGATGGGAAGCCGGGGCAGGTGGGGGGGGCCTGGGCAGGGCGCCTGGCCCAGGAGTTCATCTCAGTGACATCTCTAATGAGCTGTGCAGCCTTGGGCCGCTCGCTGCCCCTCTCTGGGCCTCAAGTTGTTACCTGGAAAATGAAGGCAGAGGACCAGAGGATGTCCAGGGCCCTTTCAGTTCTGATTGTAACTTTCATGCAAATGTCCAACAGGAGATTTAGGAGCAAGAGGAAGCAGTCCCCACACGCTCAGGAGCAAGACTTCCTAGGTGGCTCCCACCGCTCCACTCCAGCTGAGTCAGCTCATCCACCTTGGCCCTGGACCCTACGGGGCAGGTCAGGGAGAGAGGAGGCGGGACTTCCAGGACTTTGCTGAAGCCAGCTTGTACCCACTCCACAGAGTTAAACAGAGCCCTTATTGAAAGTTAAGGGCTTTTAATAAGCCAGCGGGAACGAATCCGACTAGGAACCATGAGGTTGCAGGTTCGATCCCTGGCATCACTCAGTGGGTTAACGATTCCATGTTTCCGTGAACTGTGGTGTAGGTCGCAGATGTGGGTCGAATCTGGCATTGCTGCGGCTGTGACTTAGGCTGGCAGCTGTAGCTCTGATTAGACCCTTAGCCTGGGAACCTCCATATGCTGCAGGTGTGGCCCTAAAAAAAAAGACAAAAAAGTTATAAATTTATAATCATATAATGTACATTTAAAAAGGAAGTCAGTCCTTCTTGTGACAATCAGTTCCTAATTATTTTGGTAGCATTTGCGCCATTCTCTGTGCTCTCGGGGTTACTTGGTCTGTGGCATCTGTGTGGTAGACACAGCATCTATCGAGGTACTGTTACACGTCTTTGCAACTTCTCATTCGGCGGCTTCACGTTGGTAGTTTGCAGTCAGCCACGACGGGAGGATTTACACCAAAGGCATGGGCAGAAGCTGCAGGCGGAGAGCTGGCGTTAAGCACCCTGACTCAGGCTCCTCCCCCTTTCAAAGCCCCGCCCCTTGGCAGAGTGGGCAGAGGGCGGCGGGAGGAATTTCCTGGATGCTGTAGGCGGCTTTCTGCCCAAGAGACAGTGCCGGTGGGGAAGACACGACAGGCGTTTTGGGGAGGCTTGTAAGGAGAGGAGGGCTTGTGCTCCGTGAGCCTCCATTTCCGTCTCTCCGCGGGGGGCGGGAGGTGGCAGTGCTGCTCTGCAGCGGAAAGACCGCAAGAAGCGTCAGCTCCGTGCCGGCGGACACCTTCTCTGTATGCATCCTAAGCAAATCAAAGCAAAACAAAGACAGAACCAGATATTTACGAGGCTGGATAAGTTGGCATGGAATAGGTTAGGAAGTGGAATGTCTTTTCGGTTTTTGTTTTTGCTTTTTAGGGCCACACCCGCGGGGCATAGGGAAGTTCCCAGGCCAGGGGTCCAATCAGAGCTGTAGCTGCGGGCCACAGCCACAGGAACCCGAGATCCAGGCTGCCTCTGCGACCGCAGATCCCGCAGTGCTGGGTGCTTAACCCACTGAGCGGGGTCAGGGTTGCCACCACATCCTCATGGATCCTAGTCGGGTCTGTTATTGCTGAGCCATGACGGGAACTCCAGCAGGTGGAGTGTTAGTCAGTAGCCCAAGGGCCTTCCTGGGGAAGTAAGGCCAGTGCTGTGCTGGCGTTCTGGGCTTCGCTTTCCTGGCATCTGATGAAGGTGGTCAGAACCATTCTCTACTGAGTAGGCGGGTGGGTCAGGCCAGGCATTGGCCATGCGTTACATCTCAGGATCTTCTGAACACGTCTCCCCAGTGGCGCTCGTTGTGGTTGCCATGTCAGCCTGGGGACCAGGTGGCCAGATGGCCCCCTGTGTGTGACTGTGGCTGTGGGTCTGCTTGGTCCCCTAAGCTCCCATCCAGGGCAGGTGGAAATGGCCCTGCGGTTTGCGCCCTGCACCAAGGTGCCTGCCCAGCGGAGGGCGCAGTGCCGGCTGCAGCAGCCAGGGGCCAGGGGTGCGTCTTGTAACGCTTCCCAGGGAACGGGGTGCCCAGGGCTGCATCTTCTGGGCACAGAGGCACTGCGGCAGGTGGCAGCCTGTGCCTGTCATGTTCCCCGGTCTCCCCAGGCTCGTCCTTCTCTCCCTGGTCACTTCTGTGAGTGCCAGCCTTTTCTAGCGCCTCTGCTTTTTGTTGCTAAGTTGGCAGAAGTGGGAGAAGCAGGCAGCCCGGAGCTGTGCCTGTACCGCCCCTCTGCTCTCATCATTCCCTGAGTCCCGATGTCCTCACCTCGTCCTGGAAGCCCTGCCCGTGGAGCCCGCCCGGCCAGCACGCAGGATGGGCAACATGCTGGTGTCCGTACGGTGGGGGCAGACAGAGCTGAAGGCCCATCAATCCCCCTCCTCAGAGGGTGGGACGCCTCTACAAGGTGATCTGGACACTTTCTCAGAGGTTCCCCCTTGCGCTTGAGCTCCAGGTGCCCATGGCAGTCACCTGCTCATGAATGGTCCCTGGACAACCCCTCCCTTCCCTGTCTCATGTCCCCAGGGCCCCTCGGGAGCTCCGTGGGGTCCCCTTGCAAATAGACCCCCTGCCCTGAAATCCTAGTCTCAGATCTGTGTGGTGGGTTTGTGTCCCCCCTCCCCCAAGAGATCTGCTCGCTTCCTAAGCCCTGGGGCCTGTGCACGGGGGTTCTTTTGGACGTAGGGACACGGTAGTCTGATTAGCTAAGATAAGGACATACGGGAGTGAGGGGGGCCCTTCGTCTCGTGTGGCCGGTGAGGCTATAGGGAGACAAGAGACAGTGAACAGAGGCGCGGGGAGAAGGCCATGTGAGGCCAGAGGCAGAAGTGACAGTGTGTTTCTCAGGCAAGTTGCTCCAAAGATCGCCAGGAGAGAGGCGTGGAACAGACCCCTGCTCACAGCCCCAGAAGCAACCGGCCCTGCTGACATCTTGACTTTGGACTTCAGCCTGTAGAGCTGGGAGAAACCCAGCTGTTTCTGCTGTTTTAAACCAGGCAGCCCTTGCTGCGCGGTTACGCAGCCTAGAACCCTCGTGTGGTCGCTTCTGAGAACCGACACGGTCAGTGCTGTTGCTTGTATCCAACAACCTGGTGTAGACATTTCCCAGGTGAGGAAGTCAAGGCCAAAGCAGGGAGTGGCTCACTGCCGCCCCATTCCGGCCATGGATGGGTGAAGCTGTCATTGTGTCCTCAGAGTCCCGGAGGGTTTCCTCGCTCCCTGCAAGTCCTGGGATTGTACCCCTGTGGGGCCCTAACATCAGGGCCACCAGGATGCAGCTGCCGGAGGGGAGGGTTGCTGACTGGGCCCTGGAGTGTGCCTGGCCAAGACCCCGCGGGTCCTCCCTGAGTGCTGGAGAGAGGGGACATGGGATGTCGTGGTGAAGCACCCACTGTCGGCGGGGCCACCCCTGGGGGCCTCGCGCAGGGCCTGGCCCATCACGGGCTCTCAGGATGGATGAGCAGAGGGAAGGAAAGAAAAGAAAGGAATGGTGTGAAGTCGGGGGTCACTTCCTCCTCCCCAAACCTGGCTTCCTTACCTGAGATTTCAGTCCTGCGATTAATTCTAGGTGGAAACAAAGGAGAGAAAAAGCATCTGGGAGTGTGGTGGGAGAGGGAGGGGGACAGGAACGCAGAGGGAGGCGTACCTGACTGTCCATAGCGGCGCTGGTCATGATAAGCCAAGTGGAACCAGCCCGGATGTCCAGGAGCTCCATATGGGTCAGCAAAGTAGGGTCTAGTCACCCAGTGGAATATTATTCAGCTGGAAAAAAGGAAAGAGGTATTGAGCATGCTACAGCCTCAATGAACCCTGGAAACATTATGCTCAGTGAAAGATGCTGGTCAAATAAAGCCACGTATCGTGTGATCTATTTTGTGTGAAATGTTCGGAAAAGGCAAATTCATAGTGGCAGAAAGTAGGTTAGAGGGTGCCGGGGGCTGAAGGTGGAAAAGAAGAGGGGCTGCTTAATGGCAGTAGAATTCTGCAGTAACACACACACAACATTGTAAGTCAACTACAGTTCAGTTTTTTTTAAAAGAAGAATTACTGTTTGGGGTAATGTGAACATTTTAAAACTAGAGGTGGTATTTGCACAGTATTGTGCCTTTAATCATTGCACACTTAAAAAATGGTGGAAATGGCAAATTTGATGTTGTACTTATTTTACCATGATAATTTTTTGAAAAAGCAGTGGGAACCTCTTAGAATTCTGTGACGTTCTCCTGATTAGGCTTGTCTGAGCTTTGTGATCTCCTCCTCAGAGGGCTGTTCCCTGATGCCTGAACACCCCCTAGGTCTCTGTTAAAAGTTTTCATAACTTCTTAGAATTCCCTGGTGGCCTAGTCGCTAAGGACTCAGTGTTGTCACTGCTGTGGTTTGTGTTCGATCCCTGGCCAGGGAATTTTTGCATATGCCACAGGCACCACCAAAAAAAAAAAAAGTTTTCACAACTTCTTGGCTTCTCCTTCTTAACATTTAGCTCCCTTATTATCACCTACATGGCGGTTTTTTTCTTATCCTGGCTTTCTTTAGTTTTCCATTATCTGCTTTCACAGATAAACAACAAGAAAGCAGTTCCTTTGCTTTTCTCTATGTGATGTTTCATTGATGTTTGTCGCTAGTCTGGAGCTGAGCCATGTGAAGGCAGGGGCTGTGTCTTCTGGTTTGGTTCAGCTCAGTATGCATGGCTCCTCGTAAGCCCCAGAACTGTGAGTTTACCGTGAAATGAGTGAATCAATTACATTAAAACCTTCTAAAACAGAAGAAGAGGGATGGAAAGTTCTGGAAACTTTCAGGTGCATAGCGGGGCTTGGTGGACACGAGCTGAGGCTGTGGCCTTGCTCTCGGCGACAACATACACCGGGATGGATTGTTGTGGTGTGAGAGCCCGGATGGCTGAGTACCTTTCCAAGAATGTCCCATTAGCTGTGCACCAAACTGCTCCTAGAGCCAAGGTCCCAGGCGTCAGGAAATGGCATTCGTCAGCCACACTGAACTCCAGGCCCTCTGTTCCAGGGAGAGACGTATTTTTAGATCTTTGACGTCCAAATTCCAGAGGAAGAGCGAGTAAAGCTTAGAGGGGAACTGGCCTTCTTCCTGCACCAAGCAGACCAGTTCTGGCGCATTTTTATGGGTCAGGCTGTTAAGTCTCTGGAACATTCCAAAGAAGCGTAAAACTCCTGCTGGGAATGAAGGGTGTGGGAGGGATGCGGTAAACTGGGGTCCGCTGTGGAGACTGGATTCTTTCTCCTTAAATGGAAATGGTTACGTTTTTTTCCCCTGATTATAAAAACAATGATGTTTACTGTGAAACACATTCAGACAACACAGAAAGTCGTTAAAGAAGTAAAAATCATCTAAATTTTCCCTCCAAGACATAAGCTCTGTGGGTGCGTGTGTGTGTGTGTGTGTGTGTATGTATGTATGTGTGTGTGTCCTAGACTTTTCCATGAAGCAGTTACACTCAGCACACATTGTTTCCTTAATGGTATTTTGCTCATATTATTTAAAAAATTTTTTTCTTGAAATGAAGTTCCCACAATGTAAAATTAGCCAGACAAAAGTGATCAATTCAGTGGCGTTTAGTACCTTTGCGATGTTGTGCAACCACCACCTCTGTCTAGTTCCAAAATAGCTCCATCACCCCAAAAAGAAACCCCGTACCCATCCAAGAGCTGCCCCCCCACTCCCCTCCCCACCCCTCACAATCTGCTTCCCGTCTCCGTAAATTTCACACGACTGTGATCATCCAGTATGTGGAATTTGTGTCTGGATTATTATTCATACTGTTCTGCGCTCGGCATTTATCATCCAACAGTAGATGATGAATAATGTTCATATAACAGACCCGTGTCTTCTTCTCCAAGGCCCCTGTGGTGCTCCGAGGCGCAGATGTGCCATTAAATATTTATCCAGCCTCTTTTGGTTGGACATGCAGGTGTTTGCTCCGGTGGAATCCGGACTTGGACCAGAGGAACAGGGCTTCCCACTGAAGCAGCCTGAAAGTGCGCCCTAAGGAGAACAGCGGCTGATCGGCTTTGCAAATCTAGATGCTTCCAAAAACATCCCCCCAGGGAGTGGAAAAAAAAATAGATATCAGCTTGAAACCTTAAAGGAACCATCTTTGTCTAAGCAGGGCTTTCGGTGCCAGCATGTTCTTGTCCGATCCATAGCATAAATGTCAGTTCAGCAGATTGTTTTGGAGCCTGACGCTTCCTGGGCAGGAATGAAAATGAAAGGTGGAGACGGTGGGTTGCCTGGGATTTTCATAAAGGATGTTGTCAGTCTGGGGAGAGCCGCGTCTTTTCTCAGAGGGACTGGACGTGCTGTTACTTTATTTTTGGCTGAGTGGCGTCGGAAGGGAAGGCTGGCTGTAGAGAGCAGGGGCCAGGAAGAGTTCTTTCTAGAAACGTGTACCTGGGGGTGGCAGTTACATGACTACATCCAGAGCTGGGGCTGGTCCACAGGCAGGCAGGAGGGAGGGGCGTGTGAGCTGGGGGGTCTCCGAGCTGGCAAAGCGAGAGGAATCTCATGGGCTAGACGGAGGCAGCTCCCCAGATCCAAGCTCCCGGGATGGGAAATTACCAGAGTCAGACAGAGCCAGGCTTGAATCCTGCTTCTGCCGTGTGACCTAGGACAGGTGCCTTGAGTATTTCTGTGCCTGTTTCCTCTTCAGGCAAGTGGGTTAATACTCACAGTGACCTTGGAGGGTTATGCTGAAAATTCAGTGAGATTCAGCAGGTGAGGACCCAGCACTGCAATCAGACTGCCCATGTTCTGAGCCCGGCTCTTCCCCAGGCGGTGTGGATGTGCCTCGGTTTTCTTCTCCTGTATGATGGCGACAGCAGTAGTAGCCACAGGGGACCCTTGGGGTTCCCTTAGGAACTTTGCCGGTTCTTTGTCACACCCACCACCACCTCCCTCCTCCCCCTCATCCCTAGAAATGATGGCATTGCTTCAGAATGTCTTCTGCTTCTTGAGACCTCACTTGGGTCCTGAACTCCTCGGGGGCAGAGACAGGCTCATAGGTTTCTTTTGCATTAGTGGCAGCCTGACACCTACGGCATCGTTGTGGCTGAGCGCTGGAGGGTGGGAAGGAGGGAGGAAGCAAGGAAGACCAGGGGAGACAAAGAATGGAGCCACCTCGAGTTGAGCACGTGGCAGATCCTGGCTACGGGACCCGAGCCTCCTGAGGCCACAAAGTCCACAAAAACAGAAGGAATAATAAAACCAGTGGATGTGCAACCCTGAGCCTCGCACCCTGGAGGCGACATCATCCACTCCCTCCACAAACCCCAGGAGCGGGCACTTGCTTCTGTGCCCATTGAGCAGGTGAGGAAAACAGAGGCTCTGAGACGTCGCCGAGTTTCCTGTATGATCATACAGTGACGGGGTCCCAGCCAGACTCATCTGATTCTCACACCTGAGCTCAAATCCCCAAGCAGTTCAGCCTGGCTGTTTATGAGGTCACAGCCTTAGGGACATCAGTCTTAATACTTGTGAAGGTAGGTAGGACGCAGCTTCTCAGTTCCTCCAAAGGAGGAGGAGGTGTTAGGTGAGCAAAGGCAGGGCTGGGTTCAGAGTGGAGGGAACAGAGGCAAGGAGGATGCTGGGGAAAAGTATTTTTTGGCCACGCCTGCACCATACAGAAGTTCCCTGGGGCCAGGGATCAGACTCACACATAGCAGTGATCTGAGCCAGCAGTGACAATGACAGATCCTTAACCGCTAGGCCACCAGGGAACTCCCAAGATGCAGTATTAAACACAGAGGGACAGCTCCACGTCTCTGGGGCCGCCTGGTCTTCAGGGCCAGCTGCACTGGGATGGTGTGTAAGTTGATCGGTTGGTACACGAAGTGCCCAGAAGGATGCCTGGCGCGGGGTAAGCAGCATCGCTGTCATGCCTCCATCATCATTATCGTCATCATCACAGCTTTGGCTCGACCACAACAAATATGACCTGAGCACCTGCTGCACGCCAGCTCCTGTCGTAGGTGCTGGGGACACAGGTGGAAGAGAACGGAGTCCTCGGAGAGCACGTCTTAAGGGGAGAAAGAAAAATAAATCCAACGGGCGGGTCAGTACCTGGTCCTCCCCAGGGTGAGGCAGGTTTGGAGCCACCTAAGGCAGGCTGCGGGGAGCGGGGAGCGCCAGGCGAGGGCGCACGCGAGCAGAGACCTGGAGGGAGTGAGGGCCGGGGCCAGGCGGTTATCAGCTGAGGGTGGCACAGCCTGTGCAAAGGCCCAGAGGTGCGACCTCAGAGAGGCAGGAAGGCGCGAGGGGACAGTGGTGGGAGAAGGGAGAGGGGCCAGAGAAGTGGAGCAGCGGGGGGCCATCCGAGGACTTCGGCCTTCAGCTTTTAACCCCCGCCCCCCACGGTCTGGGAAAGTGATCTGCTGATTTCCTTGATCATAAACTGCGCTTTCACAGAAGGCCAGGAAACATCCTTTGTTTAGGACCCTCTGTGAGCATCACCTTGCATGACATGAAATATTTTTCAAAACATTTAATCCTTTAATCGCGGCCCCTCGGTGAAATCGGTTCTTTATCACGCAGGACCATCTGCTGTTCCAAGCGCGCCATAAATCACTCGACCGATTTGACTTCTAAGGCGCTTATCTCTTTTGTTCTCTCCGAATTCTGAGAAACGGCAGCTCGATTTTCCCAGGAGAGCAGTGGCGCATGTAAAATGGATCTCCCCCCACCCCACCCCGTCGGGGACTACCCTGGGGAAGTCACCCGCCCTGGAGGCGGCGGAGGCGGGAGGGAAGCGTTTGCCGTCTGATCTGCAGGTTCCATTAAATTTCACAAATGAGGCTTGATGTGGAAACAGGCTGGGCGGAAAAACCAGCCGTCTGCTCCCCGCTGCGCGCGGGCAGCCTCCATCACCCTCCGAAGGAGGCCGGGGCAGCTGTCACCTCCCATTAGGGTTTCAATGAGGCGCCACCATGGCTCCAATGTCGTTAGTTCTGAAGAAAATAAACTGAGAGCTAATGGCGCGGGATTATGTGCCCTGCCTGCAGCCTGGAAATTATTCGTGAGGAATTAAGGGGACCCGCTGAGCAGGGGGTGGCAAAACAGCTGAACCAAGGCTTAGAAGATGCAGGAGTTACACGATCTCCCCTCTGCTTCGTTTCCGCCAAGTGTTGGCTTCCTATTCATTTTTACTTTTCACCAATTAAGTGATTTATGTAATGGAGCAAAGAGAAATTCTCGGGGTACAAACTATGTAAAATAGGTAAGCAGCAAGGGTTTACTTGTAGTACAGGGAATTATATTCAGTATCTTGTAATGATCTATAAAGTAATCTGAATATATGTATATGCATCACTTTACATCTGAAACTAAGAGTATTAAAAATCAACTATACTTATATGTACTTAAAAAAATGAATTCTCTGGGTGAAGCAGGGGTGCGGCCAGAAGCCCTACCCTCCCCAGGCTGCCCCCAGCCTCACTTGGTCACCGTTTCCTTATGCAGTCTTAGCCCCTGGGGAGGTCCCTGGACGGTAGTCTGAAAAACCACTGGTCCTGGGGATTGCACCCACTGACAAATGCGTCTGGTCGGCGCCTGTTCTTGGTGACCTGACGCCCCCTAGAGGGCCTTCGGAGCAGCGCGTGGAGTTTGCAGCCACCGTTATCCGTTGGGGGGAAGGTGTTCAAGCATCCTTGACCTTTGAGGGCGTGTGCCACTGTGGAGTTTGCCTTAAAAAACAACAACAATAACAACAACAACAAAAACTAAGATATCAGAAGGGCTTTTCTTTTTTATTATGATTTTTATTTTTTTTCCAACATAGCTGGCTTACAGTGTTCTGTCGATTTTCTGCTGTACAGCAAGATGACCCAGTCACACATGCATATACGCATTTTGTCTCACATTATCATGCTCTTAAGGGCTTTTCTCGTCATTAGGAATTCTTCATAAATGCTTCTACTTTTAAAATGTTTAAAGTGTCTTCTTTAAATCGAAAAATGTGTTCATGGCAAAAACGTCTTGCACATGGAAACTGTGCAAAAGAGCATGCAATGAGAAGAAAAGAGTGTACCATAAGGAAAAATTTCCCTTGTTTTTGGAGCCTTTTTTTTCTCTTCGGAGGCAGTTTTTGGCAACAGCTGGCTTGTATTCTTGTATATCCTTCCAGAAATGTTCTAGATCTGTACAAATACATGCATATTACATGTGTGTGCAGATGTATATTTTAAAACATAGGTGCAGAGCTGTTCTACACGTTAATTGTCTTCATAATCCACTGTCTCTTAGCAATGTCTCATAAGGAGGCTTTAGTGGCTACGTGCTATTCCAGTCTGCAGACAGGCAGTTTATTTGGACACTGCAAGAGGCAGGATTTTGGAATATGTACACATTGGGGGGACTGGAAGATAAACAGATAAAGCGTTTGAGATGGGAGGGCGGTTCAGGAATGAGCAGAAAGTGGGGCCAACTGGGGTAGTTTTTTCCCCAGTGAACCCACTCTGCCAGTGTGTGTGTGGGGATGTGTAAGACCTGCTCTCCACACATCCCATCGTTAAATCTAGAAGCAGAGCACGGTTCCCCCCACCATGGGTGCCTCCGGACTCCACCTTTAAAATGCTTATTTTCTTGGTCACGTGTCCATACTTCCTATATGTTACATAGTATATTTTTAACTTTCTATTGAAACTGTACCAAAAAGTGCAAAAATCCAGAGTCCAGTTTCATGAATCCCCATAAAACAAACACACTGTAACCAGTGCCCAGATCAAGAAATAGAATAGAGTTCCCGCTCTGGTGCAGCGGGTTCATGATCCGCCTTGTCGCTCCGGTGGCGCCGGTTCCATCCGGGCCCGGCTCAGTGAGTTAAGGGTCCGGTGATGCCGCAGCTGTGGCGATTCGATCCCTGTGCCGGGAACTTCCATATGCCGAGGATGCAGCCAGAAAAAGAAAAAAGAAACAGAATGGAGTCCACCCCCCGAGACCCCCAGGCCCCCTTCAGGTCGCCACCCATTGAGTGACTACTCTCCCCACTTCTCACACCGGACATCAGCTGTGCCTGTTTTTGAACAAAAGTATAAATGGATTCACATTGTGTGTCCTCTTGTGAACTGGCTTTTTTTTTTTTTTTATCAGTATTTTGTTTGTGAGCTTTATCCAAGCTGTATGTATGCTGTGTGAATGTATTCATTTTGTGTATGATTTGTAAATTCTCAAAGCTCTATATAAACACATGGATTATAAGAAATACACATGTATAGCTAGAAATATCTATGCGTGTACCTGGAAGTGTTTGTACATGTCAGGATAAACGCTTAACATACAACTCCTCCAGATTAAGTTATCCTTTTTGTGGCTGATGGGCTTGAAGTCCTTTCAGCTTGGGGAGATTACAAAGAGAAACAGCATCTTTTTACCCTCAGAGCAGCCGGCTGAAGTTGGTTCTGCTGCGATCACGCGAGGATGCGGCGGCTCAGAGAGGCCCAGAGACTCGCCCGCGGCGCCCAGCTCGCAGGGGCGGGGCTGAGATCCATACTCGGCCCCGCCCCCGGCGGCAGCCCCGCCCCGCTGACCCCGCCCTCTCTCCCGCAGGCCGAGGAGGCGGGCGGAGCCCGGCAGCCCCGCGCCGACCGCTGCCCGCCGCCCCCGCGCTCGCTGCCCCCCGGCGCCTGCCAGGCGACGCGCTGCCAGGCCGACTCCGAGTGCCCGCGACATCGGCGCTGCTGCTATAACGGCTGCGCCTACGCCTGCCTGGAGGCCGTGCCTCCCCCGCCAGGTAGGCTGCCCTGGGCCCCGGGGTGCGGGAGATGGGTCGGGGGCGGGCACGGCCGGGGAACAGCCTTGCTGCCCAGCCGGAGAAACAGCTGGACTTAAACCTGGGCACCTGGGCGGACCTGCCTGTAAAATGGGAACATTGTGCTCCTTGAGTCAGCTGGACGCGCTGAGCGCCTGCTGTATGCAGATCTCACCACTGCGGCCAGAGGGCTCCAGTCCGGGGGCACGCCGGTCCCAGGCACAGGGCCCCTTCCTGTGAAGATGGGGGGATTTCTCACTAAAAAAAAAAAAAACAGATTTCTAGCTTTTCTTCAAAGTACTGGGCAGCATTCCCTGGCCCACGATCTGCTGGAGCCTCAGGTGCCCCTAGATGGCGGCGGGGGTGCGGGTGGGGATGGCCATGATGCCTGGCCCTGGGAGTCTTCGAGATGCCGGACAGGTTAGGGATGCAGATGGGGATCAAATCCACTGGCTCGCGGACTGAAATGAGAGCCAGCATCACCCGGGCTCAGCGGTGCTCAGCCACAAGTCCTGCTAGGAGGAGAGAATCAACACGATGTTTGCTGAATCTTAACCCGGTGAGTCTCTTTGGGAGAAACAGCCCTCAGGGGTTCATCTTTGGAGAGAAGGAGTTTCAGCTTCTTTCTGGAGAGGTTTGGAAAAGGAGGGCGTGGAGCCTGAGTGGAGAAAGAGTGCCCCTCATAGGAGCGATGGGAGGCAGGGAAGTTTTCTGCCTGAGGCTGAGCCCGGGAGGACAGCAGCCTGTTGGAACTGCACTTGTAGCCAGAGGCTGTGGTCCCCCGGGGCCTTCATTATAGAAGGCGGCCCTGAGGACGTGGCAAGAATAACACACTTAGTCTTGGGGAACTGGCAAGGTCACGATGATGACAAGGGAACAAGGGACTCAGCCCCCTTCATAATACTCATCATTACAGTCTCTGCTGCCTTTGAGTACTGCCTCGTGGCTACGCTGGCTCCTACAGGGCTCTTTCTAAGGAGGAAAGAATGACACCCCACTCCGGTGGAGGAAGCACATAAAAGTACTCCCATTTAGTCGGATAAGTCAAAAAGGTGTCCCTTCCTTTGCGCTGAGATAGGGCATGAGGGCTGACTTGCCACCTAGAACAGGTGCTTTTGAGCAGTGCACAGACTGTGCAACTGTGCATGGCACTCCAGATAGCCTTTCCATACATCAACTCATTTAATGCTCACATGGTCCCAGAGGGTGGAGAGACTGCCATCAGCCCTGCTTTATAGCTGAAGACACTGGAGCTTAGAGCAGCCAAGTCCCTTGCCCAAAGGGGACACAGCAGGCAGACCTGGAGTTTCATTGTCTTCTGACTCCGCAGAAGTCCCAGTCATTGTAGGCTTTGAGTGTAGACATGGGGGGCCCCTGGGCCCGTTTGTGGGATCCCTCACTTCCCAGAACATCCTTCCTCCAGATGCCCAAACAGCTCCCTTCCTCGCCTCCTTCGTGTCTTAGTGCGGAGGTGGTCACTTTCTCAGGGCAGTTTCTTTCTCTAAATGACAGTCTTTGCTCTGGCCATTCCTTACTGCCTTCACTGCTTAAGCTGCCTTTATAGCCCAGTCCGGAACACTGTATTTTGTTTGTTTACTGTTTCCCCCACTTGAGGGCCAGGAGGCAGGAAGCTTGGTCTGTTTCCTTCACTGCTGTAACCGCATCACCTGAAATGGTCTCTGGGCACACAAAGGTACTCAGTGAATATTAAATGAATCCAGGAAGGCCTAGCTTTCACTGGCCAGTAGGAAGAGCCCTGAAAATATTAGTTATAATATCTGGGCACACAAAGGTACTCAGTGAATATTAAATGAATCCAGGAAGGCCTAGCTTTCACTGGCCAGTAGGAAGAGCCCTGAAAATATTAGTTATAATAATTATGATAATAACTAGAACAAGATTTCTCACCCTTGGCACTCTTGACTTTGGGGATTGGATTATTCAAACTGGGGGACTGAGCGGCACCTCTGGCCTCTCCCCACTAGATGGCAGTAGTACCCCAGTCCCACATGGGGACAACCAAAAATATCTCTAGAATTGGCTATTTGCTCAGGCCGCAAAATCGCTCCATGTTGAGAACCGCTGATAAAAGGTAGATTTGCACCAAGCCCTGTGCCAAGCAACTTATATGCGTCCTTGCAGTCTGTGTGTGGGTTCCCTCCAAAGCAGACCCCAAGAGAAAGTCTTGGGGGCAGGGAGCTTTTTAGCAGGTGATCCCAGGAACGTCTAGGCCTGGAGCAGAGAGGCCAGACCCGGGGTCTCCAGGCCTTGAGGGTTGGCACACTGATGGGAGGCCTTGACCATATTTCAGTATTCCAAAAAGTATAGCAAAAGTATAGCAAAATTTCCCTGTGGAGGAAGTATTAATAATTCCTTTTTAGTCAAAAATAGCAGTGAAATTCATTTTCTTTTTACGGCCACACCTGTGGCATATGGAAGTTCCCAGGCTAAGGGTCACATCAGAGCTGCGGTTGCCAGCCTACACCACAGCCACAGCCACACTGGATCCAGGCCACATCTGTGACCTGCTCTGCAGCTTGAGGCAACTCCAGATCCTTAACCCACTGAGTGAGGCCAGGGATCTAACCCGCATCCTCATGGACCCTATGTCAGGTTCTTAACTGGCTGAGCCACAGTGGGAACTCCTAAAAATACATTTTCCAACATTTCTGACATTTGTATCTGTTCGTGTTAAAAACGTTACCAGTAACACAATGTTTTGAGTCCAGAGTGGATGGAAGAACCAAAAGGTTGGAGATAGAGGCCTGGAACCTTATCATGTCACCCCTATCTCTTGGGAATTGCAAACTGCTGGTTTGTTCCGTTGTTTCCATTTCCACGCTGAGAGCATCCGTCTTATAACCATATTCTTCTCTTTTAAAGGAAAAAGCTAGCCAGCCTTTTTACCAGTACCTATCTGTGTGCTTTCAAAGGTGCTAGACAGCACATCAGCCCCTTTATTTTTGTCATATTTTGGAGTCAGACTAAAGCAGGGGTCATAAACAAATGTGACCCCAGCCTAGTCTTACTCATCTCCAAAGGGCTTAAAATTTTTTAAAAATTAACTGCCAACATTTAAAAAACAAGTCCTGATATATTTTTAAATATAGACCAAAAAAAAAACAAAGGCAGAGGCTCTGGAAACACTGGGAAGAGCTGGCCGGAGCTGACCGGCTGTTAACTCTTCGAGGCAGGAACATGCTCCAGTTTGCCATGGCCCTGCTTGGCCTGCCTTTCTCTTTTAAGTTACCTTTCTTCCCTATGTCCCAGGAGGCATTTGGGTTTTCAGTCCCTATTTTGAGTTTTGAAGCCCCTTCAATCTACTTTTCGAAGGTCACTCTTACTGTTGAGAATGTATTGGTTAGTGAAGAGGCCATGCTGCTGTAACAAAAAGGTCCATACACTCAGGGGCCTAACCTATTAGGTGTTTACTTCTCCCTTGGTTAAAAGGCCAGAGTCGACAGGTGGTCCATGGCAGGCGGGTGGCTGTGCTCCACAGTCATCCAGGGACCCAGGTTCCCTCCAGCTTGTGGCTCCACCTGGTCAGGCCTCTCCCAGTCAGCAGGAAGGGGGAAAGAGAGAGGGAGGGGAGCAGACAGGCATCAAAGCAAAGGCAAGATGGAGTTGCATTGTCATTTCTGCTCGCATCCCGTTGGCCAGAACTCAGTCATGTGGCCACACATGACTGCAGGGGAGGCTGGGAAATGTAGTCTTCAGCATGGCCACCCGGTGACTAGCTGCAACTCACAGTTCTGCTGCTAAAAGGAAGGGGTGAACTCTTGCTGGAGAACCAGGTTGCTTCTCCCACGGGGAGCCTCTGTGTTTCCTCATGAGATGTAGGCTCCCCCGTCCCCGGAGACTGGGACACTTCTCAGCTGCTCAAGGAGGGCCTTGATTTAACCATGTTTTATTTATCTTGTCAGTTTTAGACTGGCTAGTGCAGCCAAAACCTCGATGGCTTGGGGGCAACGGCTGGCTCCTGGACGGTCCTGAGGAAACGCTGCAAGGTACCTGCAGGGTGCTGCCCCACCCACGGCAGAGCCAGGGTCCTCCTTGTCACGGGCCGCCAGGGAACATAAGTGGGGCAGCCTCCGCCCAGCCCCCTGGGACTCTCCCCACCCCAGCACAGGAGGGGGTGGCTCGGGCTTGGCCAGGTTCTCAGAGTCCCCAGAACAGTGTGGGGTTTGCAATCCTTGGGAACAGGCCCTCCCAAGGTAGAGAAGCGAGAGGAAGGGGCTTGGGTTTCAGGTCCTGAAATCAGCGCCCCGCTGTGGGGGCGGGGGAGTGAGTGTGCACCCTTGCGTGTGTGCAGCTGTACTTGTGACTCTGCACACATTTGTGCATGTGACCGTGTCCCATAGCGTGTGCCACTGTGCTTGTCGCTGGGTGTCTGGGTGTTGGTGCATCTGTGTTCGCACAGACGTGTGTGATGGCAGGTGTGGGCATGCGCATGCGGGGGATTTGTGTGCATCTGAACGTGGGTGGGGTTCGCCCTGTGTGTGTGTATATGTGTGTTAGGACTTGTGGGGCAGTGGAAATGGGTGTGTGTGGTACGGTGTGTATAGATGGACTCGGGTGTGTGAACAGGTGTGCACATGTGACTCTAAGCACGAGCATGTGTGTTTCATCACGTGGTGGTGAACGTACACGTATGTGCATCACGGTGCTTGCCAGGGCGTGTCTGGGATCATGGGAGTGTGGGCTGCCACTATGTGCGTGCGTGCGTGTGCGCGTGTGCACATGCCTCTGTGAGTGAGACCCCGAGCACAGCCTGGAAACTGGGGTGCAGACGAGAGCTCGGGGGCTGCCGCTGAGCTCCTGGCGTGTGTCCCCCGCTCCCCGCAGCAGAGGCCTGCAGCACCACAGAGGATGGGGCCGAGCCGCTCCTCTGCCCCTCGGGCTACGAGTGCCACATCCTGAGCCCGGGGGACGCGGCTGAGGGCATCCCCAACCGCGGGCAGTGCGTCAAGCAGCGCCGGCCGGCAGGTGAGTGTGGCACCCGAGCCCCAGGCTGCTCTCCCGCAGCCCCACACGGCACCCTCCCCGCACCCTCCTCTCCCTTGCCTCTCTCCACCCTCTCCTCATCCACCCAGGACCCAGGCAGACCCCCACTCTGCCCGCTCCTCCCGGCTGACCTCAGGGTCGGTTGTTTCACATGTCTGAGCCTCGGTTTCCTTCTCTGTAAAATGGGGCTGCTTCATGCTGGGTTATGGGGCTTCACTGAAATCGTACATGTGAAGCCAGAGTGGAGAGAGAGGTAATAGGTGCTCAGGGAGTTCCTGTCGTGGCGCAGCGGAAATGAATCCGACTAGGAACCATGAGGTTGCAGGTTCGATCCCTGGCCTCACTCAGTGGGTTAGGGATCCGGCGTTGCCGTGAGCTGTGGTGTAGGTCACGGACGTGGCTTGGATCCCGCGTTGCTGTGGCTGTGGTGTAGGCTGGCAGCTGTAGCTCCGATCTGACCCCTAGCCTGGGAACCTCCATATGCTGCAAAAAAAAAAAGCAAAGAGGTGCTCAGTAAATGCTGATATTTTACATCTGTCCATCTATGCATTTTAAACTGCACAAAATTTGAATTGCCCGAAAGCCCTGAACTTCCCTCTGCTTGGATCGTTCAGCGTGATTTTTTTAGTGTTCCTCTTTGGAGACAAAGCAGTAAACACATCTGTGACAGGCAAGAGTATCATGGCTTTACTTTGCATCCTTTTCGGAGCTCTAGTGGTGCAGTGGGTAAGCACGTGGTACTTAAATAGTTTGCATCGTTTTCTCCAGGTGAGCAAGGACCTCTTAGGGGGGGTGGGTACCTAAAAGCTGCTCCTGCCCCATAAGAGGTATAATAAGTTCGGGAGGTTTGGTATGGAATTTGGCAGAAATGTGTGGCCTTCGAAGTAATCTGGCACTTCAGAGAGATGTAGGGTCGCCTCGTCAAAGCTCATTGGGACCTGGAGGCCACACCTGCCAGGGCGCACAGCCCCCTTTTGGCATCTCTTGGCCCTAATAGTGGAGGACAGCACCTCAGTCAGGGTTAAGAATGGGAGTTCCCTGGTGGCTCAGCAGGCTAGGAACCTGGTGTTGTCCCTGCTGTGGCCCAGGTCACTGCTCTGGCACAGGTTCGATCCCTGGCCCCAGAACTTGCACGTGTTGCAGATGTGACTGGCGAAAAAAAAAAAAAGATTTGAGGATAATCACAGTGACCCTGTTGGCCCAAAGAACCTGTCAGGGTGCGTTATCTGCCAAAGCATTTTTCCCCCCATTGGAGAATTTCTTTCTCTGGGGTGTTTCCAGAAAGACACAGACGTTAAGTCTTGGCATTGTTATCATTGCAAATATGGTAGATAATAAAATTATGGGGCATTGATCTGTCTCAAGAATCCTGGTTCCTGGAATTCTGAGCTTAGACAAAAAAAAAAGTACATATGAAAGGACCAGAACCAAACCAGGAATCTGAGATTTCTCCCACACCCCATTTGCTCTTTGGGGCCAGGAGAGGGCTTTCCAGCCGGACAGCCAGGATTCCAGTGGCCACTCGGCCCCTCGAGGCTGTGTGTGTAGCAAACAGCCCAGCCTTTCCCGGCCTCACTTTCCTTATCTGGAAATGGGGCTCGTGATCCTTTAGCTGCTGCTTCATAGACTCTTTGATGAGTCAGCGAGCCCTGTGGCTTTAGCTCAGAACAGAATCCTTCCACTGCCATGTGCAGGCAGCACGTTGCAGCACAGGGGAACGCGGGACGCAGCCCTTTGCACACACAACCCCAAGCGCAGGCCAGCCTCTAGGAACCTGCTGGAATATGCAAGGAGCAGCTCTTTCCAAAAGAGAGCTGGGGAGACGTCAGGAGTCCTTGAAACCGAAATGTCATTTTTATAACTGGAAAGGCCTGGAATTCCTTGGCCTTTCTCATCTCCTGGTCTTGCTCGTTCAGTTATGTGACCTCCAGCACGGGGGTCAGCCAAACCAGTTCAAACCAGTTCTCGAGGGGCCAAACAAGTTCAAAAAAGACCCACTTCAAGGCTGGAGATAGGCGAAGAGAGTACACAGCCAGGCGACCGCACTGTTGATGCCTGCGGTTCACTGAGGACCTCATGGCTGTTCCTCTAGGCTTCGGTACGAGCCTGTGAGGGGAACTGTGACCAAGAGCTGTGGGGAGCCTGATTTTTTTTTTTCCTTATTTTTTTATGGCTGTACCTGCGGCATTCAGAGTCTAGGCTAGAAGTCGAATTGGAGCTATAGCTGTGGGCCTACACCACAGCCAAAGCTGCAGGGGATCCGAGCGGCATCTTGCGGCAGTGCTGGATCCTTAACCCACCGAGCAAGGCTAGGGATCAAACCCACATCCTCACAGAGACGACGTCAGGTCCTTGGCCTGCTGAGACGCAATGGGAACCGCGTGGAGTGTGATTTTAAGACTTAGGTTAAGGCTGCAGCATCAGAAACGCTGCAGTGGGTTCAAGTCCTGCACCTTTCTTCCCAGGTGCCCTTGGGCAGCTAACCTAGCCTTTCTTAGCCTCAGTTTCTTTATCTGTAAAATGGGTTGATGAGGATCATGGTAGTAATTGCTTCTTGGGGGTGGGTGTGAGGCTTGGATGAGAGAGCACTTACCAAGGGCTCAGGGCAGGGCCTGACACAGAGTAGGTGCGTACCTGACACCTGTCCTAGGAAGCAGGAGGGCCTGAGAGCAGACACCTGCCCAGATGACGCACATGCCTAGCAGGTGGTAGAGTGGGAATTCAAAGCCGCCCACCTGCTCCGTCGCCCACGGCTGTGTGTCCGCCCCCTCCCGCCCCACAGGGAGGCGGGGAGCCTGCTAGATGGAAATGTGGGTGAAGTTCCCCCTGGCCTCATCCCCAGAGGGCTGTCCCTTAGCACAATTAGGGACAATTGTGCAGGAGTTTGGAAAAATTCCACCGTCTTCCTTTGGATCAGGGGTCTTGGGGCGGAGAGGAGCACCCCGGTAGGACTTTGATTTTAAGTTGTAATTTTTTTTTAAATGTATATTTGAAATACTTTCTGTCTTAGAGAAAAGTGGCACGAAGAAGGGGGAGTTCCCGTGGTGGCCCAGCCGGGTAAGAACCCGACACGGTGTCTATCATGACCAGGTTCACTTCCTGGCTCCACTTCGTGGGTTAAGGGTCGGGTGTTGCCACTAGCTGCAGCATAGGTCACAGATGTGGCTTGGATCCAATGTTGCTGTGGCTGTGGTGTAGGCCGGCAGCTGCGGCTCAGATTCAACCCCTAGCCTGGGAACTTCCATATGCCGTGGGTGCGGCTCTAAAAAGACAGAAGACCAAAGCAAACAAACAGACAAACAAAAACCCATTTTCTTTTTCATGTGCTTTCTGCCCCCCCCATATAAATCTACATAGCAGTTTTTTGAGAGTCTCAGAATAATTTGCAGGTCGCGTGCCCACATCTAAGATGCCAGCCACCCACCCCTGAGACCCGGCTGCCGCAGGGCCCAGGGACCCTCCAGAGCTCACAGCCCTGGACCCTGGACGCTGACGTTTGAGAAGCTCGTGTCTTTCTCACGAGGAAAATGAACACTGACGGGGGCAGTAGCTCTGATTTCTTGGAGAGCAGGGTCAGGATCCTCAGTGTATCCTCCTTTTTAAAAAAAAAAACAAAAAAACCTTATTTTATTGATGTGTAGCTGATTTACAGTGTCCTATTAGTTTCACGTGTTCAGCACAGTGCTTTAGTTTTACATACACATATATCTATTCTTTTTCAGATTGCTTTCCCGTAGAGGTTATACAGAATATCGAGTGGGTTATGTATTTTATATAAAGTATTTATGTGTTAATCCCAGCCTCCTAATTTACCCCGCCCTTACCCATCTTCTGAGCGGGTCCCCTGCTGCTCTGAGGGTGAGCCTCCAAGGCGGGGATGTGGGAAGTGACCCCAGGCTCGCTTCTGATAAAGGGACTTCACCGATGCCGCATGAGGATAATGGGGTCACCCAGCCCTGAGCAGCGGCTCCCATCAATGGATTTATTTTGTAAAAGTAGCATTTGGAGGGAGTTCCTGTTGTGGCGCAGCGGAAACTAATCCGACTAGGAACCCAGAGGTTGCAGGTTTGATCCTTGGCCTCACTCAGTGGGTTAAGGATCCAGCATTGCCGTGAGCTGTGGTGTAGGTCACAGAGGCGGCTCAGATCCCGCGTTGCTGTGGCTGTGGTGTAGACCGGAGGCTGTAGCTCTGATTAGACCCCTGGCCTGGGAACTTCCGTGTGCCGCAGGTGCAGCCCTAAAAAGCAAAAAAAAAAAAAAAAAGGTAGCACTTGGGGCAAACACAGCAGGTGCGAGGAGGCCCACTTCCTTCATCTCCGCCCCTGGGGTCGGGGCCAGAATTCATCCCACACAGAAGGGAGGGCAGGAATGCTTCAGAGAGCCTCTGGCCTCGAAAAATCTTGCTGTTTGCTTCAGAAAATAGCTGTAAATGGAAAGTCATAAATAGCAGTGCTGGACGTTGCTCATAAGCCCCCCGCCCCGAGCGAGCGTGTGCACCGCCCCTGTGATTCTGTGGCCTGTGCAGAAAATGCCGGTGCTGGTCCTGGACGTCCTGGTGACGTTTCGGGTGGCCAGGGAACTGGCCGTGCAACTGAAGGGAACCCATGTGGCCACCGATGACACATGTATGATTTTTATCGAGATACCTTTGGGCTGTAAGAGTAGTTCCAAGTGTGCCAGTGTGGTTTATTAACGTGACAGCCGTCCGACAAGGCTGAGCGGAGGGGACAGGAGAGCTTGCCGATGGAGGCGTTGCCAGGTGGAACATCTGCGTAATCTGGCCAGATCTCTCCACTCTTCCTCGTCCAGTTTCCCCAGCTCCTGCCATAAGTGTTCTACTGCAGTGATAGGGTTGGGACGGAGGGAGCGGCTGGGATCGGTGACAAGGAACAGCGACATCGGGTGATGGGGATTGCTAGCGATGGCAGGCAGATGAAACTGCCAAGAGCTGACCGCTTTGCACCCCAAACTGGCATTTTCGTATGGTTCCTACTAATATTCGCACGTCCAGGTTTCCAATGAAATTCTCTTACTCCACAATAACTTAAGAGGTATTCGTTTTGTACACTCTATAGAAGACAGACAACCTCAAGGACCTACTGTGGAGCATGGGGAACTCTGCTCAGTGTTGTGTGATAAGTTATATGGGAAAAGAATCTGAAAAAGAATGGATATATGTGTATAAATATATATATATATATATATATATATATATATATATATATATATATATATATAAAACTGAATCACTTTGCTGTACACCTGAAGCTAACACAACATTGTAAAGCCACTATATTCCATTAAAAAAAAAAGTTATTAATTTTATGCCCATTTCCAGGTGAGATAACTGAGGCTCACAGAGGATTAGTGAGCAGTGGGGTGAAGGTTTTGTTTGCAGTAATGACATTCAAGGCTTTTTGAATGGATCCCAAAAAGAGCGCCTGCTCCCCGTTCAGACACGTTTTGTGATGACATCTGCTGAACAGTATGGCGAAATTTGCTTCTAGTTCGTCTCTTAGGAGAGTGGTTCCCAAAATTCTCGGCCTCAGGACCTCTTTATATTCAAAAAATACCGAGAACCCCAAACACCCGCCCCTCCCGTGTGTGAGATATGGCTATGGATAATGAGCATACTCAAAACTAAAGCTGAGACCTTCTAAATACTTATGTGTTAGTAGTTCATTTAAAAGTGATGGTAATAAACCACAATGGAGTAAACAGAAATAATGGTTTTCTTACACATATTTTCCAACGCACACGCGTGCACATACACGTACACACGCATGAAGTGAGAAGAGCAGCATTTGTTGTTTTATATATTGGCAGTTGTATGTGAATTCAGACAGCTGCATCTTCACATCTGCTTCTGCATTTGAGCGACTGCAGTGTCACATGTCAGGTAACCTCTGGAAAATTCCGCCGTGCGCGCTGGTGAGAGAATGAGAATGAGCAACACAAACAGTTCCTTAGTATTATTATGAAAACAGCGTCGGCCTTATAAACCCCCAGCAGGAGTTTAACCCTCTCACTTGTTTTCCAGATGGGCGATTCTTACGGCACAAATTTTACAAAGAATATCCAGGTAAGAGAAGAGCCATTCTTTCTTTGCAGAGTCCTAAACAGGGTGCTGGGCACTTTTAGGGGGAACAGAGGGAAGACCTCATGGACTGTTCTGAGCTACACTTTGAAGCTGCCACGAAGGAAGGTGACTGTATCCCTCCCGGTTGCTTTTATGCCATCACATGGCACTTTGGGGCGAGGTGGCGGAATGCCAGGATGTTTCTGTCATGAAAATCTCCCCTCCAGCCCAAGCAGTCCTTCAGGTGGGCAGGCGCCATGCCAGGCTGCAGGCTGGGACCGAGGCAGCAGCTCAGGGACGCCTCGTAGGGGATGAAATTGGAACTAGGACTGGAGAGTAAAGTAGTCTGGTGGCGAGCAGGAGAGGGACCCACAGCAAACACGGCTTCATGCTCAATGTCAGGACTTGGGACTCAACAGGCAGAAGTTCCTCCTGCTCTCAGTCAGGGAATTAGAGGCTAGGGTTGGCACCATCCTTCCAGCCAACAATCCATCCAGTCTTTCATCCACGCATCTGTCTGTCCATCCATCCCTCCATCCAGTCTTCCATCCCTCCCTCCATCCATCTGTCCATCCATCCATCCGTTTGTCCATCCATCCCTCCATCCATCTGTCCATCCATCCCTCCATCCGTCTGTCCGTCCATCCCTCCATCCAGTCTTCTTTCCATCCCTCCATCCATCTGTCCATCCACCCATCCGTCTGTCCATCCATCCCTCCATCCAGTCTTCTTTCCATCCCTCCATCCATCTGTCCATCCACCCATCCGTCTGTCCATCCATCCATGCATCTATCTGTCCATCCATCCATCCACCAAGTGTTCTTTCCGTCCATCCAGTCTTCCATCTCTCCATCTATCCAGGCATCCATCCATCCGTCTGTCCACCCATACAGGCTTCCATCTGTCTGTCTGTCCATCTCTCCATCCATCCATCCACCATATTTTTAAAAGAAATAGTACATATTTATCAAAAGTTACCCTCCATTTCATGCTGGAGGTTGAGGCTGCGTTTGTGAATGCGGCAGACCCGGTCTCTGTCATCGTGCAGCTGATTACTGTGGAGCAGGAAATTAAAACATTAATAAGGCCCAAGTGGGCATTTCGTGGTAATAGTGATCAGGACCCTTGAGATTATGTGCAGGGCACTGAGAAGGACACCTTGGACTAGACTGTCAGGAAGGGCTTCTCAGGAGGGGACATTGAAGCCCAGTATGAAGACTAAGAAACAGTGGGCAGCCCTGAAAATCCTGAGGTTGAAGCAACTTGGTCATCACAGTTGCCAGAGCGTACAGGGAGCACAGGAGGGGACGGTGGGCGATGAGGCCAGACCATGCAGCCGGGGGTGGGGGCCGCGGGGAGGGCGGGAGCCGCTGCACGTGGGGACTGGGTGACCTCGTTAGGGGAGAAGAGGGGCAGGGCCAGGGCGCCGGGCCAGGCCGAGGTATTTGGGCTTCGGGCTGGCTGCTAAGCTGTGAGCACTGGAGCAGGAGCTGACACACCTGCCCTGACAGAGGCCACTTCTTTCCCCAGAGGGTGCCTCCAAGAATGTGGCAGAACACGGGAAGGGACAACAGAGGCACTTTGAGTAAAGCGACGTCGGCAGGTAAGCGGCAGGCGTGATGAGTCAGCGACAGGTGGCTTCCCCCCCCCCCGCCCCCCGACGTTAACCAGGAGGAGGGGGAGAGGAGGGCTTTACCTGTGGGTAAATTTGAAAATTCCCTTATAATTTCAAAACAAGCATATGAGAGCTTTGGGTATAATCAGGAGTGGGAGGTTATTTTTTTAGTTATTTTTTTAATTTTTATGGCTGCACTTGCGGCACGTGGAAGTTGCAGGCCAAGGATTGAGTCCAAACCACAGCTGCAACCTGTGCCGCAGCGGCAGCAACCTTGCTTCCTTGAGCCCACCATGCGGGGCAGGGGATCAAACCTGCAGCTCTGCAGCAGCCCAAACCGCTACCCACGGATTCTTAACCCACTGTGCCACAGCAGGAACTCCCAGGAGTGCGAGTTTTTAGCCTATGGCCCTAAATCCAAGGACTAGACTGGGCTGTAACTTACTTCTCATTCCTTTGCCTCAGTGCCTCGTGCTCAGGTGGGCAAGTCTTCCACTGTCCGTGAACTCGGTCCCTCTGTCTGCCTCCCTCCGTCCCTCCCACGGGGCTGTCGGGGTTCAGCTCTCATGGCCCAGGTGCTCTGCGGTTCAGCAGTCACTGGAAGGAACCTCCAGGGGGGCAGACACATTGCTGCGGGGACCCCTGCGTAAATCAGAGCTCCTGCTGTCGGGCTGACCTCCTAGTAGACTAAACCCGTCAGCCAGTGAGTCCGCGGGAAAGGCACAGCCGTGAACAGACAGGTGACCTGATTCAGAACAGCTGGGCCTTGAGGGAACTGCTTCAGATGAGGGTTCGGAAGGCCACGTGAACAGGTGACATCCGAGCCAGGATCTAACGGGGGTGCCGAGGCAGAAGGTGCAGGAAAAGCAAGTTCCGAGGCAGGAAGGGCTTTGGCTTGGGGGAACCACCAGGAGTCCACTGGGGTGGGAACAGAATGATGGGGTGGGTGGCACCAGAGGTGACAGGTAAGGCTCAGGCTCTGCTCTCAGACGCTTTCCACGGTGAGAGACAGGCAGACGCGGAGGACCGGGGGTCCCGGCCAGTAAAACCTGAACGCCCGCCCAGTGCTGCAAAAGCTGTGGTAAACCACAGCTGTTGGAAGCAGGTGACTTCTGTGAATGTCCTTGATTGCCTGCAAAATCTCCTGAAACCATTAGGGGTTCAGATTCCAGAATGTTCAGCCGTGAGCCCTGCAGGAAAACCTAGAGCCTCGGGGATTGATGCCAACACGTCTATTACCTGCTGATGACAGGAGCAGTCCTGGGAGTGGGTCTGACTCACCTGACTGAATGAACCTGAACCGGGAGAGAGCTGGGGCCAGCAAGAGACAATTTAGGATGGCTCTTGAGAGCGGCCGGCCAGAACTGGGTTTAAATTCCTGCTCCGCCACCGGCTGCCCTTAGGCAGATGACTTCATCCCTCCAAGCCTCAGTTTCCTCATCTATAAAATGGGAGTGAGGGGGCAGGGGTCTGAATAAGACAGGAGGGGGGATCAAGATGACGAAGTGGGAGGCCGGAGCCCAACTTCCCCCACGAACGGATCCAAAAACCATCTACACGTGGAGCAACTGAGTGAAAACAGACTGGAAACTGGCTCAAAGACGAGTACAGCCAAGGTTAAAAGAAAGATGGAATCAGGCAGGAAGGGAAGAGGGAAATGGTGCCCAGAGAAACCTACCAGTGAGTTGAGAATTTAGTCTTAGCGGAAGCTGGCATCTTTCTGGTGTTTCCGGTGGGTGCAGAGAAAGCGGGTGACACACGTTTGTGACCCCAGGTTCTGCCCAAGGAGCAGTTCATTTTCATTCCTTCTTTGCTTGCCTTGCAGCCCATCCACGAGAACATTCCTCCACTTTCTGCTGAGCCTCGGAAACAGTTGGCTAAAACAATGATTTGACCCCCAAGGTCATGCCCAGCTCAGCAGAACAGAGCCTGACCGCAGGGATGCTCGGAGACAGGACACCCGGAGCCCAACCCCAGGTGGCCCTACCTGGCGGGGTGACTTTGCGGGAGCCACTCACCAGCGCTGGGTCCCTGTTTTATCGTCCTAGAAACAAGGCACACCTAACAGTCCCCTTGACCTTGGAGTTCCCCAGATCTCCCGTGGGAAGAAGTCAGTGCCTTTGTGAGCCGTAGGGAGCCCCTTTCTAAGACAGAGTCAGCGTCTCGGTTGGAACAGATTGCTTCCAGGTTTGGCTCTGGGAGGCTTGGTCCCAAAATTCTCAAGATAAGTTGCTTATCATAAAATGGAAATGAATTTACCTACTCACGCCTGATTTATAGTTTTTTACCACCTGATTTCTCTCTCTCGTTTTTTTTGTTTTTGTTTTTGCCTATACCCATGGCATACAGAAGTTCCCAGCCTAGGGATCAAGTTGGAGCTGTAGCCGCCGGCCTACGCCACAGCCACAGCAATGCGGGATCCTAGCTGCATCTGTAACCTACACCATAGCTCACGGCAACGCCGGATCCTTAACCCACTGAGCAAGGCCAGGGATCGAACCTGCAACCTCATGGGTACTGGTCTGGTTCATTACCACCCAGCCACAAGGCGAACTCCACCATCTAATGACCTTAAATTGGCTGTGTGGAAGCCACGGGATCCTGGGGGTGGGAGGAGGGTGGGTGTGGCTGGGATGTTTCTGGAACCCTGGACTCTTTAGGCCACTTGCATCCCATGTTGGTCTGGCTTCCTCTGAAGCAGACTCTGGGAGGAGGGCTGATTTATTAGGAAGGTTCTCGGGGAGAACCAGCAGATGGTGGAGCCATGGCCCCGCAGAAGGTGAGGTCAGGCGCTCCTGAAGTGGTGGCTTTGGCGAGACCCCCAGGGGTCCCGGGGGCAGCCTGCGTCCCACCGGGGTCGCTCCAGGGGCGGTACCCGGGCTTTAATGAAGTTGAACAAGGGGGCTCGCGTGTTCATTTTGCAAGTGATGCAGGCGGAGAGTCACACGGTGGAGTGGTCCCCGTTGGGGGCGGGGAGGGAGCCAGGTGCGTGTAAGGCTCCCAGCCCCACTCTGGGGTGGGGGAAAGGCTGCCTGTTGGGGCAGGGGTTTTCAATTCCAAGGGCAGCCCACCCCCTGCCAGGTGGGGGAGCACCCCAGGGGACGTGGGCAGAGCCCCGGGCCATGTTTCACCATCCAGATCTCAACCGGGGCTGCACAGAAATGGACCCACATCCTGATTCACCCAGTCGACTGTCCCTTGTCCGACAGCCCCGAGGTGACTCGATGGTGGATCGATCGATCGTTTGGCAGCATTTGACCTTTGACCTCTAAGGTCGGCTTGTGTAGAGACTCCTGAGAACCCACATTTTAAAAACAAGCCTCTCTCCTCCACCCTGCGCCGCACGGGCCTCCTCTGGCCTCGTCCCTTCTTTCTCCAGTAAAATCCATGTTCGCTTGGAGAACATTGCAGGGCCACCTTAATGTGGAGAGTGATGACTGGTGTTTTTTTTTTTTTTTTTTTCCGGTCATTTCTGAGCATTGGTGCATTCATGTTGCTCAAGATTTATTTTATTCGGGTTTTTGTGTTTGTTTCATTTTCGGGTGCTGCACAGGAGAGAAACACAATCAAGAGATTTGTGTCAGAGGTTTGTAAAGTGCGCATTTGTCACACTGGCTGGGGGAGTGTGACTGACCTTCCCCCGATGAACAAGGAAGATTCTAACCCCAGGACGGCAAGTCTGAGCAGAGACGACTCTGACCTCCATCTCTCAGACGAGGTTTATGTGCAGCTGCTCCAGGCACCAGCCAGGCCGTGGCGTTTGTACGATTCCAGTTCTGACCTGTCCCAGCACATTGCCTCCGTTGAGGCCCGGGAGGGGACACAGCTGGTGTGCAGACCTGCAGGGGGGCCTGGGGATGGGGCTCAGGGCTCCCCCTCTTCCCGGGGACTGCCCACTAGACGCGGTTGAGAAAGTAGAGGGTTCTGATTTTGAGCGAGGCACTTACCCTCTCTGAGCCTCAGTTTCTTTGTCTGTGAAATGGGTGTGATAAGAGTAGCTGCCTTTTGGGAGTTCCCTGCTGTTTGTGGCACAGCAGAAACATACCTGACTAGTATCCATTGAGGGTGCGGGTTCAATCCCTGGCCTTGCTCAGTAGGTTAAGGATCTGGTGTTGCCGTGAGCTATGGTGCAGGTCGCAGATGCGGCTTGGATCCAGCATGGCTGTGGCTGTGGCGCCGGCCAGCAGCTGCAGCTCTGATTCAACCCCTAGCCTGGGAACTTGCATATGCCACAGGTGCAGCCCTAAAATGCAAAACAAAAAACTGCCTCTCATCCAGGACCTGTGCCCATGTCACATGGAAGTTCCCAGGCCAGGGATCAAACCCATGCCACAGCAGCCACCTGACCTGTTGCAGTGACAACGCTGGATCCTTAATTCCCAAGGGTAGCTGCCTTTCAGAGCTGCCGGGGGGGGGTCCTGTGCGGCGGGCCACGGGGAGTGGGGTTCGGGGTTGGTGCCCCATCCTTGTTACTCTTACTGGGTCACCACAGGCCCCTGGAGGCACATCGGCGCCCAGTCAAGAAGCTCCAGTTCAGCCCAAATGCTGAGAATCATTGGTCCCTCTTCATCCGTCACCAGGCTTCCCCGCTGAACTTTCCTTAGGTTCAAGGTCATTCATTGACTTCCCCACTCACTCACCAGGTGCTCATTCACTCATCTAGACGTTCCTTCTATTCAGAAATACTTACCAAGGACTCACCGCCTTTTCTAGGTGAATCCCAGAGGCAGCTTTTTTTTTTCTTTTTTCACCTTTCCACCTCCCTGAAGCTGGGAAGTGTCCCAGCCGTGACCACCAGGCAGCGGGCGTCATTGGCTGCACACAAGCACCCTGCAATGTACAGACTGGCTGTGAGCAGCTCAGTGGGAGCTTCTAGGAAAAACCAAGGAACCACCTGCGTCATCAGGTTCTTGGGGCTTTGGAGGCCACGTGGGCGGAAGACCTCGCATCCTGGCAAATGTGAGTGGACACGTGATTTGGAAGGGTTGATCCAAGCATGGTGACCTTCTAGAAAAGACTGTGTCCCATTTATTTCCCTTATATTTTCTCTTTGATGTATGCGTAAGAATGATAGATGATTAAAGTCTCTGCCTAAATGATCTGGAAGAGGTTTTTGGCGAGTTTGCAATAGAAAGGTGGATGCGTCATGTAGCTTTAGCGGGCAGCGCGTTTTCTTTTCCTTTTAATTATATATAAAGTTATGCTTGAATTACTATGATAAATGTTGCCTGTCTTGGGTTTCAGTTTCAGGCACGGCGGGGAACAACCCAGAAACGGCCCCTGCCTGTGTTCACGGTCTAGTGGGGATTCGAACCAGGGCCTGCTCACCCTAGGGCTCTGCCCCTCCATCGCTTGGCCCCACGGATGGGCTTGCGAGTTCCTTCCTGGTGGAGCCTCCGCCCTGTCCTCACCACTTTCCCCCTCGTCACATCCCTGCTCTGGGTCCTCAGTTTGAACGGGGACACGCAGGTGGATAAGTGGCTGCAGGCAGTGGGGTTCAGCTCTGGGGCCCGGCTGGATTTCTTGGCTTTGAGCCCAGAGCACTGTCCCCTGGGGAGCTGGTCCAGCCCTTCCTTGGACCTCGTTGACAGGGAAACCAGGCGACAGCGATGCTCACCTGAGCAAAAGCGTGGGCACAGGTCCCAGGGTCCACTGTCCGCGGCACGAGCGGGCTGTGGACCTGGGCTGGGTTCCAGTGGAGGCCCTGCTGGTCCAAGCTGTGTGCCCCTGGACACAAAGCTGAGCCTCTCTGAGCCTCAGTTCCTACTGCTATGGAAAGACGGCTGATGCGTCCCTCCCACAGGACAAATGAGGTGAGAGGTGTGAAAATAGGCAGGAAGTGGGAAAGGCCATCCAGGGCCTTCAGGGTTAAGAGATGGGGGAAGGCAGACCCCAGCCTGGGGTTTGACAAAGGAGCCTCGGTGGCTCGAATGACAGTGCTGCTGACAATGATCCGATCCCGGCTCCAATTAGTCGGGGCAAAGACGGCTGCGAGGGTGGGGGCTCCACTTTGATGCTACACTGATGGGGTTCAAGTCCCCGCCCCGACACTCGCTAGTGTGCGAGCTTGCACCTGTTACTCACTGCGCCTCATTTTCCCCATCTGTGCAGGGGGCTGATAACACTCCTGACTACGATGGAGGAAACGTGTTGAAATGTGTGCGGTTCTTAGAACAACGCGTGGCTTGCGGTGTGGGTTATGTAAGTGCCCGCCACTCTTATGATGCTGTTTTTGTTATCGTCTGTAAGGGAGAAGGGACCACAGCTGGGCTTCAGGGCCAGCGGGAGCCGGGGATGGAGTCTCCTTTAAGCAGAGTGACTGTCTCCTGGGGATGTGACCGGGGCCCCGGCTGCTCCAGAGCTCCGTCCTGCGCACCCTCCCTGTGAGCGGACGCTGCCCCGCCGACACCCCGAGGAAGGCGCCCGCCTCTGGGCCCGTCAGCTGAGGCCAAGGGAAGCGGGCAGGTGGAACCGGCAGCACCCCGGTCAGCAAGGGCGATGGTCGAGGGTGGGGACGGCGTGCCAGGAGGGGTCCCTGGAAAACGTGGGGGTGGGTGACCGTGCCCCTGGACCCCACACCTCATTCCGCACGGTCCGGCAGCCACAGGCGACGGTCAGTCCTTACAGGGAGCCCACTTGGTCAGTGCTGGCCCTGGATTATTTCCCTGCCCTCACGGCCCCCTTAGCCTTCTGAGTACTGACTGTGTGCTGGGCGCCTCTGCAAGCCCAGTGCAGAAATAACCGTGCCTCTGAGCTCGTTCCCAACCCATGAGGAAGAGACTCTTGAAACCCATTTTCCAGATGAGGGCAACTGAGGCACAGAGGAACAGTCACTTAGCAAGATCACAGAGCCAGGACGTGACCGAATGAGGGTACAGAGCTAAGTAAACTCACTCCAGCTCTGACTTCTCACGAGGATGAGCTTTGTCTTTTTTCCTTTTTTTTAATCATTAAGAAAAAGTCTTCAATCTGTGTGCTTACAGGCACACACATAGGTATTGAGTTTTTGATGACATAGTTGACTCGACTATGATACTCTTACATCTGCAGCCGTTCTCAATAGGGAGACAGCGCGTAGTTGCTGTTAATCTGCCAGGACGTATACGTTGTAGGCAGACCTTCTGGAAAAGACCGTAGGAAGGAAAGAACACAGCTGCTCTTTTTTTTTTTTTTTTTGCTATTAATTGTCGAAGTCAGATTATATTTCATATTAAGATCATCTACCTGTTTTCCTTTTTGAAAAAATAATTTGACACTTTAAATTTTTTTAAATAATAGTAAATTCACAGGACATGTGAGGAAAAGTCCAGGGAGGGCTGGCTCCCCCGTGGTGACACCTTGGGTAAGTGCAGCCCAGTATTGCCACCAGGAAGCTGTCATTGGCACCGTCCATGGAGCACATGGGTTTCATCTAGATCCACAGAGGAAACTGAGAGGGGGAGAAGCAGTTCAGCCTGCGTCACCCGGCTTGAACTGGCCAGCTTCCCTTCTCCTAGCCTCCCAGGAACTGCAGGAGGCCAGCCCCACTCCCCCGAAACCCCAGTCTAGAATGTTCTCTTGCCACACAAGGCCTCCTGTATTGAAGAGACAACAGAGGCCCCCTCTCTGGCTGTCTGGGGAAAGGCCCACAGCTGCCCAGGGGGCAGGGGTCCTGCCTCCGAGAGAGCTGCGTCCCTCCTGCGGGTCAGCAGAGCCCCAGAAAGCTGGGCAACAGCGGGCAAGTCCTCCCAGCCTCATCCACAGTGTCTGAAAATCTGCTGGACCCGAGGACGCTTGGCTGAGGGCAGGAACCTGCCAGTGGCCTCACCCGGTGGGGCAGCTCTTCCATAAAACAAACTTGATTGAACAGTCCCTCTGTCCCTTGGGCGGAATGACGTGGCCACAGTCTTCCCTGGGGCCAGTTTCCATCTCTGCTGCCAGAACTGCCCCCCCACAGCCCCAGCTCTTTTTCTAGAAGAACGTCTCCCTGAGATTAACAAGGTTGTGTAAAGGGAAGGCAAGGGTGGGCCCTTCCAGGGGACATGGTGCAGGACACACTTTATCTTGTGACCCCAGGGGAAGCCTCCATCTGCTTCCTCCTGGGAAGAGGTGAGCAGGCCCTCGGGGGAGAAGGTCGAGGCACACAGCTCCAGGCAGATTTCTCCCTGCAGGTGCCTGTGGGCTGCTGCCAGACATTCCACCAACGGAGGGTGGACTGTTGTTGACAGCTTGGAGCCCTGCTGGCATGTGGATCCCCCTGGAAGAGGCTGGAGGGGGAGACACGGGTGGGTGGGTGCTCACAGGCACGGTGCAAAGGGCAAGGATCAAGCTTATGTAGGTGCTGGCCGTCTGTGCAGGCTGAGAAGTCAGGGAGGGCTTCCCGGAGGAGAGGGTTCTGTGTTACGTTCCCGAGGACGAGTTTTCTGTAACCATCCTATGAGTTACCATAAATGACAGAGATGGAGCCTCTCCCAGCTCCGGAGACCCAAGGTCACATCAGGGTGTCAGCAGGGCCGCTTCCTTTCAGAGGCTGTGAGGGAGAACGTGTCACGTGCCGCTCTCCAGCTTGTGGTTGGTGGCCAGGAATCCGCGCCATGGCTCAGCTTGCGGATGCATCATGCAGTCTCTGGCCCTGCCGTCCCATGGCCTTCCCCTCCGGTCTCGGGGTCCCATTTCCCTCTCCTTTCATTTATAAGGACACTTGTCATTGGATTTAGGGCCCACCCAGGACCATCCTGCCTCAAGATCCTGCACTGAAGTACATCAGCAAAGACACTACTCCCAGGAATTCCCTGATGGCTCAGCAGGTAAAGGATCTGGCGTTGTCACTTCTGTGGCTTGGGTTGCTGATGTGGCTCGAGTTTGATCCCTAGCCTAGGAACTTCCACGTGCCGTGGGTGAGGCTGAAAAAAAAAAGAAAAGACCCTATTTCCAAATAAAGTCACATACACGAGTTCTGGGGCTCTGTGGGATGTGGACACAACCTTTGGGGGGACACAGTCAACCCCCTCAGAGACCAGTTAGCTGACTCGGGATGGGAGCAGAGGGAAGGGTGTGACAGAAGCAGGGCTGAGCACGGCCGGAGAAAGCAGGCATTTGGGACTGGGGGATATGGGGTGGAAGGTTAAGCAGGTGCCAGCCAGTTCACATCCTGAGCCTGAACTTGACCGTGAAAACCGTGGGAAGCCACAGAACTGCCTGGGTTATTGTCTCATTTACTTCTCTTGGCTTCCAGGAGGGCCCCTCTTAGGAGCCTCCTTTATGAATGAAAACACCGAGGCTCAGAGAGGTGACCGTCGGGATCTGAACTCAGGCCTCATCTAACTCCAAAAGTGGGAAGGCCGGTGCGGCAAGGATTTTTGTCCAGGGAAGGCCACTCAGGAGGGAGGATGAGATCACAAGTCCAGTCAGGGGCCAGGCTCACCATTCCACCCGAGAAAGCTTCTCCAATGCGGGTTGCCAGGTTGATGCTCTGGACCCTGCCTCCTCGGCCGCAGCTGATTGGGGGAGAGCCAGGTCACCTGACTCAAGCTAAGCCAATCAGATTCCTACCCCTCTTCCCGGCAAGAAGCGGCTCTTGCGTCTTTGACCTAGAAGGAGCCGGGCTGCGACTGAGGGCCTCCTTTCTCAACAGTGTGGCCTCAGGCAACTTGAACCTCTCTGTGCTTGAGTTTCCTTCTCTGGAAGTCGAAAGGATGAAAGCAGCACCTTCCTCCATGGCCTCTGTGCGATTATGTGAAATCTTGGTGGGGAAGCTTTTTTCCCGAGAGCTGACAACGCGGAAAATGCTGCGCAAGCAGCCCCCGGCTTTGCTGGTGGTACAGACAGAGCGATGGGACTTGTGGCTGTGCGGGGGCCACCTCCTGCCTTGTACGTGGGGGAGAGGGTTGGGAGAAGGAGCCAGAGGGAGGAGGAAGAGGGGAGAGAGAGAGGGAGGGAGGGAGGGAGAGAGAGAGAGAAGCCACCAGGTTCTTGATAGCTTTCCAGAACTTTCTTCCAATTGATATGCGAATTGGCTGTCCTCCCTGTACTGAAGTTCAAGGAAACAGCTCCTGGGTCCCTAGTCCCTGGCTACCTCTGACTTTGCCCTGGGCTAGACAAATGTGGTTTTGGTTTTTGTAATCCGAACCAGACCAAACCAATATACCACCACCACCAACAAAATACATTGATGGAGAGAGTTTGGTGAGCTGAAGGCCCCATGGAATGCACTGGAACCACCTTTGAACCGGACGCCAGGCATTTCCTCTGTCAGACCCCGTGGCCACACAAAGTCCGGGCAGGTCTAAGTCTCAGTGTGGGGCAGCCTCTGAGGCATCTAGGTGGCCCTCCTGCCTGTCACCGCCCAGAAGTCTCATGGCCTGGGAACACACACCCGGCCTCGCCGCCCCACATTCCACACCCATGCCGCCTGCTCCCAGACGGGCAGGCTTCTGGAAAGTTCCCACTCAACCCAGGAGCTTGATGAACAGGGGCCTCGAGATGGGCACGTACCCTGCCCTTGAGGGGCTGCCCTGGCCGGGCCTGGGCTGGGGAATGTGTAAGAGCAGAGTCGACTGGGGGAATTAAAATGCCAAGGGTTTTGTGCCAAGCTGAGTGCTAACCTCTGACAGCCACTGGTCCTCGGCAGCCCGGATGGAAAGATGAAAGGATCGAGACTGATCTTGCAAACGTCTAGCTCAAGTTCACTTGCCGAGTGGAGAGCCAGAGCTTTTCCCCTACTCGAAATCAACATTATTAACACTTTCAGATACAAACAAGGCATCGAAAGGGGTAGAAGGACCCTTACTCATCAGCCAGCTGCCACCGTTTCGGCTTTTTGAGGGCGTGCCGGGGGGCGTCTGGAGTATTTTCAGGTGCTCATCCCCATCATCAGGCATGTCACCCGTGCGTGCTTCAAAATGCGTCTCTAACAGATGAGGGTTGTTGCTGTTCTAACAAAACCATAAGGTCATTATCCTAGGACCGCCTGGACAGGGGCGTTCACGTTAGAATCACCGCATCTTGTGCCTTGAGAGGGAGCAGGGTCCCAGCCCATTTTCTTCCCCAGGAGGCAGGTTCCCTAGAGCAGAGCAGCCGTTCCCAAAAGTGGGGTCCTGGGGACCAGCAGCAGCGTCAGCATCGCCCTTGCTGGGGACCTCCTGAGGGAGGGACTCTGGAGGTGGGCCTGACAGCCTGTGTGGCACTCCCTCCCTGACTCTTTTGCTCCTGGGGAAGATGATAACACAGGGAGGGGGTTCCCTTTTGCTTGTTGATAACACAGGGAGGGGGTTCCCTTTTGCTTATTTATGCAGGTCCTGGCTTCTTCCCCAGAGGATGCCGAGGGGTTGGTCTTGAGCGGTTTTGCCTTCCAGCCGACTCAAGAGTCCAGCGGTCAGTGGGTGAGTCCTGGATCCTCCCCCCACTCCCCAGGGGACACTGGGCCAATGTCACCTCTTCCGTAAAATGCCCTGTAGACAGCCCAGCGTCCTAGGCCAGCTGTGCGGGGAAGCTCATGAAGTGCTTAGGATGGTTCCTGGTGCACAGCGAGTGTTACGGGAGGACTGGCTGTGCTTAGGGGTGGTGGGACCAAGGGGGGTGGCCTGACCTACATGCCAAAGTGAGATGCTGGGGAGTGAGCTCGAAACACGCCTCCAGAGGAGGCTGGGGCGGGAGGGTGGTGCTCCCGGGAGAGAGGCGGGGAAAGTGATGGGGGTGGGCTGCTGGGAAGGGCGGGGAGTCCCCCGAGGCAAGCGGACTTCGAGGCGCTGACGTAGCAAGAGGCGATGAAGGCAGAGCTCACGGTTGCCCAGGGTGATGGGCTCCCCAAAGTCCCAGGGAGAGACGGGAGGGGCACCTGCAGCTGCCAGAGCCGTGATGCCTGAGTTCAAACGTGCAGCATGAGCGGGAGTTAGCAGGGCAGGAATTTGGGGGTGAGGGGGCCTCCGGGGAGAGGTCCGGGCAGAGGGGACAGTGGGGGCAGCGGCCGGAGGGGAGAGGGCACACATCCTTTGAGAAGGGGAGGGTCTGGCCTGGCCCGAGTTGGGAGGTGCGAGGAGTCGGGGTCCAAGGCTTGGTGACCCTGCATTTAAGAGTCTGGACTTGGAGGATTAGAGCCACACGGCGCACGGGGGCAGCTTGAGCAGCTGTGAGTCTCAGAGCAAGGCCGGGCTGCGCTGGCGGGGGACGCTACCTGCGCTGGGCCTGAGCGGGTCGCTTGGAGGCCAGGACTTGCAGGGCTAAAAGTGGGACCAGCCCAACTGAAGCGGGACGCTTGGTCACCTCCCCGTGACCGCAGGGAGCGCCAACTGCTGAGTTTAAATACGAAGGCCCCGGGTCTCTTTCCTTTGGACTGGCATTCTCGACTCCGGGTGACAGGTCTGCATGCTTTGGAATTGAGGAAAATGAGAGGTGTTGACGGGGAGTCAGATTTCCACTCTGAGACGTTATGGAAAAGGCAAAACTCTAGAGACTGTCAAAGCATCAGTGGTTGCCAGGGGTTTGGGTTCGAGAAGGATGAATAGTTGGAGCACGAGGGATTTTTAGGCATTGAACCCTTTTGTTTGATACTCTAACAGTGGTAGATATGACATGTCATGACATTATATGTGACGTTGGTCAAAACCCATAGAACGTAGGACACCGAGAGTAAACCCTCGCCTAAACGATGGACTTCACATAGGGAGATCTTCTCCTCTAGCCATCCCACCACCTTCTAGAAGCTTCTGTAATTGCCCCTCTCCCCCAAGGTCATTCCTTCCTCTTCCTAAAAACCTTTCAGTAAATAGGTCTATTCATGTGACAGGTCTGAAAAATTGTGGGTAGGTACTTGAAGTGTGATGAGGAGGACAATCTCCCAGGCCTGCTGGCCGGCGGGGAAGTGTCACCCCATGACTGACGGGTGGCATCTGGCCTGGGTGTAGGAGGAGGTGGTGGTGGGAGGTATTTACCTCGGAATCTGGCAAGTCCCGAGGCACGTTCGTTCGGCACCTGATGTCCATTCCACATGGCTGTGCCTTGTCTCGCCTGTAGAATTTAGCCCCTTGGGAGCCCAGAAGTGCCCCCGGCTATAAGAAGTGCTCAGCCAGCGTTTCTCCATCATTCAGACTGTGGAAGTGACAGAGCTTGACAAGGAGAGTGCCTGGGATAAGGCTCAGTGAGCGCGCGGGGGGTGTGGTGGCCAATTTGGGTGCCAACGTGTGACACCTTTTCACATCAGCAGGTCTCACTGTGGTGACGCGGGGTGAACCCACCTTCGCCTGGGGCCTCGTCCCTGTCCCCTCTCTCCATCCGCGTGGCATACTGTCCCTGCAAGACACCTGCAGGGGTCACTTCTCACCTCATTCAGGTCTCTGCTGGAGTGTCACCCCTCCGGCCTGCAGCAGTGACAGGAGCCTCACTCGCCCTCCAGTCTCCACCCTGTTTTTTCTGTCCCAGCACACTCGCTCCACTGGTTTCCTGGGGCAGCCACGGCAAACGACCACAAACCGGGCGGCCTGAAAGAACGTGAACTCTCCCACGGTCTGGAAGCCGGGAGCCTGAAACCAAGGCGTGGGCGGGGCGGCCCTCCGGAGGCTCCGGGGGAAATGCTTTCTCGCCTCTTCCAGCTCCAGGGTGGCTCCCGGTGGTCCTTGACTTGTGGCCGCCTCCCCCCCATCTCTGCCTCCATCTTCATGTGGCCTCTCTCTGTGTCCCTGTCCCTCCTCGTCTGTCTCTTACGAGGACACCCATCCCTGGATTTAGGGCTCACCCAGTGAATCCGCGGTTGTCTCTGCGAGATCCTTATCTTAATTACATCCTCAGAGATTATTTCCCAAATAAGGTAACAGTCACAGTTGCTGAGGATCCAGACAGGTGCTTTTGGGGGGCCCATTATTCAGCTCACTCCATTCACTGCCTGATACCCCTTTACCTGTTCATTTGCTTACGGCTTAACACCAACCCGGAAATAAGATACAGGGGAGCAGAAATAGTCTCTTGTGTTCAGGGTCTGATCTCCAGGGTCACATGGCAGGCACTTAAAAATACTTGCTGAGTGGATGACAAAAATATTTGCTGAAAGTGGCTTTGCTTCTCTGAATTCCCGGTTTTTTTAATTTTTATTTTTAATTAGAGTACAGTTGATTTACAGTGTTGCGCCAGTTTTTGCTGTACAGCAAAGTGACCCGGTCAGACACACACGTACATTCTCTTGTATTAGCTTCCGTCATCTTCTATCCAACAAACCTGCGGATAGTTCCGTGTGCTGCACAAAAGGATGTCATTGCTCCTTCGCTAAATTCTAATTTCTTCGTCTATAAAATTATTCTATTATCGCTGATAGCTCAGCCATTATAAAGCAAATCAGAATTGAGGGTTTTATATAAAGAGCTATAACTTCAAACTAAGTCCTAAAAGGAATATGTATGTTTGTGTGTGTGTGTGTGTGTGTGTACACATCCATCCTTTGTATTCTGTGTCCTTTTCTGAAAAAGGATGTCTTCGGATTCCAACCTCATAATTTTCCACAGCGGTTTATTACCAAATATATTTCAGGTGCCTTGGGATTGCACTGAGCCTTCCCCAAAGGGTGTGTCGTCAGGAGATAATTTATGTGTCATGAAATGACACCACTTTCATACAGAGAGAGAATGGGAGTTGAAGAGTGTGAGTTCATCGTTCAAGATGCCCAGAGCCGATATTTCAGGAAAGGCTGGATGCTTCGAGCTGGGCCGTGCCCTTGACTCTCAAGGCTGGCTGGAGCATCATGATCACTCGAAGAACCGCCAGCCTCAGAAAGCTTCCCAGCCACCTGCCTGGTCTAAATCGATTACCTGAGAGTGGACTCAAGAATTTGGCAGGCTAAAGGCCAGAGGAGAAAGTAGACAGGGAAGCAATGATGCTGAGTAAATTTTAAACTCTTCATTATCTTCCTGTGTCAGCTCAACTAGTCCCAGGTAACTAAAAACATGAACAATGTAGCCAGAAATGAATGAATAAATACAGAACTAACTTTCAAAGAAGAGCTTACCATGGCCTTACAAGGAAGATACCGACTTGTCTAGTGGGACTGAAACACTCACAAGAAGGGCACACAAAGTCTCGGTAAGTGAAGAAAAGTTTGTAGGTACGTGCAGGCTACGTTTTCTGATCACAGTGCCACTAAAACAAAAATTAGACGAGCCTTGGCATGCCCACCCAGCCAGTCCAGACACGAAGCGTGTCTCTCAAACTGCTTTCTCTGTGAGCCACTCTCTTTTTTCTCCATCCCAAGAGACCTGGGTGTTGCACAATAGCCATCACCCAGAATTTACTTCCTGAACGCCCTGGGCATTCTCATACCTGAGCCACAAATTCTGACAACTCTGAGCTGGAGCAGAGGCGGGGCATTCAAGGGAAAAGCATTTGACCAACAGCCACCCCCCACCATGAACCGTCTGCTTATCACAGTTTCCCCAAGCACTCGGTTCGAGGCACCATCTGTTTTTTACTGGAACCCTGACTCATAAAAATAGGGAGTGTCCTTCCCATTTTGTGGCTGGGGAAACCGAGGTGGAAGGAGGTGATGACAGTTGTCCACGGTCACACATCTGAAAGGAACAGGCCTGGGATTCAGATCTGGGTAGACTCAAACCAGTTTTGCTCTTTCCAGTACTTCTAGGCCTTTGCTGAAATGGGTGCAGCCGGGCCACGTGGTTTCTGCAACGGAGGAAGACGCACGAGGGGCCGACAAGGTGGAAGGCGGCCGAGGGGCCCTGCCTTGGGGAGCAGCTGCGGTAAGTGGCATTTGCTCCAAAGGGGTGGCACAATTTCATGGATACATACATATACCCTGTCCTGTAGTCTGTAAGTAACCCCACTCAACGGATGAGAAAACTGAGGCACAGAGGCGTGGCACAGTCTTCTCAAAGCCACCTCCCTGTTAAGTGGTGGGTCTTGTTCTGGATTCTAGTCCCTGTGAAGCCGAAGCCCTTGCCCTTTTCACTGTATCCACTTGGGGCCTGGGAACCAAACGTCTGCACTGGACATTCACTCACATACTTTGAGGGTCTTTTAACATTTAAAAAATTTTTGTATTTTGTATTTTTTGTTTTTTTGGCTGAGCCCAAGACATGTGGGAGTTCCTGGTCCAGGAATGGAACCTGATTCACAGCAATAACCCGAACCACAGCAGTGGCAACACGGGATCCTTAACCCACTGCACCACCAGGGAACTCCTGAGAGCCCTCTGGGCGCAGTCCTGTGATGGTGAAGGCCGTGCTGACACACGCCACCCACACGTGTCCTGTGGAGCCTGCCCCAGCTCTTCTAGACAACTCGGACCATCAAATCCTCCAGGAAGGAGGCGCTATCATGGTGACAGTTTTACAGATCAGTAAACTGAAGGCTCAGAACCTTTACAACACCTGCCCGAGGCTGCGCAATTAGCAAGCCCCGCAGTCCATCTGCTGCAGGTGAGAATACAGAGCTCAAAGATCAGGTGAGAAGCCCCAAAGCAGTGGGGTCCTCCAACTCTCCTGCTCCCAGGACTGCCTCCCAGGGCACTTCTTGGAGGTGAGGGCCTAGTTTTCTCCTCCTTCCATAACAAACTGGAATCCTCAAGTCAGAAAGGCCACGTGGTTGGCCTGCCACGAGGCAGCGGTAAGGATCTGACTCAGCCCCTTTCACCGTGCGCCCCATCAGCTTAGTTGGCCACATGTGGCTCCCCCGGAGAATCCCAGCTGCTTGATCAAGTCCAGCTTCCCAGCCTGCTCCAGACCCAGTGACTCAGGGTAGGGAGGGGTCTGGAAATCTGCTTTTTAAACAAGCGTTATGCCGCCTCTCTCCACCCCACCCTCCGGTCCAGATGCTTCTTAGGACCTGGCAAGTTTGGAAAACAGCCCAAGCTCTCAGGCGCCCCTGAAGTCGTAGGGTCTTCCTGGGCGGCCGCCCAGGGCGGGAAAATTCCAGGCGGGCTGGCGGGGCGGGGTGGGGCCGGGTGTGCTGAGCGCCGCCCGGGTGCGCAGCCCCGCCCCAGGGGCGGGGCCTCACCTGCGGCGGGCAGGTAGGCGGCTACCTGGTAACCCGGGCCTGGCCCGGGAGGCTTGGGCGCGCGCAGCCAGCCCCGGCCACCCCAGGGACCGAGGGACGCAGGCAGGGGCGGCCGCCGGCGGGACGGGAGCCTGGGCCAGGGGCCTCCGCCCGCGCACCATGGTCGAGGGACGCTTCTCCAAGTTGCTGCAGAAACTCGCCTTCTCGCGCGCGGGTCACCAGTACGAGCCGCTGGAGAGGGGCGAGTTGGAAACCTTGGTGAGTCCTGGCGCCCCGGCGCGCGGCGTGCGATGCGACCCCCACCCCTACCCCGTTTCACCCCAAGACACCGTGCGCCCGCTGCGGGCTGCGCTCCCCCGGCTCGCCCGCCTGCCCCGGGCTCTGGGAAGAAGGCGTCTTCGTAGCAACGCCAGCCCTGGGCAGGGCTGATTATACCCTCTGCTCCGGACCCTTGGCTCGCCGCCGTTTGACCCTCACGTATCAGCCCATTTTGCGGATGCGAAACCGAGGCTGAGACAGGTTAAATAGGTCCCTTAAGGTGGCACACAGCTAGCAAATGACGCAGTTAGGAACTTAACCCAGGTTTTTCAGACTCCAGAGAATTTAAATTCCCGCTTCTCCCCACCCAGGCTGCTACTTGGTTTTTTAAAAGCGTCTTGCATTGGGGGGAGAAAAGGAGCCACGTCAAAAACCAAAATCAAAACTGCTGTGCAAATGTTTAGGCGTTAACATTAGCAATAATGATGAGTGACCAAGCCTCCCAGCTTTGCTTCGCAGTTTTAAAAAAAAACCACTCAGATTAGTTTGTTGGCTTTATGCCCTCCAGGGGACCCTCTAGGATAAACCAACCTGGATTCTAGGGCTGGGGGAGTTTTGACTAATGGCGAAACAGGCAAAGCTGTCCCCCCACATACCCTTGCACATGGAAAACCCAGAGACCAAGCAAGGTCAAGGGGGTGTGCTCCAGCTTGCTCCTTAGCTCCTTAGCTCGTAAGCAGAACTCACTGTGTCAAGACAAGAGCGGAGAGCAGTGAGTTTCTGCAAAAGCGTCTCTGGGTCCCTGTGCTTTTTTGTATCAGGCGTTCAAAAATACATTTCCTGAAGTGGTTCCCTGGAGGTGCTCGTGGCTTTTTGAGGCCTGAAGGGAAAGCTTGATTTACTTCTGAATGCAAGAGATCAGCTGGAAAAACTTGACAGGGGTCAGAACATGTTGGCTGTATGCGCATTTAAAAAATAGTATTTGATAAATGGACATTAATGTGAGAATTCTGGTGCTCAAATGGTAGACCGCAGGGCCGTGTAACAGGCAGTTCTCAAATCTCTTTTTCTGAAGCAATGAGTGTGTTAAACATGAATTGAATGTAGAGTTCCATTGCTTTGCCAGAATCCCATTTCTCTATCCACGTGCTGTATAAGGCGTTCTGTTAAAGGATCTGAAGTTCGTTTGCCACCGCTTGCCTGTTCTGTTGTACGTTACTTTTACTATTTCTTTTCCATCTTTTGATTTTTGCATCAGCTATTTTTCCAACACTCCCGATGCAGTTGGTTTGCCAAGTATCCAGGTGTGGGAATGGTGTCCCATGATTAGAGATGCCACAGCGAACTGGATCTCTGCACCAAAGTGGGCTTCACTCTTTCCCACTGTGGCTCAGCGGTAACAAACCCATCTGGTATCCATGAGGACTCAGGTTCGGTCCCTGGCCCCGCTCAGTGGGTTAAGGATCCAGTGTTGCTGTGAGCTGTGGCAAAGGTTGGCAGCTGCAAGCTCCGATTCGACCCCTAGCTGGAGAAGCTCCATATGCCTTGGGTGCAGACCTAAAAAGACCAGAAAAAAAACAAAATGGGCTTTGAGGCCCGCAAAGCTTCCCAAAGGGGCCCTCGAAGGTAGGCAGTGGGGGCCATGGATGAGCTGTTCTCAGCTGTATCCTGAAGCGCTGTGATGACTTGGCTGAGAGAGAATCTTCTCTCTAAAGGCACATGTCAAACCCAGGGAGTTGCAATAAAGGTAAATGCGGAGTGAGAGGAGGGAGGAGTCCGGCCCGGCCAGCTGATCTCTTTCCTGCCAGCTCAGCTCTCCCACAACATCCTCCAGCTGGGGCTCTTTTTTTTTTTCCCCTCAACAAAGTTGGAAAGAGAAGCCCAGTTTGTTTGTTTACCGCGATTATTTCCACTTTAGTCACAGCTCTTGGATGAGCACTTGTTCGTGTGATGTGGGGGGGCAGCCTGTGGACTTCGGAGGCCCCCCAGATAAAATACTAATTATTGCTGAGAATTCGCTGCGTCGCTCCCCTCCCCCCGCCCCCGCCCCGGGTGCGCTGGATGATTGTGTTCATGTGATGGTTGAGGTTATTGGGACTCTCGAGTCGGTCAGGTGGTAAGTATACAGCCGGGTATAAAATAGCCTTCTATAAAATAGCCTTCTTGCGGGAGGCTGACAGTCTGCAGAGCAACCAACAGATGTTTAACTTAAGATCCAGTGGTTTCAGGTTTCATGGAGAACAAAGTACCAGAGTGATGGGGGGTGGGGTACAGGGGGCAGCAGACAAGAGCCCCTGTGACTGAGGCGCACAGTTCCTTTTTCTTTTAGGGTTGCACCTGAGGCGTATGGAAATTCCAGGCTAGGGGTCAAACTGGAGCTGCGCCCGCAGGCCTACACCACAGCCACAACAACTCAGGATCCGAGCCATGTCTGTGACGTACAGCACAGCTCACGGCAACGCTGGATCTTTCACCCACTGAGTGAGGCCAGGGATCAAACGTGCATCTTCATGGCTACTAGTCGGACTCATTGACGCTGGGCCATAAGAGAACTTCCTATCTTTATAATCTATCTTTCTGCGGCCGTACCTGCAGAATATAGAAGTTTCCAGGCTAGGGGTCGAATCAGAGCTGAAGCTGCACGTCTGTTCCACAGCCATGGCGACACTGGATCCTTAACCCACTGAGCGAGGCCAGGGATTGAACCCACATCCTCACAGACACTGTGTCAGATTCTTAACCCACTGAGTCACAGCAGGAGCTCTAACAGAGTTCTTAAAGCTCTGAAGATGGGTTTCCAGTATAATGGAAAGAAAAGCGTTTGGGAGACCGCCCCTTTCCTTCCTGGAGAAAAGCGCTCTCTGATGACCTGAACTTAGGGTGAGGAAAACGTTGGACCAGAAATTCCTGCTTCCTGGATGACACAGTGCCAACTCTGGCAAAGTTACCTCTGACCCTCATGCCCCCCATCTTTTAGCAAAGACTGGCATGGCTCAGTGCCCTCCTGCCTTCCCGGCTGGTAAACTGATTCATCTTCCTGGAGCTCGGCAGGGTGATATCTAGCTTCCATCAGATCTGGGTCTTGGTCCCACATTCATTCACGGAGCACCTGCTGTGTGTCAGGCTGGGGCCCCCTGCCAGGGATGGGAGAAAAAGACGCACACACCGCCAGCCCTTGTGGCCCCCTGTCCTTGTGGGCAGAGTTGGGTCCCAAACCACAGGTGATAGTGGACTGTTGAGTGAAGGGGTGTTTCTGATTAATAGGGACAGCAGACGCTAGAAGGAGGAAGGGAATGAGGTGCAGGGGTCAGTGGGAGAGGGTGAGGCTGCAGTAGGGGACCACGTGGAGCCTTAGAAAGAATCTGAGCTCCATCCATAGAGCAACAGGGGGTCGCCGAAAGGTTTTACGTTTACATTTATTCACACGTGTGCCAGCTGCGAGGAACGCAGTAAACAGCACAGACATAATCAGATTTGTGTTTTTAAGAGCTCACGCCTCTGGAGTTCCCATAGTGGCGTAGTGGTTAATGAATCCGACTAGGAACCATGAGGTTGCGGGTTCGATCCCTGGCCTTGCTCAGTGGGTTAAGGATCTGGTGTTGCTGCGAGCTGTGGTGTAGGTCGCAGACGCAGCTTGGATCCCGCGTTGCTGTGGCTCTGGCGTAGGTCAGTGGCTACAGCTCCGATTCAACCCCTAGCCTGGGAACCTCTGAGGGTTGGGGGGTTGGGTGCTCCTGGCTACAGATCTCTCATGCGGCTGCTGTCCATTTCTCACCAGGACTGTGGTCTCATCTGAAGGCTCTCGGGTGGACAGGAAAGTGTCGCTTTGCAAACTCCATCTCATGCAAAACCCACCTCCCACCCAACCCCCTCCCCACTGCCGCTGCCCCACTCCACGAGGCAGCCTCACGGCTCAGCAGCTGGCTTCCCCAAGGACGAGCAACCCTTTTCATAACCCAGTCTTGGAAGTGAAATCTCATTGTTCCTGTCATGTTCTATTCATTAGGAGGAGTCTAGGTCTAGCTGGTTCTCATGAGGACGTGAGGAAGGGGAGGCAGGGTGGTCGGGGCCCGACTCAGAGGCTGCCTACCAGAGCGGTAGAAAGAGTTCCTTAAATGAGACCATGGATGCCGTGACCTGCACCATAGCTGTGTGTTTCTGTTCATGTTTTTATTGGTCTTGAGTTCCAATCGTTGTTTAGACTCTTTCGAGTGTTGATTTTGATAAAACTCAGGCGGAGTATCTCCTTAGATGCATCCATACAAAACAGCATTTAAATAGATCGTGAATTCGTTTGCCAGATTAGGACAAGCCACCTCATACTTAAGCCCAGTTGCCAGCAAGCAGCCCATGGATGCCAATTTGAGAGGCTGCCATCTGATAACCATCGAACTGGCTGGTGCCCCTGAAGATAAGGTGAGCGCCAGGCGTTGTATCGATCAGCAGCCTTGGGACTCATCAGCTTTGGCATCGAGCTCTGTGCAGAGACCTGGTTCGTGGGCGGCCTCGCCTGCAACATGACTACACACTTTAAAGGTGTGACATTTTAGGGCTGACACCAGTAGCACGTGCCATGTGATGGATCCGTTCTCCCGCCAGCTCCTCTCTGAGCCACTGAGAAACTTGAGTCCCTTCTAGGTGTCATGAGATTGTTGTCATAGGTGCAAACATGCCACTAGGGTCACATCACTGCTCTTTGTTATAAACTGGCCCCCTGGAAGGTCTAGATTATATGTTATGTTAGGCTCATGATTAAAACAATATTCAAAGGCTGGAAGTTCTATCAGAACTTGTGGGCTCTTGAGAACACATCTGACGATGCCGTGTTAGAAGGTCCCAGGTTCTGTTCACGGGAAGGGGTCTAGATCCAGCTGGTTCTCAAGAGGGTGTGACTAAGAGGAGGCACGTCCAATGTCATGAGCCTTGTTATTAAGCATAAGGGGTCCTGGAGTGCCCTTCATGGCTCAGCAGTTAAGGAACCTGACTAGGATACATGAGGATGAGGGTTTGATCCCCGGCCTCACTCAGTGGGTTAAAGATCCAGCATTGCCCTGAGCTGTGGTGTAGGTCGCAGACACGGCGTGGATCCTGCATTGCTGTGGCCGGAGTCTGTAGCTCCGATTCAGCCTGGGAACTTCCAAGTGCTGCAGGTACAGCCCTAAAAAGCAAAACAACAACAACAAAAACAAAGGATAAGGAGTCCTAGAACCCTAAGCTCCTAAGGGGAGGGAACTACTGGGCTAGTTCCAGCCCTTGAACTCAGCTGTTCCCCAAATGTGTCTGAGTTGTAACCAGCCCTCAAGTGGTTCCCGCATTCACCTGAGTCTGAGAACCCCTACTTTTCCATCCCATCCTCCAGACGCAGACCCTTTCAGTGAGTAGAAAACCCGTTTTACCAAGTGGAGCAGAGGCACCAAATAATTACGCTAGTGAGTATAGAATTTATACTAGTGAGGATAGCATTACAAACTGGGCTAAGTCCCACGAGGGAAATCAGCGCATGTAAGAAAGGAATTGGGGAAGTTCCCGTTGTGCTTCAGCTGGTTAAGAACAGAACCCACCATAGTATCCGTGAGGATTCGGATTCGACTCCTGGCCTCACTCAGTGGGTTAAGAATCCAGCGTTGCTGCAAGCTGCGGTGTAGTTGGTGGATGCGGCTTGGATCCCGTGTTGCCATGAGCTGTGGTGTAGGCTGCAGCTGCAGCCGTATTTCAACCCTTAGCATGGGAGCTGCCATATGCTGCGGGTGCGGCTGGAAAAAAAAAGGGGGGGGGCCCTGTAGCCTGGGGCAATGCTACTGCAGTGGCCTGGGTGCAGTCCAGCGAGACTTGCTGGAGGAGCTGATAGGGACTTGAGATCGGCACACGAGCTACACATTCTCATTTTAATCTTTTCCACGGGCCACATTTCGGACACACCCTGGAGCATGGCCTCCCTCTTCTCATCTGGCAGGTGCCTCTCTGTCTGGGGCATTCTGCAGATGGCTCGTCTCTTTCAGCAGCACCTCATCTCCCGTTTCAGAAATCCCCCCACAGGGCTGCCCCTCTCTGTCTGTCCCCCATATACCAACGTAGTGCCATTTGAGTGGCAGTTTTGGCCTGCCTTCGTCCTTGATTTAGGCTAATGTTAGCTGCTATTTTCCTACTGTCTTTTATGAACCAGGAACTATACATGTTTTTTTTTTTATTTCCCTCCGTTTTTGTCCCTTTTTTTTTTCCTGTTCCCTTTCAAAATTTGTCTTAGGTGTTTTTTTTTGGTTTTTTTGTTTTTTTTCTCGTAAACCACAGTAAAGATTTGCAGTCTTCACACCCCACTTCGTGGCTTTCACCTTCCTCCTCGGTGGGGGATGGAGGGAGGAACCTCTGCATCTAATCCGCCTGCAGTTGTCTGATTACGCTCTGCAGCTAATCAGATTATCGTTCCCTTGGGCAGTCCTGGCCCCCTTTCTGTGCAGTTCTAGAAAGGCTGTGGTGGGGAACACCAGCGGCTACAGCACCTGCTACCTGGATGCAAGGTCTAGTTCGGCCACTTGCCACTGAAGGCCTTGAGCGAAGTGCTCAATTCTTCGGTGCCTCAGTTTTCTCCTCTGTACAATGGGGCCGTAAGTGTGCACACATCAGAAATCTCTTGGATGACTTAATACGCATGAAGTACTCAGAGAAGCACCTGATCACAGTAATGACTGTTATTTATAGACCACTGCCTAAGTGTCCTTTTTTTTTTTGCATGCCGAAGGCCCTCAACTCCTCCGCCCTCCCCACATACCTGCACTGCATACCAATCTAGCACATTCTTTTCTAACGGGCTGTATAGGCAGATCTGTTTAGCCCCCTTCCCCAACTGATGGGCATTTAGGTAGTCTCTTTAACGTTTAGGGCACCATTCACTCAACATCTATGGAGGCACCGGGTTATTTTGAACCCTTAAAACCGTCTGGGGAGATAGGAGGCTTGGAAAGTAAAAGAACTGCCCGGGTCCACACAGCTCTCCTAGGACTTGGGACACAGGTCTGCCTGAATGCTGTGCTTGAATTCTCTACCCCTACTGGCCAGATTTCTCTTACGAAGTTACTGTTTTCCCCATTGTAATTAATCAGTATTTTATGGCGAGTCCTGTTGAGGCTATGTCAATAGCCAGTTTCTCACACCATTTTCTCTCAGTTTTAGCATCCGTTGGTGACCCTTGCCCAAATCAGTTACTTTTACGATGTTTGCTCATTGGTGGTTTTCTAATTCCATCATCCTCCCTTGTGTATGGCTTGGAGTTCTGGAGTCAGGAAGACCTGCCCCCTGCCCCATTCCTGTCGTCACTTGTGTATTCACACACAGATCATTATGAACTCAGGAAATCCGTTTGTATTAAGTGGGTTAAAATTCATTAACATCGTTTCTTATTTGGATGCTTAGCTCGTCCCAGGTTTGACCAATAGAAGCCCCTTGTCACGGTGATTTTTTTGTACCCTCTGGACATTGTTCCATCATCCTTTGAGCTCCTGCCCACTTGCTTGCATAACCAGAAATTCCAGGCTCGTTGAGAACCTTCCCCACCCAAGTCATTTCTCCCAGGAGCCTTGGCTCTTTTTACTGGAAGAAGGGTGTTTAGAAATCAAGATCTGGTGTCATGAGTGCTCACAGTCCTGGGGTATCATGGCCCCTGGAGCCTCTCAGGACAGGTGTGTGTGTGTATGTACACTGTTAGATCCGTATTGAGCTTTATAGCTGTGTGTGTGTCTATACATATATATTTTTATAGATTTGCCCATAGATTTCAATGCAGTGAATACCAGGGTTGGTGCTGGCTCTTTGTGTATTGTAACTCCCTTCACCAACAGTGAGTCTGCCAGCTCCCATTATCTTTGGTCTGTTTACCTATTGCACAACCTCCCTTGTGTAAC
>PVHT020000012.1:13452957-13508493 GCA_004024745.2 Catagonus wagneri
CCAAGTTGTGGTATAGGTTGCAGATGTGGCTTGCATGTGGCATTGCTGTGACTGTGTTGTAGGCTGGCAGCTGCAGCTCCGATTCAACCCCTAGCCTGGAAACCTCCATACACTGCAGGTGTGGCACTTAAAAAGAAAAAAAAAGGGTTCAAGAAGGAACAAAATGGATTTTCTCACTGCCTCTCTTTGCCACCACCCAGTTCCCCAAAGGGTCCCCAACGCCTGGTCTGTGTGGCTTCTGCTAGACGTGTGCCCTCATCATACCAACAAATACCTATTCGTCTCCTCTGGGTTGGACATAGGCTAACGTGTAGCTTGCCATATGGTGCACCTTTTTTCCCTTCCCAGTCGATTGCTAACGTACCACCGCGTGGGAAGACTGGCAGTGTGGACTGTCACTAAAGGCGTGTATGCTCTGTGCCCCCGCAGCCCACTTTGAGGTCTCTACCCAGGAGAGATGAGGTATTCTGTCTGCTAGAGACGACATAAGGTCCCAGCAGCATTAGGTAAAGAGGCCAAACTGGGCGTAACCCAGATGCCCAACCACATGCAAAGAGTTACATGCATGGTGCGTACCCTGGAAATGTGCAACACAGCAACCAAAGGCAGAGACCTCAGTGCATGGAACAACCTGGAGAAATCTTTTTTTAATGTTTAGAATTAGAGTTGATGGGCAGTGTTCTGTCCATTTCTGCTGCACAGCAAAGTGACCCAGTCATCCATCTACATACAATCTTATCGCATTATCTTCGATCACGTTCTGTCGCAAGCGATCGCATACAGGTCCCTGTGCTGTAGCGCAGGACCTCCTTGCTTAGCCATGGTAAATACAGTAGTTCGCCTCGATTAACCCCAAACTCCTAGTCCATCCCACTCCCTCCCGCTTGGCAGCCACACGTCCACTCTCCATGTCTGTGAGGCTGTTTCAGTTCTGTAGATAGTTCAGCTGGGCCACATTTTAAATCAACCTGGATAAATCTCGCTAAGATGAGAAAGATAAGCCACATGCAAGAATACATGTACGATTTCCTTTATATGGAGTTCCAAGATGCCACAACAGGAGTTCCCTGGTGGCCTAATGGGTTAAGGATCTAGGGTTGTCATTGCTATGGCAAGGGTTCCATCCCTGGCCTGGGAACTGCTGCCTGCTGCAGGCATAGCCAAACAAACACACAAACAAACACAACCCAACAGGCAGAACAAACCCATGTTGATAGACGTCTACATGTTGGGCATCTTTCGGGGGGCGGGGGGAGCGTGCTGTCACTCTGTCCTTATTTAATGGCAGCACCATGTTTCATGTCATGGAACTACCATAATTAATTGAACCAGTCCTTTTTTAGTGGCACGTGTGTCGTTTCTAATACGTAGTTATAAGCAATATTGCAGTAGATGGCTTGGAACAGGTACCATTCTGCAGTAAGTAAATCTGAAAAAGAAAGGCCTCGAACGGGTCTGTTGCCAACTTTGATGCTGCCAACTGCCCTCCACTGGGACCCGACCCGATCCACCCGCCCCTTGAAACTGTCCCCAGCACTGCCTGTTACAAACTTCTGGAAACTGACCTATCAGATAGGATAAGGAGGGTGTACTGGAATCTTTTTAATGTGCATCTCTGATTTTAAGTGAGTATCTTTTCTTCTTTCAGAGTTATTGAGCATTATTCCCCTTCTGTGAACTCTTAGTTTATATCGTTTGCTCATTTCTTTTTTTTTTAAATGTGAGCTCATAGTCTTTTCCCTGCTTCATAAGTAAGAACTCTTCATTTGTTGGGGGTTTCGTCTTCATCCATTTCAGAGGCTGCAGAGGTTTGCTCCAGTGTGGTTTTGACCTTCGGGTTTGCACGAGGTGGTTCTTAGCGAAGACCCCCTTGGTTTTACGTAGCGAGTTTATTGGTCTCTTCCTTCCTGGTTGTTGGCTTCCTCTGGCTCTCAGAAAGTCCTTTCTTACTGTGAAAAATTTTTTTTTTTTGTAATGTAGTCCATGGTTGCTTCTAGTCCTTCAGTGGTTTCTTCCGTTCCTACTTGTCCATAGTCTTATAAATGAACTTGCTTATGTAGGTTCTGGGTTACGGCCGGCGCCACCTGTGCCGTCCCGAGGCATCAGGCAGAGCTTCTTGCACACAGGAAGAAGCTGGGGAGTCAATAACGGACCAGCACAGGGCCACTGGGTGAGAGAGGACTCTCTGAGGACATGGGCCAGCTGCACTGGCCGCAGTATGGCTCAGCCCCCGCCACGGGCAGCAGTGGAGGTTAGAGGAACTGGAGTCTGTAACCCACGACTGCACCTTCTCACAGCAGCCCCCTTAGGCAATCTCTGTCTGCAGCTGCCCCTGGCAACCACCTGCCGCTCCTGCTCCCAGTGGTTCTGGCTCCCGGCACCCGGGGGCATCCAGCCCTTCCAGGCGGCTCAGCACCATGCCCCATCTTCCCTCCTCTCTCCGCTCCCACAGACACTTCTGAGCACCTTCTGTTTGCCAAGCACTGTGTGTCAGCACTTGGGTGTCAGTTGTATAGGACCAGCCACTGCCCGGTGGGGCTCACAGTCCAATGTTGGTGGTGGACAAGTGGCTCAGTGTTCTGGGCACAGGTGACTGGGAGTCTGGGAGCTCGGAGAGCTGGGTTCCTTCCAGGAATGATGGATGGATGGGTGGATGGATGGATGGATGGAGCCGGGTTCCTTCCCGGAATGATGGTGGGTGTGTGGATGGATGGATGGATGGATGAATGGAGCTGGGTTCCTTCCTGGAATGTAGGTAGGTGGGTGGGTGGATGGATGGAGCTGGGTTCCTTCCTGGAATGTAGGTAGGTGGGTGGGTGGATGGATGGAGGTGGGTTCCTTCCTGGAATGTAGGTAGGTGGGTGGATGGATGGATGGATGGATGGAGCTGGGTTCCTTCCTGGAATGATGGTGGGTGGGTGGATGGATGGATGGATAGATAGTCAGTTTGCTCTGGCTGCAGTCAGAAATGACCACAAAGTTCGTGGCTTAAAACACACAGATTTTTTCTCTTACAGTCCTGGAGGTCAGATGTCTGGCATGGCTCTCACTGGGTTCAAATCACCATCTCAGCAGGACTGCTTTCCTTCTGGTGTTGCTGGGGACCAAGCCTTTTTTCCAGCTTCTGAAGGCTGGCTGCCCCTCTCTCCATCTTCAAAGCCATCACTCCATGTGATGCTTCTGTCCCCACGTCTCCTCCTCTGACTCTCCCGCCTCCTGCTTAGAAGGACCCTTGTGAGGACACGGGGCCAGCGGGGAAAGTCAGGGTGGTCTCCCTAGCTCAAGAGCCTGATCACATCTGCAAAGTCCCCTTCTGCCATGTCAGGTCATGTGGTCACAGGCTCCAGGCGTTCGGACGTGAGTGTCTCTGGGGGCATCGCTGGGGCTCGGCTTTTCCCTGCTCCCGCCATCCTCATGCTCTGCGTCACTTGGAAGATCCAGAAACCTGTGTTTTTCCATCTCTTTTCTCCCATTTGCACAACACAAAACCCACCAGGAAGTTTTCTCATGTTTCTGTAGAGCAGAGACAAAGCCCTGGCTAGAAGGTTGACCAGTTCAGCCAGCGACATGGGGATGAAAACCGCACCCACCCCCAAAGGGCTGTGGCGATGTTTAAAGGAGCTTGTATATGTCCAGTGCAGGGTGAGAGGTCTGATATTAAAATGTTAGCTGTGGATCTGCTGTGCCGTTAGTGGTGATAGTTATCGCTCTGGATGTATCTTATTATCAACGTGATCTGTTAGCTGTTCTCTGCTTCTGCTTCATTGGCCACTCCCCTCCCTTGTCTGTCCTTCTTATAGAAGAAGCACTTGGGCGAGCAAGTGAACAGGTGAGCACTTGGGTGTCAGTTGAACAGGACCAGCCACTGCCCGGTGGGGCTCACAGTCCAACGTTGGTGGTGGATGAGTGGCTCAGCGTTCCGGGCACAGGTGACTGGGAGTCTGGGAGCTCAGAGAGCTGGGTTCTTTCCAGGAATGATGGTGGATGGATGGATGGATGGATGGATAGACGGATAGACAGTGTGGCAGTTTCCTCAGGTTACAGTAACAAATGACCACAAAGTTGGTGGCTTAAAACACGCAGATTTATTTTCTTACAGTCCTGGAGGTCAGAAGTCTGGCCTCTAAGGTTCAAATCTTTTAGAATGTCCTGGGGCGCCTGCTGCCTCGGGCCTCACCCCATCCCTGGCCCAGGAAGCAGAAGGATGGTCCCTGCCTGGCCTCCCAGGGTTCCCCCGGGGGCCCCGACACTTACTACCTGGTGCTTGGCCCGTTGGTGACAGCCTCATCTCTCCTCCAGGATGGCGGGGCCTTGAAAACAGAGCCGTTGGGGTTGAGCGGATCCCCCAGCCAGGCCCCCTCCACTCAGCTCTGGCTGCGTAGAGAATCCCCCGGGCCTTTTATGCATCCTGATGACTGGGGCCCCGCTCCTCGGCTGGCCTGGGGATGGGCGGAGGCAGGCGTATTCTTACAAGATCCCAGTGGGCCCCCAGCTCTGAAGTGCATCAGAATCCTCCCGAGTACGTGTTAAAACACAGATTGCAGGGCCCACCGCCACGGCTTCTGAGGCATTAGGTCCAGGGCGGGGCCTGAGGATCTGCATTTCACAGGAGCACCGGGTGATGCTGGGCTGAGGACCGCGCACTGAGAACTGCTAGTCTGGGCGGTGACCGGACGCTTCCCAGACACGCGCCTCGGGAGAGACTGGCTCAGGAGCCCTAGGGAGAAGGAAGTGTTTGCAGGGGTCACGGCTCGTTTGTCCCCGTCCCCACCCTCCTGCCCTGTTGCGAACATCACCTCCTTAGTGACGCCCGGCCGATTGTTCTCGGGTGACCATGACCCTTGCATCTTTCTCTTCCCCTCGCCTTGATCCCGAGAACTGCCACCGCCTTCTCGAAGGGTTGTGTGGCTCGCTGAGTCCCCGGCTGTCTCCCAGGCCCCATCGCTCCCTCCCAAACCCTTGCTCTCTCCCCAGCCCAGGGCGCTTGCCGCTCCCCAGACGCGCCACTGGCTTGCTGTCCCCGAGGACCTTTCTGCCTGAAGTCCCCTCTCCACTCCCTGGGCCCCCAGGCCTGCATCTTCGCATGACCCCAGAGCGCCTGGCCGCTGCCTCTGCGGAGGGAGGCGCCCCCATCACGAAGTTGCCACGGGGGCCACAGGCCTCTCTTCGCCTGTTCCTTCCTGGTGTTGCCAGATTCCTCGAGGATGTCCAGCCGTGTTTGAATTTCATATAAATAGTGAATCACTTTTTAGTGTACGTGGGTCCGATGCAGCGTTTGCCAAGTGCGTGCCCTGAAAAATGATTCATCGTTTATCTGGACTTGGGAGCTAACTGGACGTTCTCTCTCTCTCTTTTTTTTGGCTCAGTCTGGCAGCCCCATTTGGAACCCTCACTCCCCCCCCCCACACCGTGTTCTCAGGACAGCCCCTGCCGCCAGCTGTCCCCGAGCACTGGACTCCGTGTCCCTGGTTCCCCGTGAGCCCATGGCAGGCCGATGGAGTGCCTGCTGTTAAAACCCCCACTTTCCGGAGCGGGGAGACCGAGGCACGGAGGTGGTTCTGCGCAAAGATGTTGTAGAAATAAATGTTTGCACGAACCCTTTGGACGGGGCGCGTGCCCACTGGGTCCTAAGTCAGTGTTTGAGCTGAACCGATGCCCGTAGCTGGAGGGGACGCGGAGGGAGCCGGGTGCCCCGGACTCGCTGGCTCTGCCGGCTCACCTTTCAGCGATGCTGCGTTTGCCTCTGGTCCCTTGGGAGCCGCCGCCCACTGCGGGGTCCACGCGCCCTGTCTTGCTTGGTGAAGGTGCTCGAAGGCTTCACTCATCACCAGAGTGGGTCTGTTCAAGGGCAGACAATTCCTTGGGCGTCACAAAGGAGGCACAGAAGGTCACACATTGTCTGGAGCTCTTCTTATAAAATCCGCAGAACTGCTGAATCTAGAGACGGCCTGCAGGCTGGAGGTTGCCAGAAGCTGGCGGAGGGTGGGTGTGACCGGCAGTGGGTATATAGGGTCTCCTTTTGGGGTGATGGAACTGTCTTACAACTAAGGCGGGGCGATGGCAGCACAACACTGGGAATGTTCTAGAGATCACTGAGTTGTATGCTTTAAGACAAGTCATTTTATTTTGTGGGAATTTTACCCTCGTAGAAAATAACTTACTCAAAAAGGAGACACAGGAGTTCCCGTTGTGGCTCAGTGGTCAACAAACCCGGCTAGTATCCGCGAGGACTCGGGCTCGATCCCTGACTCTGACACAGCGTGGCTGGGGCTGCGGTGTAGGCCGGGGCTATGGCTCCGACTGGATCCCCAGCCTGGGAACTTCCATATGCCGCGGGTGTGGCCCCGGCAATCGATCACCTGCTTTCTGTCTCTATGCATTTACCTATTGTGGACATTTTATATAAACAGAATCATATGCTACATGGCCTTTCTTGGCTGGCTTCCTTTACTTGGCACAAGGTTTTGAGGTTTGTCTGTGTTGGAGAATCTTGTGGCTTCTTAGGGCTGCTGACGAAGCACCAAAAATCTGGTGGCTTAAGACACCAGAGATTTAGTTCCTTTGTGGCCTAGCAGTTAAGGATTCAGTGTTGTCACTTCTGTGGGCCTGGTTTGATCTCTAGCTGGGAACTTCCACATGCTGGAGGCACGGCCGAAACAGATAAACAGACAACCCCCTCACCCCCAGCATTCCTGCTCAGAAGGTCAAGAACCTGACATAGTGTCTGTGAGGATGCGGGTTCCATCCGTGGCTGCACTCAGTGGGTTAAGGATCCGGCGTTGCTGTGAGCTGTGGTGTAGGTCGCAGACTTGGCTTAGATCCCGCGTGGCTGTGGCATAGGCGGGCAGCTGCGGTTCTAATTGACCCCTAGCCTGGAAACTTGGATATGTTGCAGGTATGGCCATAAAAAGAAAAAAAGAAGAGGGAAAAGAAAACAAACCAGTGACTCCCCCACCCCAACCAGATGTTTATCTTGCACAGTTCTGGAGGCCAGAAGTGCAAGGTCAAGGCAGGGCCTGGCTCTCTCTAAAGGCTGCAGGAGAGAATCTCTTCTGTGCCTTCCTCTTAGCTTCTGGCGCCCTGGGCCTGTGTGGAGGCCCCGCTCCGTTCACACGGCGCCTCCCTGCGGCTTCACACCGTCTTCCCTCCGTGCCGCTCTGTCTCTGTGTCCAGATCGCCTTCTCATGAGAACATCAGTCACACTCGATCAGGGCCCCCCGGTGACCTCATCGTCACTCGGTTACCTCCGGCAAGACCCTGTGTCTGAATGAGGTCACTTTCGGAGATACGGGGTTGGGACTTCAAGATCGCCTTTTTTTTCCCCTTTCGAGTTTTGTTGAGATGTGATTGACACGCGGCCCTGTATACGTTCAAGGCGAGCAGCATACCGATTTCACTTACACTGCTCACAGCTTTTCCTTGTGGTGAGGACTCTTAAGAGTTACCCTCTCAACAACGTTCGTAGAGAACATACATCAGCAGGGTTTTTTTGTTTTCCTTTTCCTTTCTTTCCTTTTTTTTTGCTTTTTAGGGCCGCACTTGTGGCATATGGAAGTTCCCAGGTTAGGGGTCGAATCAGAGCTACAGCTGCCGGCCTGCACCACAGCCACAGCAACTTGGGATCCAAGTCACATCTGCTACCTACACCACAGCTCACGGCAGTGTCGGATCCTTAACCCGCTGAGCAAGGCCAGGGATCGAACCTGCGTCCTCATGGCTGCTAGTCGGGTTCGTTACTGCTGAGCCACGACGGGAGCTCTCGTACATCAGTGTTCATCATGCTGTATGTTACATGCCTGGTACTTCCTTACCTTATAATTGGAAATTTGTACCTTTTGACTGCCTTCATCCAGTTCTCGCTTCCCTACCTCTGGTGACCATAAATTTAATCTCTTTTCCTCTGAGTTTTTTGTTTGTTTTTTGAAGTTTAATTGTCCTGCAACACTGAGTTTGTTCCGGTGTACAACATAGTGATTCAGCATTTCTTTGTGTTTCAAAATAATCCCCCGGATAAGTCTAGCTACACTATGTCGCCTTACAAGGTTGTCACTGAATTATCCTCTGTGTTCTTCGCATCGTGCGTGTCGGAGCTGCCATGTCTTCATTTCGCAGCTGGAAGTTTGTGCCTCTTACTTGCCCTCGACTGTTTCTCTCGTCCCCACATCCCTCCCCACTCTGGCAACCACTTGTTAGTTCTCTGTGTCTATGACTCTGTTTCAATTTTATTGTGTTTGTTCATTTGTTGTGTTTTTTTTAGAGGCCACACGTAAATGATGTCATATGTGTTTGTCTCTCTGACTTATTTCACTCAGCATAGTGGCCTTGAGGTCCGTCCATGTTGTCACAAATGGCAGGTCTCCATCCTTTTGATGGTTGAGTAATATTCAAGTGTGTGTGTGTGTGTGTGTGTGTATACATTGTGTATATACACACACATATACATTGTATACATGTTTGTGTGTATATATATATTGTGTGTATACACACACACACACATACATATGCGTGTTCTTTACCCATTTATCTACTGAATGGGCACTTAGGTTGCTTCCGTGTCAGATCTTTTTTGGAGGGACACAGTTAAACTCATAGCACAGCGTGCACAAGTCCTCCGTCCTTTTTTGCAGCTGAACCGTACTCCCTTGTATGGACAGCGCACATCTGGTTTATCCATCACCTGCGGTGGACCTTGGAGCTGCTGTGACCCGTACTGCTATGAAGCTCCACAAACATGCATCTCTTTGAGTCCCTGCCTTCAGTTCTCTCGTTCACAGGACTGGGAGTTTCTAACTAGCTCTCATTTCAGAGCCTAGCTGGAGGCCAGGGGCCCTCCCACTTTGGGCTCAGACTGTTCGCACCGCCACGGTCATGGTCACGGAACACAGCTGGGGTGAGGGAGTCTCCCGCCAGATCCTCCCCATCCAGGCTGCCTTCCGGGCCCCTCCCCTTAACCACACAAGCCTCCTTCAGCCACTTGGCTGGCTCCCCGGGACAGGAGCTTGGACAAACTGGGAGTTCCTGCTAGTCTTTACCCGCGCAGGCAGAGGGAGTGTGTTCCTTTGATCCTTTTTTTTTCTTGCTCTGGATGTGTGTGTGTGTGTGTGTGTGTGTCAAATGAGCATAATATAACATTTACCATCTTAACTGTATTTAAGTTCATGGTTCAGTGGCTTTAAGTACCTTCACAAGGTTGCCCAGTTGCCACCACCATCCGTTTCCAGAACATTTTCAACGTCCCCAACGGAAACTCTGTCCCTATTAAACACTAACCCCTCATTCTCTCCCCCGCCTCCCCGAGCCCCCAGCCTACCTCTCGTCTTTATGAATTTGTCTGTTCTAGGTACCACACTTAAATGGTATCATTGCAGTGTCTGACTTTTTTTTTTTCTTGTCTTTTTAGGGCCACACCCACGGCACATGGAGGTTCCCAGGCTAGGGGTCTAATCGGAACTGTTGCTGCCGGCCCACGCTGCAGCCACAGCAACGCCAGATCTGAGCCGTGTCTGCAACCTGCACCACAGCTCACGGCAACACCAGACAATTAACCCACTGAGCGATGCCAGGGGTCGAACCCGCAACCTCATGGTTCCTAGTCGGATTTGTTTCTGCTTTGCCACAGCGGGAACTCCTGTCTGACTTTTTTTTTTTCCTTGTCTTTTTAGGGCCTCACCCACGACATATGGAGGTTCCCAGGCTAGGGGTCTAATCGGAGCCGTAGCCGCCAGCCTACACCACAGCCACAGCAACGTGGGATCCGAGCCACGTCTGCAACCTACACCACAGCTCACAGCAACGCCGGATCCTTAACCCACTGAGCAAGGCCAGGGATCAAACCCGCAACCTCATGGTTCCTAGCCGGATTTGTTAACCACTGAGCCACGACGGGAACTCCCTGTCTGACCTTTTGTGACTGGCATGTTTGACACAGCACAATGTCCTTAAGCTTCATCCATGATGCATTACATGTCAGAACTCCTTTATTTATTTATTTATTTATTTATTTATTTCATGGCTGCACCTGCAGCATATGGAAGTTCCAGGGCCAGGGACAGAATCCAAGTCACAGCAGTGGCCTATGCTGTAGCTGCGGCCATGCAGGATCCTTTAACGCACTGCACCAGGTTGGGGATCGAACCTGCACCTGTAGTGACCTGAGCCACTGCAGCCAGATTCTTAACCCACTGTGCCACGGTGGGAACTCCCTCCCTTCCTTTTAAAGATTGAATAATATCGCATTGTATGGATAGACAGCATTTTGCTTATCCATTTATCTGTCAATGGACCTTTACAAAATTAAAATATAGAGAAATTACCTGAGATTAGTGTCAAGTGCAAATGAAAGGAAATTTTGAAAAACAGAATTTACAGTTTTCCTACCTATAGTTGCCGTGTTCTTTGAAAACACACAGATTAAAAAAACACATAAATATAAATTGAAAAATAAAATAAAAGATAAGAAACACACAGATTCAAGCATTTATGGGCCTTCCAGACCTCACTTGTAGAAGCCTCAGCCTCTGAGAGAACACCAGGTAAGGTCGTGACCAGCAGGATAAAGTCACAGAGAGAAGCTAGTTCAGTGCTGCGGGCACCACGCCTCCTAAATTCCTCTGATTCTTTAGGCTGCTGGTCCTTTATGAAATATTTACTGAATGCACCCGACACAGGCAAGGCACAGCTATGGAGCTGGGGTTTTTTTGGCCTCACCCCTGGCATGCAGAAGTCCCCAAGCCAGGGAGTGAGCCCACGCCACAGCAGTAACCAGAGCCGCAGCCGTGACAGTGCTGGATCCTTAACCCTCAGAGCCACCAGGGGGCTCCAGAATTGGATTCTTCCTTTTCTTTTTTTCTCATCTTTGTTTAAGTTTTTCATGGTTGCACCTGCAGCATGTGGAAGTTTCTGGGGTAGGGGTCAAATCCCAGCCGCATCTGTGACCTGTGCCGCAGCTTGAGGCAACACCGGATCCTTAACCCATTGAGCAAGGCCAGGGGTTAAACCTGCGTCCTCATGGATGCTGGTCAGGTTCTTAACCCACTGAGCCACAACAAGAACTCCCAGAATTGAGTTTTTTTTAATCTTCACAACTGCCTGGGATAGGTGACTGTCCCTGGTTACAGGGCTGGTTGGCGACAGAGGAGGATCTGAACCCAGGTCTATGGGATTCAAACCTCGGCGCTCCTTCTGTTGCTCTGTGTGTCTTCCTGCTCTTGAGTTCCCTCAACGTGGCTGAGCCACCCAAGTGATGTCACCATCACTATTCCAACTGAGTGCCGAGGCCTGGCCCCCCAGGCAGGTACCCAGGTGGCACTTGCTGGGAGGTCCTGCTGGGTCTGGGTGGCGTCAAGCCCCGCACATCGTGCACACGCGTGCTTGATGCCGCAGAGGCAGGTGGGGCTTCGTCATCATTTTACAGACGATGAACTTGTCATCAGAGAGGGGGTCCCTTTCCCGAGGTGACACGCTGGCGATGGAACTGGACCATCTCCTGGGCGACATTGCTGATAAGGTTAAACTGAGGTTGTGACCTTGCATGTGTCTCCAGCTGTCATCCGGGGAACTGGCGCACGTGCCCTTGGATTGGGGTCTGGGGATCCGAGGAATAAGTGTTTGTGAAGCAGCCCCTGTGTACCAGGCGCTGGTCCCACCTTCCAGAACGGCTGCGGCGTGAACAGGTAGAAGCATTTAAGTGACAGACACTCGCTGGTCATTATGCAGGTGACAGTTGTGTAGATGCCATCCAGGAGATATCCAGGGCGCCGAGAAGGTGGAGGAGGGTGACTCATGAGGGAGGATGTCAGGACGAGACAGTCATCCTTCTCTAATGCAAGCTCTCTCACCCTCAGCGCAATGGAGGTTTCTCTTCCAGGCCATTCCCTGTGGTGTATTGCCAGGTGCTTGGCAGCCCGTGTGGCCTCAACCCACTGGAGGCCAGTAACGCCCCTGTCCCCAGCAATGGCAGCCAAACACGCCTCCAGACACTGGCCAAGTGCCCCGGGGGCAAACCTCCCTTGGTTGAGAACCCCAGATTTAAAGTGGGGTGTGGCAGCTGGGAAGCGTGCCCACTTCTGCAGGGGCATTAGAGCAGCCTGTTCCTGGGAGACACAGACTCTCCAGTGGGAAGTAGGTTCTTAGCTAGGTATGCTACCGCCCTGCCTGAGACCAGGAGGCCCAGGAGGGTGGATGTGATGTGGGGTCTGCTGCAGCCGTGTTGGAGACAGTAGGTTCTATCCTGGGAGCAACTGCATGTGTGTGTGTGAAAGAGAGAGAAACAGAGACGGCGGGTGGGGGAGGTAGGGAAGAGAGTGAGAGGGGACTGGATTTACACTGGCGAGGCTGCATTAAAAGTGAGTTGGGTGTGGTCTGTGGCCAGAAAGAAACAGCTGGAGAACAGCCAGGCAGGCAGGTCTGGTAACCCCAGGACTGCCTCCATCTGCCACGTGAGCAAGGATCGAACACTTCTTGAGTACAACTGAATGAGTTTGGAGAGCAGAGAAAACATCTTGGCCGTGATGCATGTTTTTCCAGGGAGCAGATCTCACATGATGAAGAGCGTAAGGCTGACTTGGTCTGTCGGAGGAGCCGTCCTCCGCGTCACCACTGCTTGCTTCCTGGTCACTAACACAGGGAGAAGCCACATCCCAGGCGGTGGGTGTGGTCAGCGGTGCATTTCTCAGCACACTGGCATCTGGGAGGTCGTGGTGGGGGGAGGGAGCTGGCCAGGGGGAAGGAGAAGTTTGCCATCTCTGTTCCAGCTGAAGGAAGAGGTCAGCCCGTGCCTCCCCTTCCTCCTTCCCAGTGCCCACCAAGCTCGTGGAAGAGGAAGAGATAATTATCATGTCCTTGGTATCAGAGTACTAGGAATAACTTTGCAAAACTGCGTAGTGTTTTCCTAATGCTGAGGCCTCTTCTCTGTGTGACTGTGACCTCCCACACCCTCTGGATGTTTCTTGTCTTCTTCCCAGACCTGGGCTGGGTTCGCTTCTTTCCTTAGGTTATATTCCAAACATCTCCTAGAACAGGCTATGATACCACTAGTGACCATCAGGGGGCACTCTTTGGAGGATGGTGCACACGTGACTGAGAATCCCAGAAGTTCAAGGTACAGGATCCTAAATCTGCACATAGTTGCCCTGCTCTGTCAGCTTTCTGAGTTCCAACTCGGTTAAATAAGTTTGCTTAAGAATACATGCATCAGTAATAGCCAAAAACTGTAAACAATCCATCAACAGTAGAAGAGATAAACAAATCGTGATATATATAAAATCGTGACATATATATTTACTTGTGATAAATATATCATGATATATGCATTCAGCAGAATACTATGCAGCCATGAAAATTAGCAAACCAACATGACACAGCATCACGCCTGCATCTCACTAACAACCTCGAGGGCAAGAAACCAGACACAAAAGAGTGCACGTGGCTGGTCACCATTTACGCAGAGTTCAGATCCCAGCAAAGTGAACCCATGGTGACAGAGGTCATGACAGTTTTTACCCTGCAGATGGGCTAGTAACTGTTCTCTTTTTTTAATGACTTTTATTTTTTCCATTATATCTGGTTTACAGTGTTCTGTCAATTTTCTACTGTACAGCAAAGTGACCCAGTCACACATATACATTCTTTTTTCTCACATCATCGTGTTCCAGCATAAGGGACTAGACAGAGTTCCAGTGCTGTACAGCGGGACCTCATTGCTTATCCATTCCAAAAGCAATAGTTTGTATCTATTAACCCCAAATTCCCCGGTAACTGTTCTTGATTTGAAGGCTGGTTTTATGGGTCGGTTTGGAAAATTTGAGCTGTCCGTTTAAGATTTGTACCCTTTTGCTATACATGTTATACTTTAAAAAGACACAGCAGTACAAAACCAGGGTGCCTCACAGCTGTCTTGCTTTTCTAACAGATCGATGAACAACATGAGCTGAAAGCCATCGAGAAAGAGAAGACGGTTGTGGCCCTGCCACCCAAGGAAGCGAGCAAGTGCCACAGAGAGGATCTGGCCAAAGCGTTTCATGTAAGAACTGGATTTGCATGTGATGCCAGGTGGGGTAGGGTTTTTGTATTAAGGAGAACGCATCACCAGGTCCCGAACACAGCTTTAGAATTCTGTGTTAGAATACAGTTTTCGCATCACCATGGGAGAAGACTGTCGCTGTTGAGCCATTCTGGTCCCTCCCCCGGGAGTGGCCTCCGCGTTGAGGGCCGTGACCCGAGCCGTCAAGCCCTGTCCTGGCGGCAGGGTCCCCCCAGCCCGCTGTGTACGTGTGTGTCTTGCTGGGAGCTGGAGGATGTGGGCACCCGCGTATCTCCACAGCATCACGGCCAGAGTTGAGTCCAGGCGTTCTGACATCAGCTCTCAAACCCTTCACCAGCCCCTGTTCGCACCCTTCATCTTGTATAACCCGTGCTGTTTCCAGTTACTAAAACCGAATTCTCACCAGTTTCTCGAGCAAATTTGAATCCGTAGCCGGGACCAGACAAAACCCCTGAACCAAAAAAAAAAAAAAAAAACCCACTCCTGCTGAATGAGGCTTACCTCTGAGGCTGTAGGACTTTGCTTGCTTTCTGTTTTTAATTATCTTTACTTAGAAAACTGAGCAAACACGATGTGTGTGTCTCTGTGTGTTGACTCATAACCCACCACACTTTGGGAAAGCAAATAAAAAATCCACTAAGAAAAGGTCACATGCTGCAATTTCAAGGAAGTTGAAGGTTAGTATTTCATGCCAACTCGTCTTGAGAATAATCCGGAAGTCCGTCTAAATTCAAGTCCTGCTTCTTAGTCCTGGGGGAGGAAGGGAAATACTGCTTTTTCTTGCCAAGACATTTTCCCCTACGTAGAAAAAGAGCATGATTTAAAAAAATTTTTTTGATTGTTTTTAGTTTTTTCCTTTATAGCTGGTTTACAGTGTTCTGTCAATTTTCTACTGTACAGCAGGTGACCCAGTCACACACACATTTCTGTTTATATTTTCTCACTAAAACTTTTTTTAAATTATAGTTGATTTACAGCGTTCTGTCAGTTTCTGCTAGTAATATCTTTCTCCATTCAGAAGAATCTAGAAATCAGTCCAGCTTTCTCCATCACCTGGAAGAGCTTTCTTGTCAGCTTTGTAAAAACAACAACAAAAAAGCAAAAAACAAAAAACACCAAAGAGGCCTTTGCTGCAACTAGGACAACAAATTTTCCTTACACAGTTACTGACTCTTAAATTAGCTATATATATATATATATATTTTTTTTTTAGGTTCCCAGGCTAGGGGTCTAACAGGAGCTGTAGCCGCCGGCCTACACCACAGCCACAGCAATGCAGGATCTGAGCTGCGTCTGCGACCTACACCACAGCTCACGGCAACACCAGATCCTTAACCCACTGAGCAAGGCCAGGGACTGAACCCGCAACCTCATGGTTCTTAGTCAGATTCGTTTCCACTGAGCCATGATGGGAACTCCTCATCTCTGTGCTTTTTGTCTGAGTCCCTGGATCGAATGGCCCTGGGCCTTGTTTCTGATGCGAACAAGGCCCTGTGGGCCACCTGTTGGCCTCTTTTTTTTTCCTTTCCTTTTTTTGGGTCATTTTAGGGTCACACCTGCGGCACATGGAGGTTCCTAGGCGGGGTAGGATCAGAGCTATACCTGCCGGCCTACACCGCAGCCACAGCAACGCCAGATCCGAGCCGCATCTGCGATCTACACCACAGCTCATGGCAATGCTGGATCCTAACCCACTAAACGAGGCCAGGGATCGAACCCGCAACCTCATGGTTCCTAGTCGGATTCGTTTCCACTGCACCGCAACGGGAACTCCACATTAGCTATATTTAATGTTAGTTTGTAGAAAGAGCTTGAAAGCGTATCTGGTACAGAGTACGGTGATGTTCTTCCCATCCGACAAACCGGCTCTCTGTGTCCATTACACCCCTACTCCCCCGTCTCCTGGCACGCACGCTTTCTGCTTCCACTCCTGTGAATTCAGCTCCCCTAGGCACCTCGAGGAAGCGGAGTCAGCACAGGGACCTATATCCCGTCTCTTGGACAGAACGCGATGGAAGACTACATGGCAAAAAGAATGGATACATATTATGACTGGGTCACTTGGCTGCACAGCAGAAACTGGCACAGCCTTGTAAATCAACTATAATTGAAAAAATCCATACACACAAAATTAAATGACTATGTAAAAAAAAAAAGTGAAATCAAGCAGGATTTGTTTTTTTGTGACTGGCTTATTTCACGTACCGCAATGTCCTTAAGGTTTATCCATGTCGTAGTGTGGTGTATGTCAGAATTGCCTTCCTTTTTAAGGCTGAGTAATATTCCTGTGTGTGTGTGTGTGTGTGTGTTATGTGTGTCCCCCACATTTTGCTTCTCCACTCATCCACTGATGGATCCTTGCGTTGCTTCCCCCGTTGGCTGTTGGGACCAATGCTGCTATGGACATGGGTGTGCAAATATCACTTTGAGGTTGGCTTCGACTTCTTTTGATGTGATCACCCGGAAGTGGGATTGCTGGATCACATGGTAATTCTGTTTCTAATTTTTTGAGGCATCTCTGTACTGTTTTTCATAGCAGCTGCACTGTTTTACATTCCCCGGCCCATTTTTCTGAAGATGAAAACAGAAGTGTTTCTGCACCTCCAGGTGTCCATGTCCGACTGCGCTGCTCGAAACATAGCCCCAGGCTGTCTTTCCTGCCGTATCTGGCGGGCAGAGGACAGTCTTAACTGAAAGCCTTCCTCCTCTCCCTGCCCCTCTTCGCTCGGGCTCTCTGCGCTGGTCCCCTCTCCTCTGTGGACAGCCCGATCTTCTGGATCATCCCCGAAGTGGTGGGCTTGGGGCTTGGGTTCCTTGGTCCTTACCGGCCCATCAGTTGAGCCTGTGCTTGACCTTCCCGTAAATCCTGCAGGTGGACCTACAGACCGGCCTGTCAGAGTTCTCGGTCAGGCAGCGCAGGCTGGTCCATGGCTGGAACGAGTTTGTCGCTATTAACGCGGAACCCGTGTGGAAGAAATACCTGGGTCAGGTAGGATTGCTGGCGCCCTCCCATTAAGTAGTGTGAGCCTGGTGGGCGGGGGAAGGGGCCTCTAGCGCGGGTTGAAGGTGTCCTTGGACGTGGGGCAGCTGTGCTACGGAGGGAAAGAAGCCTCGCCCCATTCGGGCTGCTCTTAGCAGGCAGGAGCGCACCTACCACCCTGGCAGCCATGGCCGTGAGTAATGGTTCTTCTGTTCACAGCGGGTTTACCGCGTGCCAGGTGCCGTGCTGGGTATCCTCCTCCGGACCCCTCTTCATTCAGCGTTTCCTGTGTGCTGGGCTTCCTCTTAAAGGAAAACTCAGAACAGTAGGTTCTTACCAGTCCCATTTTCCAGACGGGGACAACTGAGGGTGAAGACGAAGAGGGTGAAGTAGGGAGAAGTTGAAGTATTCCCGGGCTTTGGAGGAGTTGCCATGTTTAGCCGATTAAAGTTACAGGATGCCCTGTTAAATCTGAATCTCAGATAAGCAAAGAGCGACTTTGTCACCTGTTTCCCAAAGGTTGCATGGGACCTACTTACACTTAAATACTTTTTCCCTTGTTGCTCTGAAATCCAAATTTAACTGAGTGTCCTGTAGTTTATCTGGCACCCAGTGCCCAGAGTCACACAGCAGTAAGTGGCACTGCCGGGAACTGAGGCCAGGCAGCTGGCTCCAGAGCACCCGGCCCTCTTAGGCTCTGCCATTGGTGCCAAATGCATGGTGCATGAGTGAGATGCCTGGAAGCCACTGCAAAGAGGGAAAAAAAATCGAAAGAAACGTGGCTGTAAGTTCCATTCTAGAAATCAACGCCCCCACCACCCACTCAATACCAGCTCAGAAAGCCCCAGTTACAGGCAGAATTTCCCAGGTCCCTGAGGCCCTTCAGGTTACCTCAGTTTCCCCTCCCAGCCTTCTGCCCCCTCTCCCACCCCAGACACATCCCTCATGGTCTCTGGCATCCTCAAGGCTGCCCCAGGCTTCAGCCTTCCTTCAAGCCCATGTCTAAGGCTTCCTTGACTGGTCAGTGCAGGGACCAATCACAAACCATCTTGGTAGCATCCTCAGCCTACATGCTCCTCTAGTCCCCAGCCCACTCATTGGTCAGTTCTCAGTGCCCCGGGGCTGTCGTTCGTTGCCACATTTTGGCACCGAAATAGGCTTCTAGTTATTCAGGTGGCTCTGGCCAAACCCAGAAACTTCCTGGAACGCCAGTGTGGGGAAGAGGCAGCAGAGCCTCCTGGAAGCCGGAGTTCAGGGAAGGAGACTGACAGGCTGGGAGGGCCGTTCTTCCTTCTGAAGGGAGGCCTTGGTGGTGGCCGGCCTGGCTGCCCTTCCCCCGGGACCTGCTCCCCCGCCATCCTTCCCGCCTCTTCCTGGGCGAAACCTCACACCCAGGGCCCTCCTCCAGCCTCCAGCCTTCAGCCAGGGTCTTTCCAGGTATGAAACCTCTTCTGCTTCTAAGAACAGGAAACGTGCTTATTTGGCTTAACCTCATTGGTTTGGGGACGCATGAGAATCCTCGGGGGACTGGAAGGCAGCCCCAGTGACCACGGGAAGGCCTTGAGCGCTCTGGTCCTCATTCTTCATATTCACCGAGCACCTGCCGTGGGCCGGCCGCTGTGACCCTCCTGTCGTCTCCTGCAGGGTGGGGAGCTCAGCGCGCCACAAGGCCCCCTCCTCCTCTGCCTCGGGGGACTCCAGGCTCACCGCTGGGAGCTCCATCTCACTGGGACCTGAGTTGCCTGCCCTCGTGTCAGAAAGCAAAGGTGCATTAGCCTCAGGCGGCCGGGCTCAGATCCCACTCTCCAGCCTTAAGACTTGGAGCCTGTCGTCGAGCCCCCTTGAGCCTCAGTTGTCCCCGTCTGGAAAATGGGACTGATAAGAACCTGCTGTCCTGAGTTTTCCATTAAGAGGAAGCCTAGCACATCGGAAGTGCTGAATGCAGGCTGCTCCCCGCCCCAGGGTCTGCGCGTTAGCCCTGGTTCGAGTGTAGCTGCTAGGAGCACAGGTTTCAGAGTCACCGGATCTAAGTGAATTTTTGACAGTTTAGTTTCTTCCAGAGCCTCGGGTGTGTCGGTTATAAAGCGGGAAGACCTGACAGTACCTGGGCGGCGAAACGAGGCAGGTGAAGCACCGAGCCCGGGGCACGGCCTGGAGGGGGTGCTCAGTAAATGTTGGTCATTTTTGTTGTCACTGTTTATTGTGCTGAACGCCTCCAGTGAACCCTCACTCCCGGTGTACCCGCGGAGAAAGGTTTCAGCACACCGCTTTCCGACTGTCCCCTTTCACCCGTGGGCCTAGAAGGGGCCCCCGGGAGCCAGGAGAGTCTGACTGTGCGTAGCCAGGGCACTGCTGATGGCAGGTGGTCGGATCTTGCCACTGTGTCTCACCCCTGTGTGCCGGGTCTCGCGGTGACTCACCTGTGTCAGGTGAGGCAGGACAGTGCTGGGCATGGTCTCCAGGAGGCGGGGGCGAGGGGGAGGCTGGTGGGATCGGTGTCGGCCTGGAGGGATGCACAGGACCGGCCTCAGGAAGGGGGCGAGCTCACGGGGTCGGCACTGGAGTTCAAGGTGGGACTCATCCAGGCCTGGCTCAGGGCCAGCCCCAGGCCCCAGCTCTGAGAATGGCCCTGGCCAGGACTGCAGACCCCTGAGCCAGCCTGGCCCATGGCTGGAGGGGTGCTGGTGCGGAAACAGGCCTGCTGGTTCCCAAGTCTCCAGGGAGTTGGGCCTGCAGGAGCGGCGGGAGGGAGCTGCCCAGCCAGCGCCCGGAGAGGCGAGGCCGGGCAGCCACGCGGCGTCGTGGAAGTGACCCGAGCAGGGGCTCCTAGCGCTGATCTCCAGGGTCGAAACAAAATCTTACTCTTTTTATTTTTAATAGCATTTTTTAATATTAAAATGCAGTTGATTTACTATACTTAGTAAGTAAGTATACTGTACTTAAGCGCCGTGCCAGGTTCTGTGTCCCCTTACTTACATTATCTTCCATCAGTTTCTGTCCCAAGATACCGGATAGGGTTCCCTGTGCTGTACAGCAAGATGTCATTGCTCATCCATTCCAATGAAATCTTTTCTTTTTTAAAAATGTTTATTTTAAATGATTTTTATTTTTTCCATTATAGCTGGTTCACAGTGTCCTATCAATTTCTACTGCACAGCAAGCTGACCCAGTCACACACACCTATATACACTCTTTTTCTCACATTATCATGCTCCGTCGTAAGTGACTAGATTTAGTGCCCAGTGCTATACAGCAGCATCTCATTGCTTATTCATTCCAAAGGCCAGAGTTTGCATCTATTAACCCCAAATTCCCAGTCCATCCCACTCCCTCCCCCTCCCCCTTGGCAACCACAAGTCTGTTCTCCATGTCCACAAGTTTCTTTTCTGTGGAAAGGTTCACTTGTGCCATATATTAGATTCCAGATATAAGTGCTATCATACAGTATTTGTCTTTCTCTTCCCGACTTATTTCGCTTAGTATGCGAGTCTCTAGTTCCATCCATGTTGCTGCAAATGGCATTATTTTGCTCTTTTTTATGGCTGAGTAGTATTCCATTGTGTATATGTACTACATCTCCTTAATCCATTCAACGGTCAGTGGACATTTAGGTTGCTTCCGTGTCTTGGCTGTTGTGAATAGTGCTGCAGTGGACATATGGTTGCAAGTATCTTTTTCAAGGAAATTTTTGTCCAGATACATGCCCAAAAGTGGGATTGCTGGGTCATATGGTAGTTCTGTATTTAGTTTTCTGAGGTACCTCCATCCTGTTTTCCACAGTGGCTGCACCAACTTACATTCCCACCAACAGTGCAGGAGGGTCCCTTTTCTCCACACCCCCTCCAGCATTTGTTATTTGTGGACTTATTAATGACGGCCATCCTGACATGTGTGAGGTGGTGCCTCGCAGCAGTATTTTGATTTGCACAATGAAATCCTTTCTTAATGCCACTGGACCAAATGCTTCCTCTTGCCTGTACAAGGTTGAATAGCATCCCTGCAAAATTCGTGTGCACCTGGAATCTCAGAATATGGCCTTATTGGGAAATAAGGTCTTGACAGCTGTGATTAGTGAGAATGGGGTCCTCCTAGGTTAGGGTGGGTCCCTTTCCAGTGACTGGTGTCCTTACAAGGGACGAGACTCAGACACACACACACACCGGAAAAGGCCGTGTGACCACAGAGGTGGAGACAAGAGTGATGTGTCTAGAACCAAGGGGTGCTGGCCACACCAGGAAGTGGAAGAGGCAGGACAGGGTCCTCCTGGAAAGCACGGCCCTGCTGCCACCTGGATCCGGGACTTTCGGCCTCTAGAAGCGTGGTAAAAATAAGTCGCTTTTTTTAACCCCCCCTCCCCCACCAAGTCGTGGTAGTTTATCACTGCATCCCCAGGACGCTAATACACTCGCAGCTGGCCTGCCCCCTCCTTGGACCCTTCATTCTCTCCGGACCTCCTAGGAAAAGTTGTGTCCGTCCCCGCATGGTGGCAGGTGGCCACTGCTGTGAGGCTCCGAGCTCTGCCAGGCATCTCTGGGTCCTGCCCAGAGACTCGCAGCCGCCCCTTCCCGCTGCAGACTGCCCGCCCTGCCACCCCAGTGCTTTCAGGCACCCTCAGGACCAAAATGGAATTACTCTGACCAAAGGTGCTCTTTAACCTTTTCTGAGGGAAAATTTTAAAAACAGACATTCGTAGAGAGAATAAGATAATAAGCCCCATCTAGCCACCATGTAGCTTCAGTCATTATCAGCCCATTAGGATCTGTTTTTATCTGCCTTTTCACTGCAGATTTTTTATTTTATTTGATTTATGTTGTATTAGTTTCAGGTTTACAGCAAAGTGAAGCGGCTCTGCATATATCCGTTGTTTTTTTCCCCCATATAGGATTTTACAGAATATTGAATAGGGCTCCCTGTGCTGAACAGGAGGTCCTGGTTAGCTTTTGATATGCAGGCGAGTCTGTTCATCCCGGCCCCCCAATTCATCCCTCCCCTTGACGGTCTCCCTTGGGTAACCGTAAGTTTGGGTGTGAAATCTGTCAGCTTGTTTCTGTTTTATAAAGTTCTTTATCATTTTTATTAGATGCCACATATAAGCGACATCACATGACATTTGTCTTTCTCTATCTGACTTACCTCACTCAGTATGATAATCTCTAGGTCCACCCACATTGCCGCTGTTGGCAGTATTTCATCCTTTTTTATGGCTGAGTAATATTCCATTGTGTACATGTGCCACATCTTCTTTATCCATTTCTCTGTGGAAGGACATTTAGGTTGCTTCCATGTCGTGGCTATTGTAAATAGGGCTGTAATGAACGCTGGAGTGCATGTTCTTTTCAAATTACGGTTTTCTCCAGATATATGCCCATGATTGTTGGATCGTATGGTAGTTGTATATTTAGATTTTTAAGGAAACTCCATACTGTTCTCCATGGTGGTTGCACCAATTTACATTCCCACCAGCAGTGTAGGAGGGTTCCCTTTTCTCCACACCCTCTCTAGCATTTGTTATTTGTAGACATTTTGATGATGGCCATTCTGATTAGTGTGAGGTGGTACCTCATCATAGTTTGGATTTGCATTTCTCTAATAATTAGTGATGCTGAGCATCTTTTCGTGTGCTTTTTGACCATCTGTCTGTCTTCTTTGGAGACATGTCTATTTAGCTCTTCTGTCCAGTTTTTGATTGGGTTGTTTGTTTTTCTGATGTAAAGCTATATGAGAGGTTTGTGTATTTTGGAGATTAAGCCCTTGGTGGTTGCTTCACTTGCAAAGATTTTTCTCCCATTCTGCGAGTTGTCTGTTTTTTTTTTTTTTATGGTTTTCTTTGCTGTGCAGAAGCATTGAAGTCACTACAACATTTTTTTATGTCCCCCCCCCCTTTTTTTTTTAGGGCTGCACCTGCAGCATATGGAAGTTTCCAGGCTAGGGGTCGAATTGGAGCTGCAGCTGCCCGCTGTGCCACCGCAACTCCAGATCCAAGCCTCATCTGTGACCCACACCACAGCTCATGGCAATGCCGGATCCTTAACCTACTGAACGAGGCCAGGGATCGAACCCACACCCTCACGGATACTAGCTGGGTTCGTTACCATTGGGCCACAGTGGGAACTCCCTTTACTACAGCATTTTAAAGCAAATTCCAGATACTGGATTATTTCACCATCAGTTCTTTGATTTGCATCTCTACCATTAGAGGACTTTTGTCTTTCTCTTTCTCTCTTTAAAAGTCGTAACAACAATATGATAATCCCACTAAAACCGTAAACACTTCATTCGCATCATCCTGCGCCTGGCGTAGCTGCTTTTCCCCCTTTCAGCCCTGTTTACTCTAGTCCACTCTCTCTGATTATAATTTTGTGTTCAGGTTTCCTTTCACACTCGTCTTCCAATTGATTTGTTAGAACTGGGGTCTGGACAAGGGCTTTCCTTTCCTTTGGGATGGCTTGTCCTTGAATTTTTTTTTTTTTGCCTCATCTAGGGCCGCACCCAAGGCATGTGGAGGTTCCCAGGCTAGGGGTCTAACAGGAGCTGTAGCCACCGGCCTTTGCCACAGCCACAGCAATGTGGGATCCGAGCCGCATCTGCAACCTACACCACAGTTCATGGCAACGCCGGATCCTTAACCCACTGAGCAAGGCCAGGGATCAAACTCGCAACCTCATGGTTCTTAGTCGGATTCGTTAACCACTGAGCCATGACAGGAACTCCTTAAAATTTTCAGTCGAAGCCCTTTTCCTGTCCTGGGAACCTGTCCCCGTGTAATGGCTCATGAGGTCCACAAAATGAGTAGATGGTTTATTTCCATGTCGAAGATGTCACCTTTGGGGAGAATCCTGTAACCAGTTGCAAAACATCCATCTCAGAAATGCTGATGCAAGTTTAAAGTTTTTGCAGGAAGCTCTTTTGCGAGCCTCTGGGCGTTGACTCCCAGCGGTGTGTCTCAGACCAGAGTGCCGAGGCTCCCAGGCAAGCTAGCTTTGAGCTGCCCCTCTCTCTGAAGGTGTGATGAGCCACCCAGCACAGCCTACCCCAGCACCGGCGCCAACACTGGCAAGTGTCCGTGGGAAAGTGTCCCCAAGAGCCAGCCCTGGCGTCAAGAGCCCTGGTCGAGCGGCTGTTTTCTGGATCTCAGGTGGCCACATTTCCTGCCTTTGCGTGGGCTTTATTGAGTGCCTTCATTAATCAGCCTTGGTCCGCCTGGCTACCATATGTTAAAACACCTACTGTGTGCCGGCCACTGGGCAGGTCATTTCACCCCATCAACCGAGGGAATGGGAGCTTGGAGCAGTTAGAGGCTAGCTCGAGGTTTCTTAGTGGGGTAATGGTGGAGACAGAGCTGGGATTCAATCAGATTCCTTAGCTCTTTTGCCTGCCTCCCCGTGTGCTCAGATGGGGTCTGGAAGGACTGGGGTAGCCGGATGGATGTGCCCTGTGTCCTAAGAAAGATTACATTCTATCAGAGGATAGAGACGAATAGTTTGATGCAATCATAGAGAAATTGTAGCCAAAAAGGTGAAATGTATTTGAGTTGCTCAGGGTTGAGGATTCAAAGTAGATGCTGTGTTGGAGTTCCCATCGTGGTGCAGTGGAAATGAATCCGACTAGGAACCATGCGGTTGTGGGTTTGATCCCTGGCCTTGCTCAGTGGGTTGAGGATCTGGTGTTGCCTTGAGCTGTGGTGTAGATCACAGATGTGGCTCGGATCCTGTGTGGCTGTGGCTGTGGTGTAGGCCGGCAGCTATAGCTCCGATGAGACCCCTAGCCTGGGAACCTCCATATGCTGTGGGTGCAGTCCTAAAAATTAAAAAATATTTAATTGTGACCCTCCTTCAGAAGGGTTAAAACACAGCAGTTCTGGGGTGAGCAGCATTAAATCCCTTTGTGTACCACATTGGCATGTTATTGATGTGTTTGTTTTTGTCAGCAGCATGATTCACACATCTGACTATATTTCCTTTTTGCCTTTGCTGCTGGGAAGCTCAGAGCCAAATGCTCAGCCTCAATTTAAACAGCTATGTTTTGCTTATTGATATTTTGACTCTTACCCTGTCCCCGATCTTTGGTCTACTCTCTCTGATCCTGTTTTTGTGTTCTTATTTATGTTTCCCTTCGATTATCGATCGTAGTTGAAATGCCTGCATGAAATGAGGAGACAGACACAGTGGTCCCCACTGATCTGCGACAGATACATCCCAAGACCCTAATAGCTGCCTGAAATGCTTGATAGTAGCAAACCCTACATATGCTGTGGTTTTTCCTGTACATACCTATCTGTGATAAAATTTAATTTATAAATTAGGCACAGTAAGAGATTCACAGCGATAATACTAAGATAAAATAATGATAACAATACACTGTAATCAGAGCCACATGAATCTGACCTCTCCTTCTCTCTCGACATGGCTTATTGTACTGCTTTCACAATTAAGTATCGTCTTCTTGTGATGATGTAAAGACGGTCAAATGACTACACAAAGAGCTCAGGTGCGGGAATGACGCAGGCGTGGTGACGTAGGCGGAGCTTCAGCTGCTCCAGGTCATCCTGGATCATCGAGCCATGACGATGGCGGGAGCAGAGAGAGGGGACGGTTGGGGAGCCCAGGCAGCACGGAGCAGGCTGGCACGAGGTTCTGTCATGCCATGCAGAATGGCATGTGATGTAAAACTTAGGAATTATCTATTTCTAGAATTTTCCATTTAACATCTTTGGACCACAGGTCACTGAAACAACGAAAAGCAAAACCGCAGATAAGGGCTCCCCCCCGCCTCAGTCCACTGTGCATAAAATAATAAAGTCAAAATCCCTTGGGGAATTTTCTGCAGCAGCTGTTCTCAGGAGGGACATCATCGGAGCCCCCAGAAGTGGTTCCAGGAGGGGTGGTTGTGATTGGGTCGTACAGGTTTGCAGGACTGGTGTGGCCGGAGGGGAACCCCTGGCCATGCTGGACCAGGGCTGGCATCCACCAGAGGGCAAGGTTGTGGCCCGGAGCACCGTGGACGTGGTGAGGCAGGACCAAGAGCTGAAAGGCAGGGTCGGGGCTGGTGTCCGGACAGGGGCTGTGCCGAGGGGACCGCAGGCAGCCCGTGTCGGTGGAACTGCAGCAGCGGCTCTTCATGCGGAGGGCCACCGGGAGGCAGGGAGCCCGTCTCTGATCTCCATCAGCCTGGAAAAGATTCTCCTGCCCTGTGTTCGTCTTTCAGTTTAAGAACCCCCTGATCCTGCTGCTTCTGGCCTCTGCCTTGGTGAGCGTCCTGACGAGGGAGTACGAGGACGCCGTCAGCATTGCCATGGTGAGTGCCCCACGGGGGACAGCGCCACGTGGGGACAGCGCCTGCTCCCAGACCTGCCGCCTAGGGCTTGTTGAGTCTCTGCTCATCTTTGCTATGCAAGGAAAAAAGAGGTTGGCTGTAAATTAAAAAAAAAAAGAACAACAAGAAGAAGAAAGGAAAGGAAATGCACTTCCTTCTGTACCCCGTGCGGTGTCCTTGTCGTGTGGCCGTCCCTCCCTGGGCAGCTACCCAGGTGGCTGCTGAGTCTGTGCTGGTGGGAACAAGGCTGCAGTGAGCTGCTCTCCCTTGACCCCTGGGTGGACTTGCTGGCTCCTGGCTGTGCGTGCAGTACAGAGAATCACCACTTGTAATCATTATGCAGAGAGAACCACTGGCCATCTATAAAAAAAATTTTTTTTTAATTTGTGTGAAAAGCATTTTGTTTTTTCTTTGTCTTTTTCTAGGGCTGCACCCGAGACATATGGAGGTTCCCAGGCTAGGGGTCGAATCGGAGCTGTGGCTGCTGGCCCAGACCACAGCCTCAGTAACACAGGATCCAAGCCACATCTGCGACCTACACCACAGCTTATGGCAACGCCAGATCCTTAACCCACTGAGCGAGTCAGGAATCGAACCGGCAACCTCACGGTTCCTAGTGGAATTCGTTAACCACTGAGCCATGATGGGAACTCCAAGATGAGCCGTTTTAAAGTGAATACATTCCCAGCATTGTGCAGTCACCCCCCCACCTTAGCTAGTTCCAGAATACTGTCATTGCCCTAACTCCCCGCCCCCCACCCACCAGCCCCCAGAAACCAAGTCTGCTTTCTACGCACCGACCTGTTCTGGACATTTCATGTATACGGACTCGTACAGTGTGTGACCCTTTATATCTGGCGCCAAACACCTTTCGGTGACTTTTATTCCTGCTTCCTTCTCTCTGTCAAGGGCGGTCTGTCAAAGCACAAAAAACAGGCTCTTTCCTGCAGTGGAATTCGATGCTTCCGTTTGAAAGCCTGAGGCTACATCCACATCTTCTGATGGGACGCTGCCTCTGTGCCGCTGAGACGGGAAAAATTACATCTCTGCCCCGTGGCTCTGTGTTGGGAAGCGTATCTGTGCCAGAAAATCTAGGCAGATACCCCAAAACGTGTATCTCTAGGCGGCAGAATTTGGGGTGCTCTTTTGGAGCATTCTTTTTTCCTAAAGTTCTTCTCACTGCATGTGTTTTGCAAGAAGAGAGGAAACAGACTTAAAGACCACGTCTGCCCTCTCGTTTGCCCCCCAGGCCGTGCTGATCGTGGTCACCGTCGCCTTTATCCAGGTGCGTATGCGCGTCCCGAGGTGCCAGGCGGGGTCCCCGGGGCTGACGGGAGCCCTGCGCTTGAACACCACGTTTCATGTGCCTCCCGCCAGGAGTACAGGTCAGAGAAATCTCTGGAAGAGCTGACCAAGCTGGTTCCTCCTGAATGTAACTGGTAAGTCGGAGACCCCTGGGACTTTTTGGTTCATCCAAGGAGCCACCGGGCTGGTGAGTGTGGCACAAGTCTGGCACGATTTGTGTCCTCTGTGGTGTGATGGGGCAGAAGCTTGTCTTACTGGCGGTTAGGAGACTTGGCCTCTGCACTGCCAGTGGATTGCTGTGTGTCCTTGGGCTTGTTACTCAACCTCTCTGGGCTGCGCCTCTGTCACTGGCGCCTACTCAGGGTGCCCAGCCGTGGGGCCCTGGGTGACGGGAATGGCTTTGGAAACAGAGCAGCCCCTGAGACCTGTGATGAAGGGGGCAAAACTGTATGCATTTTTCCCAAGAAGTGCATTCAGAGGGTTCACTGGATTTTCAAAGCGGGGCTCGGCAGAGGCTGAGAGGCAGGACTTTAACAAGCTGAGGCATCAGAAGTGCCCGTGTGGTACAGTGGGTTAAGGATCTGGTGGTGCTGCAGCTGGGGCACAATTTGCAACTGCTGCACAGGTTCGATCCCCAGTCCAGGAAGTTCCATATGCGGGGGGTTTGGTATGAATGAATGAATGATAACCTGAGTCATCAGAACTTTGGTTGAAGTGGGGAAGACTCTAGAAGGAGCTCTGGCCATTTACTCGGCAGACCGCCAGCCTCTTTTCTGCCCCAAACGTTTCTGCTTTGCTGCTTGTTATCCCACAACCGTCACCAAAGATGTTTAAAAAGGAAAAACAAAAAGGTCCCCTCTCCATTACATCAGAGGCATGTCCACTGTGCACAGTGCTGCGCTGTAGAACTTTCTGGAATGTTCTATCATCTGCATTGCTGGGGACAGCCTCCCTAGTTACATGGGTTTACGGGGCACTTGAGCTGCGGACCTGAATTCTTCATTTGGTTTAACTTGCATTCAAACAGCCTCACAGGCTGGCGGCTACCTTCTTGACAGCTCAGATTAGAGGGTTTGAGGGGCCACTGCCGTTGATCGAGGAAGCGGAGGACGCGGAAGGGAGAATGTTGCAGGCCTGTTTCTTTCTCCATTTCATGTTTCGCGGACGCGCAAGCCAGGCTGTTCTCCTCGTGAAAATGAAATTAGGCCCGAGTGGTCTTTCTCCCTCATCCTTCCTGGCATCCAGCGAGGTTAAGTCATGCGTCTTTCCCAAATATATGCTGCTGCTCAGAAGAAAGTAACTGAAAGTGTGCCGTGGTCCAAGGTGTTCCAGAAAGATTTAAACATGCAGCAACGCCCTGTGATCTAAAGGATAGTTTGGGGAGAAGAACCTGAATGTGTATTGGGGTACACACGGCTGAGCACAGGGCTGGGGGAGAGAAAGATCCAGTGAGATGGCACCCCTCCCCCAGGGACTCAGCAGGCAGAGGGTCTGTGTGTGTCTGTTTGGGTGTGTGTGTGTGATTCAAGGTCAAGGCACAGAATAGTGAATAACAAAGCAGAATCCAAAAGGGCACGGTGTGGAAGCGAGAGAGAGGGTGAGTGGCTTCTGGAAGGTTCACCGAAGGCAGTGAAAATGTCTGAACTTAATAATCAGGTGAACAAAGCTGTCAGAAACCTAGACGTGTGACGTAGTCCTATAGGCAAATGAAGCATCCATGGTTTATGTGGTTTGATGAGCTGATCTTAAGTTGAAATATCAAGTTTTGGCCCTTAAGGTGAGCGGTATGCATTACTGATGTCCCCAGAAGTCACTTCTGAAAGGCACTTTTATTTTCAAGAGCAGCAGTGGCACGTAGCCTAGAAGTGTTGAACGAACACGGCCTCACTGCCGAGTCTCTGAGACCAGGGTCCCAAACTGGGAGAAGCATCTGCCACACAGATCCTTCCTGCTTTACCTCCATACTTTGCACATGCATTGTCTTTATTGAGCACCTACTGTGTGCAGCGGGAAATCATCCCTGGGCTACGTGGGTGAACAAGACGGGGTGGCCTTGGTCTTTGGGGCATTCGTGTCCCTAACAGGGGAGGCTGATAGTGAAGTGAAGGAATGAGATGATTTGGGAATGTGGCAGGTGCATTAAAGCTAAAAAGACCCCTCCACCAACCCCAAGCCACACCAAAATTAAGACAGAGCCTCACGCAGATTCAGTAGTGACTGATGGAGGCGTGGGAACAAGCTTAAAGAGCTGTCTGGCAGGCCACCCTGCTCGCACCTTCAAGGAGGAGCTGACATTTAAGTTGAGAGCTGAGAAACAGCAGGAGCCGCCAAGGGAAGAGCTGAAGGAAGAGCAGGTGTATATCTGGTAGGCACTGAGCCACAAATGAAAAGAAAGAAAATTGATCTGCACAAACCACATGGAAACTGTGTTGTCTTACAGTAAGAGATCTGAGGTGGGGGAACAGTGGGGTTAGTTAATTCAGGATGTACCAAGGACATGGCCCTTTTATTTCTTTACTCTGCCGTCCTCAGCTTATTGGCTTTGTTCTCAGACTGGCTTCCTTTGTGGCCCCAAGATGGCTGCCACAGCTCCAGGCATCACAGCCAGATGGGAAAAGTTCCAACAGAAGAGGCCATGTGCGCGCACATGTGTGTATGTGTGCATATGTGTGTACAGAGTGAGGAAACCTTTCTTTTGAGCCCCCAGCAGACATCCACCTGTGTCTCCTAGGCCAGTGCTGTAGGTCACGTTGTGTCCACGTGAGTCACGAGCGGGGGACGAGCTCACGCTGAAGGTCTCCAGCAGTCAGGACCTGCTCCCCGGAGCACCTGGCTGCGGGGAGGAGGGCAGTTCCCTGAATCAGGCTGGATTCCGTTCCCAAGGACCAGGGCAATGTCTGTTCCAGCCTTCAAGGTTAGCAGAGACCTTGAGGCAGGAAAGGGTCGCGTGTGTTCAAGGGGAGTGAGAGGAGAGCGGCAGGACGCAGGGTCCTTGAATCCAAGGTCACCGGCGAAGGTTCGGAGCAGGAGAAAGTTATGATCTGATTCTGGGTGTGAAGCGGGCTCTCAGCCGCCACGTGCAGGGTGAATTGACGGGGGGCAGAGGTGAGGCTGGGGCCCAGCCCGGAGGCTACTGCAGGGTCAGGCGAGGGGCAGCGTGTGGCGGGGTTCAGGTCGGAGCCCTTGCATGTCTCATGGCAAGTGGCTGCGTGGAACAGCCCCAGTCCCGTGGACAGGGGGTACCTGGTTTCTCAGGCACTTAAGATGCTCCTCCCAGCTTTGACTTAGCTGTGCCATCCCTGAGGTCTTGAGACCAGCCCTGCACACCAGAGTGCTGTGTTCTCTGAGCACAGAAGCTGTGGCTCAGTGGAAACAAATGTGACTGGCATCCATGAGGACGCGGATTCGATCGCTGGCCTCGCTTAGTGGGTTAAGGATCCGGTGTTGCCTTGAGTTGTGGTGTAGGTCGCAGACACGGCTCGGATCCTGCGTTGCCGTGGTGTAGGACAGTGGCTACAGCTCTGCTTCGATCCCTAGCCTAGGAAACTCCATATTCTGCAGGTATAGCCCTTAAAAAAAAAAAAAGACAGAAAATTCTAGAACCTCTTCCCTAGAACTGCAGGAGCTTCTGGAGGCCGTGTGGCCCAGCCTTGTTTACAGGCAGGGTGGACAGGAGTCGGCCCACTTTTCAAACAAGGCCCAGGGTCTCCCAGAAGCCCCACAGCGTCCCACATCTTTTAGGATACTTGAGTTTAAAAAAATAATAAAACCAGAAAGGCACAAGGATTTGTCCATAAACACAAGGAGAAAGTGGGTGTCCGTAATCTCTGCTTGAATTTACCCGAGTGCCCAGGAACGCGATGCCAACCCGGGTGCACTTGCGCCCTGCTCTTTCACACGCAGCATCAGAGAAGGAAAGCTCCAGCATCTGCTTGCACGCGACCTGGTGCCTGGGGACATCGTGTCTCTCTCCGTTGGCGACCGGATCCCTGCGGACATCCGTCTCACGGAGGTGAGGGGCCCGGGCCCTGGTCCCGGGGCCGCGCAGACACCTGCCCTCTGGGTGGCGGGCCCTCCGTCTCGCGCAGACCCACGTGCGCACAGAGGGGCGGTCAGCAAGTGAGCTTCCGCTCAGAGCTCCCCCAACGGCGCTTCCTGAATTATTTCTTCTCATTTAAGTATGAGCCCAACCGATTTTGGTTGTGTCGTTTTCTAGTGAATAGCAAACTGCAGTAGCCAATGAAACTCCGGTGGCCCCGAGGGAATGAGGGCAAAGTCGCTTCTAGAAACGGCCACGGCGATGTGGGAAAGAAGCACCGTCTGACTGTTTAATACCGACAAGGGGAACAGTCAGTAAAGACATAAGCACCATCTTTTACAACAGCGCCACTGGGGGCGTTGGCAATGGGGCCCGCTCTTTCCTGAACCTTCATGGGTGTCAGGGTGTCCGAGTCTCTCCAAGAGAATCCTGGGTTCTTGAGAAAAGGTTAAGTCAAGGTCGGAGGGGTCCGTTGGGGTGGGAGTCACCTATTTTATCCCTCCAAGGGTTCTTAGGAATTGTTCAAAGCTTTTAGTGATAAATGATTAAGCCCGGGTTATCAGCCCATTTATTTATTTAAGAAGGATGTTTCTCGGAAGCCCAACCCTGCTGTTTGAAGGGTGGCCTGGAGAGGGCGTGATGGAGGAGGGCACGGAGGCTGGGTGCCAGCCCCTGGGGCCTGTGCTTACATTCTCAGCTAGGCTTTGCAGTGGGGGCAGGGGCCAGAGGGCACTCGGGCTTTCGACCCCTCTGACCCTGGCTTTCAGATCTCCAGGCAGGATGAGGGTGAGCGGGGTGGCGTGGGGTGAACGGGACGCCCCCCACAGCCAGACTGGGTTCCTTCCCAGCTGCTGCTTCCCACACCAGCCCTTGGCCTCCCAAGTCCAAGTCCACGGCATAGGTGCCATCAGAGGAGCTGTTGTCCAGTGGCCAAGCCCCAGCTGCGGGGCAGGCTGGGGACGCCAGTTTGACATCGTCCTTGCCGCTCCCAGGGGTGGGCTCTGCCCCCCAACATCGATGAGTCCCCAGGTCCAGGGCGGGGGCCAGAGCCAGGCAGCTGGTAAGGAGGATACACGTGGCCTTCAGGCACTCAGAGTGTCAGTGCGGTGAGATGCTGAGTGCCCTGGGGCTGGGCGTCAGCTGGGTCCTATCATTCACAAGCTGTGTGACCTTGAGCAAGTGGCTTCACCTCTCTGTGCCTCGGTTTCCTCATCTATCAAAGCGGTGACTGGCCATTCCACCTGGTGGGGTTCTCATGGTGATGAAACGAGCTGAGACCTGCCAGCTGCTTGAGCAGCACCTGCTGTGGGGACAGGGTCACCGAATATCAGCAATTGATTTTATTGTAGGAGAGCTTTACAGACATTTTAAAGGCACTTAGGTCCAGGAAACAGCAGCTTCCAGAAAGCTCTTAAAATAAGTCACCCAGACACTAGCCCAGTTTGTGGAGATGTGTGTGGGTCACGAAACCTTTTCTCTCCCTGTGACTGAAACCCAGGGCACGGCCTTGGTGAAAGGCTCTCCTGAGATCCTGGTGGCCCGGGGCCTCTGCACCCCACCCCACCCCCGCTGCCCCCATCGTTTCTAAAATGAAAAGGGGCTTGGATGGCCTCTGTCAGGACTCCGGGTGATGCTTCGTCCAGGTAGGAAGGTGGCAGGTGTGAGGAGACAGGGACGGCCCCGGTCTGCGCCTGAGCAGGAGGTGAAGGGGTGGCCCTGAGCCCTCCGCCGCACGCGTCTCACCCATCTTCAGGTGGCGGCCACTGCTAGCAGGTGGGTTCTGTGCCCCTCGCCTGGCGTCGGTCAGGAGGTCGCCGGGAACCCCTGACACACTCTGCCAGCTTTGTTCCTTCTTGGTCCAGACACGCCCCCTCCATCTCTGCCTCCCTTTGTTTCCCTTCGTGTGACGAGACCTGGTGTGTGTACAGGTGACCTTGGAGCGACACGGGTTGGAACAGTGCGGGTCCAACAGACACAATTTTTTTCTTTCTTTGTTTTGTTTCTTTTTGTTTTTCAGGGCCGCACCCGCAACATATGGAGGGTCCCAGGCTAGGGGTCCAATCGGAGCTACAGCCTCCGGCCTTTGCCACAGCCACAGCAACACGGGATCCAAGCTGCATCTGTAACCTACACCACAGCTCACGGCAACGCCGGATCCTTGACCCACTGAGTGAGGCCAGGGATCGAACCCACAACCTTGTGGTTCCTAGTCGGATTCGTTTCCGCTTTACTTTTTTATTTTGATTTTTTGGGTTTTTTTCAGTAGTATATAATCAGTACTGTGGTGCCCGTGGTTGGTGGACTTGGAGGATGCGGACGGCTGAAGTCATTCCAGAAGCTTTGACTGCGGGGGGGGGGGGGGGTGAGCGCCCCTAACCCCATGCACTGCACAGGGGTCAGCTGCATCTAAAAAAAGTCAGGTCTGCACTAACCGCTGTGTAAAAACTGCCTCACCTCATCTCCCAGCAACCTTAAGAGACAGTTCTCGGCTTTTATAACAAGGACCCAGAAAACTGGGGAGCTGAAGCTCCCACCCGAGGCCACACAGCAGATAGTGGGGCGAAGGGGCTCGGAACCCAGTCATCGGGCTCCCGAGCCCACGTCCTCACTGCGGCCAGGGGGCCTCTGTTGACGCAGGGGGTCTATAAGCACAATCTCTCAGAAGGACAGACAAGGGGTTCAGAGCCGGACTGGGACCACAGGCCGGGAGGCGGCCTCTGTGGAGCTCTGGGAAACGGCTCCAGAGATGCGCGGTTTTCAGCACAGTTTTGTGTCTTGCCACATCAGAGGAAAAGAACGTTTGTCACACACGGCCAGGGCACAGTCCTTGAAGGCTTCGGAAAAGACAGGCGATCCCATCCACGGCGAGAAGCTGGACCTTGGGGCCTCCTTACCCCGGACGGGGTACCCGGCTTCTCAGGGAGGAAGCCGCCCATGCGTCTCTCCTCGGTGGGCATGCTTCACTTCGGGAAAATGCGTTCTTTTCTCGGATGGTTAAATAGATGCACCTTGTGTGATGAACGGGCCACGAGACAGGCCGTTGTGGTTATCACAGGACTCGAGCCGAATCAACACCCAGACCAGCCTGCCCGTACCTCCACCCGTGAAGATTTCTTCCCCTCCTCTTTCCCTGTGACCTGCTTCTCTGACTGTTTTCCTCGCCGCCCGTCTCTCCCCCCAGGTTTGCTCAGTATCTCCGTTTCCTGCGGCGGATGAGCTTGTAAATATCACATACTTCATAGCTGAAAACAGCCCAAGTGAATTGTCTTGCAGTTCTGGAGCGTCAGAATCCATTTCGGGGTCACTGGTGGAAATCAAGGTGTTGGCTGGACCGCGTTCCCTCCAGAGGCTCGGGGAAGAGTCGGTGTTCTTCATTTGCAGCTTCCAGGGGCGCCCACAGTGCTTGGCTTTCGGCTCTAAGTCGCTCCGCCCACGGCTTCTGTCCTCCTACTTCTCTCTCCGCTTCTCTTCTAAGGACCCTGGTGATGACTTCCGGGGCCCCCAGCATTATCCGGGGTCATCACCCATCTCCAGGTCCTTAATTTATTGTTTCTAATTTTTAAAAAAAATGTTATAATGTTAGAAGTGATTTACAACGTTCTGTCAATTTCTGCTGGGTGGCAGTGTGACCCAGTCCTATATACGTTCTTTTTCGCATTTTACCTGCTGTCATGTTTTATCACGAGTGGCTGGAGAGAGTTCCCTGTGCTGTACAGCAGGAGCCCATGGCTCATCCATTCTAAGTGTAATAGTTGCATCTACTGACCCCAAACTCCCGGGCTGGCCGCCCCCCTCCCCGCTCCCCCTCGGCAGCCACAAGTCCGCTCTCTATGTCTGTGAGTCTTTTTCTGATCTGTAGATAGGTTCATCTGTGTCCAGGTCCTTAACTTAATCACACCTGCAAAGTCCCTTTTGCCCTTAAGGTAACACATTCATAAGTTGCAAGGATTAGGACTTGGCGCCTTTGAGGCTTTGGATGGAGTGGTGCTATCATTGAGTCCTCCAGGCCAGACCCCCGCCCAGCCCCTCTCCTCTGCTTCCTGCCTCGGAGCACCCCTCCCCGTATCCCCATCCTCATCCAGCCAACAACTGTTTCTTTCTTCTTTTAAAAAAAAATTTTTTTTTTTGCCTTTTTAGCACCACACCCGTAGCACATGGAGGTTCCCAGGTTAGGGGTGAATTGGAGCTGTAGTCACTGGCCTACGGCACAGCCACAGCAACACCAGATCCAAGCCGTGTTTGCGCCTACACCACAGCTCACGGCAACACAGGATCCTTAACCCACTAGGAGAGGCCAGGGATTGAACCTGCATCCTCATGGATGCCAGTCAGATTTGTTCCTGCTGAGCCGCAATGGGAACTCCTAGAACTTTTTTATCATAGTTGATTTACAACATTCTGTCAATTTGTGCTGTACAGTAAAGTGACCCAGTCATTTATACATATATGCATATGTATATATGCTTTTTCTCATATTATCTTCCATCATGTTCTGTCACGGTGATTGAACATCGTTCCCTGTGCTGTACAGAGGACTTCATGGCTTAACATTCTAAATGCAGTAGTTGGCATCTACCAACCTCAAACTCCCGGTCCACCCCACTCCCTCCTCCTCCCCCTCGGCAGCCACAAGTCCGCTCTCCATGTCTGAGTCTGTTTCTGTTCTGTAGATGGGTTCATCTGTGATGTATTTTAGATTCCACATATAAGTGATATCATATGGTATTTGTCTTTCTGACTTAACTTCATTTAGGATGAGAATCTCCTAAATGAAGTTTTATCCATGTTGCTGCAAATGGCATTATTTTTTTCTTTTTCTGGCTGTGTAGTATTCCATTGTGAATACATACCACATCTTCTTAATCCATTCATCTATTAATAGACATTTAGGTTTCCACGTCTTGGCTATTGTGAATAGTGCTGCAGTAAACATAGGTGGTGCATGTATGTTTTTGGGGGTAGTTTTTTTTAATGATTTCAATTTTTTTCCATTAAAATTGTTCTGTCAATTTTCTACTGTACAGCAAAGTGATCCAGTGACACATACATATATAGATTCTTTTTCTCATATTATCCTCCATCATAAGTCACTAGATATGGTTCCCAGTACAATACCACAGGATCTCGTTGCTTATCCATTCCAAAGGCAATAGTTTGCATCTATTAACCCCAAATTCCCAGTCCATCCCACTCCCTCCCCCTCCCCCTTGTTCTCCATGCCCATGATTTTCTTTTCTGCAGAAAGGTTCATCTGTGCCATATATTAGATTCCAGATAGAAGTGATATCATACGGTATTTGTCTTTCTTTTTCTGACTTACTTCTCTTAGTATGAGAGTCTCTAGTTCCATCCATGTTGCTGCAAATGGTATTTTATGCTTTTTTATGGCTGAGTAGTATTCCATTGTGTATATATGCCACATCTTCTTAATCCATTCATCTGATGATCGACATTTAGGTTGTTTCCATGTCTTGGCTGTTGTGAATAGTGCTGCAATGAACATATGGGTGCATGTGTCTTTTTCAAAGAAAGTTTTGTCCAGATATATGCCCGAGAGTGGATTGCTGGGTCATATGGGCGTTCTATGTATAGTTTTCTAAGGTACCTCCATACTGTTTTCCATAGCGGTTTTATCAATTTTCATTCCCACCAACAGTGTGCATGTATGTTTTTGAATTGTAGTTTTGTCTGGATATATGGCCAAGAGTAGGATTGCTGGGTCACATGGTAGTACGATATTTAGTTTTCTGAAGAACCTCCATACTGTTTTCCATAGCAGCTGTACCAACTTACATTCCCACCAACAGTGCAGGAGGGCTCCCTTTTCTCCACACCCTCTCCAGCATTTGTTTTTTGTAGTTTTATTAATGATGGCCATTCTGACAGGTGTGAGGTGGTACCTCACTGTAGTTTTGATTTGTATTTCTCTAATAATTAGTGATGCTGAGCACTTTTTCCAAGTGCCTATTGGCCATCCATATGTCTTCTTTGGAGAAATGTCTATGGAGGTCTTCTGCCCATTTTTCAGTTGGGTTGTTCGTTTTTTTTGCTGTTGAGTTGTAGGAGTTGTTTGTATATTTGGAGATTAAGCCCTTGTTTGTTGCATCTTTCATAATAACTATTTTCTCCCATTCCATAGTTTGTCTTTTTTTTTTTTTTTCATGGTTTCCTTTGTTGTGCAAAAGCTTCTAAGTTTGATTAGGTCCCACGGGTTTATTTTTGTTTTTATTTCTATTGCCTCGGGAAACTGACCTGTACGGTTGATGTCAGAGAATGTTTTGCCTATGTTTTCTTCTAGAAGTTTAATGGTGTCTTGTCTTATGTTTAAGCCTATAAGCCATTTTGAGTTTATTCTTGTGCCTGGTGTGAGGGTGTGTTCTAGTTTCACTGATTTACCTGCAGCTGTCCAGTTTTCCCAGCACCACTTGCTGAAGAGACTGTTTTTTTTCCCATTTTATATTCTTGCCTCCTTTGTCAAAGATTAATTGACTATAGGTATCTGGGTTATTTCTGGGTTCTCTCTTCTGTTCCATCGGTCCATATGTCTGTTTTTGTACCAGGACCACACTGTCTTGATTACTGTAGCTTTGTAATATTGTTTGAAGTCTGGGGGAGTTATGCCTCCTGCTTGCTTTTTTCCCTCAGGGTTGCTTTGGCAATTCTGGGTCTTTTATGGTTCCATATACGTTTTTGGATTGTTGGTTCTAGTTCTGTGAAAAATGTCATGAGTAATTTGATAAGGATCACTTTAAATCTGCAGACTGCTCTGGATAGTGTGGCCATTTTAACAATATTAACTCTTCCAATCCAGGAGTGTGGGGTATCTCTCCATTTCATGGAATCCTCTTGAATTTCCTTGATTAATGTTTTATAGTTCTCAGCATATAAGGCTTTCACCTCCTTGGTCAGGTTTATTCCTAGGTATTGCATTTTGGGGGGGGGTGATTTTAAAAGGTATTGGTTTTTTTTAATATTCCTTTTCTAATGTTTTATTAGTATATAGAAATGCAACCAGTTTCTGAATGTTAATCTTATATCCTGATGAATATATCCTTTGATGAATTTGTTGATCAGTTTGAGTAGGTTTTTTTATGAGTCCTTAGGGTTTTCTTTATATAGTATCATGTCATCTGCATAGAATGGCAATTTTTCCTCTTCACTTCCAATTCGGATCTCTTTTATTTATCTTGTCTAATTGCTGTGGCTAGGACTTCCAAAACTATGTTGAATAAAAGTGGTGAGAGTGAGCATCCTTGTCTTGTTCCAGATTTTAGCAGGAATGCTTTCAGCTTTTCTCTGTTGAGTATTATATTGACTGTGGGCTCAACAAATATTTCTTGAGCACCTACTGTGTGCCAGGAACTGTGCTGGGTGCTGAGGACACACTGGAGAAGCCAGATGTGATGCCTGTACTTGTGAGTTTATAGCCTAGAGTGATAGACCACATCTGCTCATGACAGGTGATGGCTGTTGGGAGAGTCTGAGGGGAAAGTGTGGGAATTCTGGATTTCCCAAGTGAGACAGACTTGTCTGGCCCGATGCAGTCACAGAGGGCTTCCTGGAGGCAGTAGCTTCTGAGCCAGCCTGGAATGAAGAGGAACCAGCTATTCTAAGCAGAGGACCCCCAAGCTGCATGCCTAATCCTGACTTAGAAACCAGCTGCATCGCTAGTGTCAGCTGCCCAGGGCGCGTCCTCACACAGGAGGGCCATTTCTGCTGCCTGGAGCCCACCTCCCAGCAGCATGACTTAGCCCTTCTCATTCCTGAGGTCTGGGCTCACTGTCACCTCCTCACTGCCCCCCCACCTCCGACCCCTTTCCTGAGACACCCCCCTACCCCCCACCCCCGCCACCCTGCATACCTGGCATTCATTCCAAAGCCCTATTGCTGTCATGTTTGTTCCAGCCCCTCCTTGAAGGCAGCGAGTTGATCTGTCTTGGCCCAGAAGAGTGTCTGGCCCCAGGTAGGAGACAGATGGACAGACAGCTCATGCCAGTACCTCCAAACCCACACCCACTCCCCGCTTGCGTCCTCTTCCCTTCCTGCCCCGTATTCTTCCTGCGTCCCCGGCAGCTGTCATGAGGTGGGGCTGGGGGGAGGCACCCTTCTCTCATAGCTCTTTTCCTTTCCTCACTTTAAGAAACTTTGGAATTTCCTTGTCACTGCAGCAGCTCAGGTCACTGCTGTGGTGTGGGTTTGATCCCTGGTCAGGGAACTTCCACATGCTGCAGGCATGGCCAAAAAAAGAAAAGAAATAGACTCTCTTTCAGAGCCTTTTTGGGGGAGGGGGCATGCCCAAGGCACATGGAAGTTCCAGGGCCAGGGATCGAACCCACACCACAGCAGTGACCCAGGCTGCTGCAGTGACAAAGGCAGGTCCTTGACCCACTGAGCCACAGGGGAACTCCTTTCAGAACCCTTCCCCCCCCCTTTTTGGACACCCCACGGCATATGGAGTTCCCAGGCCAGGGATCAGGTCCGAGCTGCCGTCTTGAATTAAGCCAAAGCTCTGGCAATGCCAGATCCTTAACCCACTGTGCCTGGCTGGGGACTGAACTGCATCCCAGCGTTCCCAAGATGTCACTAGTCCCATTGCACCACAGCGGGAGCTCCAGAGCCCTTTCAGTTATACGGAAAAACTGAGGAGGTACTTCAGAGGCTTTTCATATGTTCTGCGTCTATTTCCTCCCTTGTCAACGTCCTAACTTGGCAGCGAAACTTCCTTACAATTCACGAATCAGTGTAGGCAAGTTATTCTTACCTAAGGTCCATGCTTTTACCAGCTGTCCTCCATTGTCCCCTGACGCCCTTTCCCCACGTCACGTTTAATCACCCTGTCTCCTTAGGCTCCTGCTGACTGTGACAGTGTCTCAGACTTGCCTTGTCTTTGCTGACCTTGACAGTTGGGAGGATTGCTGGTCAGGTATTTTGTAGAATGTGCCTCAATGGGGATTTGTCTGATGAGACTTTATTTCATGACCAGACTTGGGTTTGGGGTTTGGGGGAAGAAGACACCAGAATGGCAGGGCCCTTCTCCTCCCGTCCCATCAAGGGTGCATGCCAGCGCCATGGCCTGTCATTGCTGACACTGACCTTGATCTTCTGGCTGGGTTATGCTTCTTCATGTTGCAGTGTGTTGCCCATTAATAGCGGTTCTTTGTGTGAAAAGTGACAGACACTGCTGTCCCTCCATCTGGCATCGCCTCCATCTTATCCATCCAACAGGCTCTCCTGGGGACCTATTCCCAGGCGCTGTGCTCGTGGGCCTCTTAGTTCTCTGGAAGCTGCAGTGGCCCCCACGTCACGTGCATCAAGACTAAACCCTGCCCTCTGACTGCTCACAGCCTGGACCACCGCCCTGCCCCATCCCAGACTCTGCTGTGAAAGCAGAAGCCTGAGCTAAGAGGATCCATCTCTGATACAGCCTCGCCTTGGGGGCCTTGGGCACTTTTCTTCAGCTCTCAGAGCCTCAGCTTTCTCATCCGTAAAGTGGGGATCAGAGCAGCATCTTTTCCATGGGATGGCTGTGAAAGTTTCGTGAGAAAATACACCCAGCGAGAGGATTATTGTTACCACATCATCAGCGATCTTCATTCTTCTCCGAATTTCTGTTGTTCTCTAATCTAGCAGCTTCCTATTTAGCACTTAAACGTCGTCCGTTTGTTTTACCGATGAGGCTCTTAATCTCTGAAGTTCTGGAAACAGAGTATGAATTAAAATTCTGTGGGCTGGAGTTCCCGTCGTGGCTCAGTGGAAATGAACCTGACTTAGCATCCATGATGACGCAGGAATGTTCTGAATTAATCACTGCCAACGTGTAGAAAATGTTTTATTAAAATGTAAAATAATGTTGGAGTTGCTTGGTGGCACAGTGGGTTAAGGAGTGTTGGTGCTGCTGTGGCTTAGGTCAGTCCCTGGCCCAAGAACTTTCACATGCTGTGGGCACAGCCAAAAAAAATTTTTTTAATAATTTTAAAATAGGGAGTTCCCGTTGTGGTGCAGCAGAAACAAACCCGACTAGTATCCATGAGGTTGCATGTTCGATCTCTGGCCTCCCTCCGTGGGTTAAGGATCTAGCGTTGCCATGAGCTGTGGTGCAGGTCACAGACGTGGCTCAGATCCAGCTTTGCTGTGGCTGTGGCGTAGGTGGCAGGTGCAGCCCCAATTCGATCCCTAGCCTGGGAACCTCCATATGCCGTGGGTGTGGCCCTAAAAAGCAAAAATAGTAATAGTAATAATAATAATGTTAAAATAGTGTCTGAGACTTTTATGTTTTCTGAATGAGGCCACACAGTCAAAGCTTTTCTGATTCCTGGGGGCACCTGAGGTCGTGTTCTGATCCTGGTTCCCTCATTTCAGCGCGTTCCTTGTTTGTCGTCCATCGGCAAAGATGTTAATTAAGGCGGTAGACGCAGCTCTGGGCTTTGCAAGTCAGCTGACAGGGGAGGGGGCAGGTACCACGCCATCTCCCTCTGCTCCCCCAGGTCACAGACCTCCTGGTGGACGAGTCCAGCTTCACGGGGGAAGCCGAGCCGAGCAGGAAGACAGACACGCCGCTGACGGGCGGGGGCGACCTCACCACGCTCGGCAACATCGTCTTCATGGGGACCCTGGTGCAGTGTGGGAAGGCGCGGGTAAGCCCCTGGCCTTGGCCTTGCTCCCCTGCAGGCTCTCAGCCTCGGGACTCACGTTCCTCCCTCCTGAACGCAGGGTGTCGTGATCGGCACAGGAGAGAGGTCCCAGTTCGGAGAGGTGTTTAAGATGATGCAGGCTGAAGAGGTGAGCACGGTGGGGACTTTGGTTTTCTTGTGAGATGGAGTTCGAGGTGATTGTCTGCTGGGGACACCAGCCCTACCCGCTGCTTAGGAATGAGGGTGATGTGGGCTAATGTGAGCTCACTTTAAAAACTTTCTAGTTTAGAAAAATAAATTAAATAAATAAATAAATAAAGTTTTTAGTTTTAACCATTTATTAGGATTTTTGTTAAGCTATAACTTAAAGACAGCAGCACAAACAGATCAGAAGTGCAGCAGTCAGGGAATTTTCATACACGTGTCTGTGTAATTGTCACTTGGCTCAAGATATTAAAAATCTAGCCATTTCCCTGGCTGTCTCGTGGTTAGAATTCAGCAATTTTACCACCACGGCCTGGGTTCAGTCCCTAGTCTGAGAACTGAGATCCCACACCAAGCCACTGTCTGCCGCAGCCATAAAATTAAAAAAAAAAAAATGAAAGTGAGAAAAATGGAAGTTCCCATTGTGGCTCAGTGGTAATGAGCCTGACTAGCATCCATGAGGACGCAGGTTCGATCCCTGGCCTCACTTTGTGGGTTAAGGATCCGGTGTTGCTGTGAGCTGTGGTGTAGGTCACAGATGCAGCTGGGATCCTGCATTGCTGTGGCTGTGGTATAGGCCAGTGGCTACAGCTCTGATTCGACCCCTGGCCTGGAAATTTCGAAGTGCCTCAGGTGTGGCCCTCAAAAGCAAAAAGGAAAAAAGAAAAAAGAAAAGATTTTAAAAACCTAAATTTTAAAAAACCTAAGCAAAAACTGGGGGATAGTGCTGCGATCTCTTCTAAAAAGCCCTTTGTTCTAATCCTTTCAGACACCTAAAACTCCTCTGCAAAAAAGCATGGACAAACTGGGGAAACAGCTGACACTCTTCTCATTTGGCATAATTGGTGAGTGAGGCAGCTTCTGTACTGGGTCCCGGAGAAGGGCGGGGGGACTGGGGGAAGCTGTCCTGAGCACCCACAACTGTTTCTCAGATACTTAGCTCCTCACCTGGGTGAGGACTGGGGTTTGGGATCAGAGCTTCTCTCATAGCAACAAGAGGTTTCTGTGTCAGTCAGAACAACCAGCTGCTATAACAAGCAGCCCCTACGTTTTAATGGTCAAATTTATTTTGTGCTCTCTGCACCATCTGTGGGCATGTTCCTGGTGAAATAGCTTTCCTGGAAATCTCACTTCCAAACAAACACTGACTCAGGGGCCCAGGCCCCTATTGTATTGCTCCTCCACATCCCAGGAGATGGACTGTGATTGTGTTTAGCCAGCAGGTGGCGAAAGAGAGGACATGGCAGCTTGTGTGGGAAATTTTGAAGTCACAGACTGGGAGGTGAAGGCACCACTTTTTTCCCATTCTCGATTGGCCAGAATGAAGTCACATGGCCTACCTGACTGCAAAGGAGACTGGGAAATGTAGTCTGGTGGTGCACCCAGCCATGTTTCTATGCCACTAAGTAGGCTATGCCTGGGTTTGTGCCTCCTGGTCTTTGTTGACATACCAAAGAACATCCACGTGGTGCTGTAGACCTCAATTCAGGTCTTATTCCTGAATATCTCCATGGGGCTGCCTTGATCCCTTCACCTATTCCTTCCTGCTGTCTCTAGCTCTGCCTTTGTGGCTGTGTCCTTTGTTCCCGACTTTCAAGATCAAGCAGTGCCTGGGCCACTGTAGGCTCTCAATAAATGCTGGTTGAGTGAGTGAGTTAATAAAGGAACAAACCAACAAGGGGGTCTGGCTAGAACTGCAGAGCTAGAGAAAGTTCTAGGGAGAAACAGCTGTCTCTCCTAGCAGAAGTTTTGTTGTGCTTCTGGCCATCTAGATGCATGAATTCATTTAGTATCTTATGACTTGCTTGGTTCTGGAGCCACCACGATGAGTCAAACAAAGCTTCTGCTCTTTGAAGGATACCAGCGAAATAAGAGAGAGTCACCTGAACACATATGAAATGTGAAAGTAGGAGTTAATTTTGCATAGGAGAGTTAGGAAGGCTCCAAGGTATAGGTGACATTCAGTTGGGTCTTGTAGGATGAGTAGGAGTTTGCCAAGTGAAAAAAAAGGAGATCAGGAATTCCAGACAGAAGAAATAGTATATTAAAAGGCACTGGAGGTATCTAAGAGCATATTAAAAGGCACTGGAGGTATCTCCCACTCCTTTAGAAATTAGAAGAGGAGGTAAATTTAGCCAAGTGTTAAGAGGATATGATCTGAAGTCAGGGCTCTTGATTCGATCATGCTGGTGATAGACCTGCCTGCCGTTTCCTGCCTGGCCACCCCTTCCGAACTTCTAGTGCCTAGTCTCTTTTCCAGATGTCAGCTTTGGATTTAGTGCTCAGAGTCTGCTAAATCAGTAAGCTTACTGTTTTTAAGTAGCTCAATGTACTTTTCCCTCCTTTCCAGCCTGTTTTGCCCTGGAGTGGTGATGGAAAATGGGTTTTGTCTTAACCTGCCAAGGCTGACCACAGATAGTGGAGCTCTGTGCTTGTGAGAGGATCTAGAGGCTGTGCTCAGGCTTGGTGGCAGAGATCTGTGATGGACTAGTGATGTCTGTCATGGATGCAGGAGGGGCAGGTGGCTTTGCATCGCCATTCGCCTGCCATCCTTGGAGTTACACTGATCAGGCACCTGGGCAGAACGGATGCCCTCACGGCCCTGGCTGCCCTCAGGGCCCTTGTACACTCTAGAGCAGGGGTTGGAAGCTGTGAGTCCCAGGCCAAATCAGCTTCGCCACCTGTTTTTGCGTGGTCCACAAGCAAATAATTTTTTTGTACAATTTCTAATGGTTGGAAAAAAAAATCGGGAATTCCTGCTATGGTGCAATGGGATCAGCAGCATCTCTGGAGTGCTGGGACTCAAGTTTGGTCCTGGCCTAGCACAGTGGATTAAGGATCTGGCATTGCCACTGTTGTGACATAGGTCACAGCTGCGGTTTGGATTCATTCCAAGCCCCAGAACTCCATATGCTTCAGGGCGGCTGAAAAAGAAAAAGAACAAAAATTGAAAGAAGAGTAATATTTTATGACATCAAAGTTGCATGAAATTCACATTTCAGTGTTCACAAATGCTGTTTTGTTGGCATCCAGCCACACCCATTCACATATAGCTACTTGCACACAGCAACAGCCAAGTTGAGACCACGTGGCCCATAAAGCCAACACTATTTACTGTCCAGCCGGTTAAAGGAAAGCTTTGTGCCACCACTCTAGATGATGGGGGCTGCCAGAAGGAGACTCTGCTACAATAATGACTTCACGAACAGATACCAAGTAGATGTGCTTCAAGATAGATTATCAAACAGGTGCTTTTAGAAGACATGTCCACCAGATGAAATGTGTTTTTTCAAAAATGCTCCAAGGCCGAAGTCCTGCAGGGTCATTGCCTCATAGAAGCCATCGCTCCCCAAGTTAAGTTAGAACTTGGAACTGGCATGTCCACGGCCGGGTCCATCACACCACTCAGACTTCTTTGATTTTTAGTAAGTATTTCAAGAACTGCTCTGGCAGAATGGGAGCTTTGAGGACCGGGTTCCATGCATCCCCAGAGCCCACGAGCAGAAGCAGGGAGACTGGTCGGTGTGCTGGAAAAGGCTTAACAGCTGGCTCCAGGGCAAAGCGCGCTGGCCACTTTGCTTAGTGTCCATACTCCCAGCGTGGCCACTTGCAGGCTACCAGTGTCAGTTACAGAGTGTGGGCTTAGGGAGGAATGAGCACAGGCTGCTGTTGTGGGCCCCGGGAATGGCTCCAGCCACCAGCTTCAGGGAGGCCCCCAGGGCAGGGCCAGGGCCTGGTGGCCAGAGCCCCACTCCTCTCTTTCTCTCTCTCTCTCTTTTTTTTTTTTTCAGTCTCCTGTCTTTTTAGGGCCGCACTTGTGGCATATGGAGGTTCCCAGGCTAGGGCTCAAATCAGAGCTGGAATTGCCGGCCTACACCACAGCCACAGCAACTTGAGATCACCGCATCTATGACCTACACCAAGAGCTCACGGCCACACCAGATCCTTAACCCACTGAGTGAGGCCAGGGATCGAACCGGCATCCTCATGGATGCTAGTCGGGTTCATTAACCACTGAGCCATGACGGGGACACCCCTCCTCTCTCTTTGTAGAGCTCCCCTCTCTAAGCTTTTGCATCTGGGTCCCTTTGGGTTCCACTGGAGATTTTATTTGACTCCTAAGCTCTGCTTCTTAGCAGAGTAGGAAAAAAAAAAAAAACCCTTGTAAATCAGATCTTGTCATCCTCTACCTTTGGCTGCTATGTGAGCACTCGCGAGTGAGCGCGCGCACACACACACACACACACGGCCCCCACTTGCCCTGGCTCCCCTTTCCCTGAAAAACAAAGCTGATGCCCTTCAGCAAGTCCCCCAGGACGAGTCACACAGGTGACCCCACTCACCTCCCACTTGGCGCCTGACCTTGCCCGGTCTCCACGGCCACAGCAGTTTGTGACCAGGCCTTCCGGGGGGCCAGGAGCTGTGCTGAGCCCCCAGGTGGACTGTCCCATCTTAGGTCCTGAAACAAGCCCTTGAGGGAGACAGTCGCGGGCCTCACTTGACAGACGAGGCAGCCGAGGCCACACGCGGCGGCCCCAGAACTTGTCCCTGGTGCTGGAGCGTCTCGCACTCTCACCTCCAATGGGACTCCCGCCATTGCTCTGCCTACAGCGTCTCCCGTCCGTGTGTCCTGTGTCCGGCACGGTGTCTGGCGCTGGGTACACATGGATGAGGAAAGGCGGAAGGGGATCCGTGTCGCCACGATCACGCAGGATCCAGTCGCTAAAGAAACAGCTCCCATCCTGGGGACCTGCGTCCTGGGGACCTCTTATTATTTGGGGATAATACAGAAATGTCTGAAATCAGTCTCAGATAAACTGGTTGTGGCTGTTCTTTCTTTTACTTGAAGTGGTTCGATCCTTTCCTGAAAAAGGAGAACCGTTCTCTTTCGGAGGCAGGGGAGTACCTTTAATAGGAGGGCGGTGGCAAGTCCTTGAGGTTATTCGTCATTGTCCTGCGTCTGTATTCCTGAAAACCCTTTAAGAGAAGGCGCTCAGAATGCCTTAGGACACTGGAGGACGGACGTGCGTGTGTGCTCACATGCATGGGTGTGCGCGTGTGTACGCATACACACACGCGTGTATTTTGTCTCCTCCCCAGGCCTGATCATGTTCACGGGCTGGCTGCAGGGCAAGCAGCTCCTCAGCATGTTCACCATCGGGGTCAGGTAAGCGTGCTGCGCGGTGCGCCTGACGGCAGCGGGTGGCGGTGGGGACAGCGGGGTCAGGACCCGCGCGGGGCAGATGCAGTCCTCCCCCTAAGCTGCGTGTTGTCTGGTGGGTGGGTGGCCCAGTGAATGTCTGCAGAATCGGTGAGAGCGGGTGAGTCCTGTCCCCGTCACCCTGGCCTCGGGGTTTGCGTCTCTCCCAGCTGAGCGTGGACTCGAGAACCCGGCCGGCCGGCCTTCAGTTCGGCCTTTGCCGCTTGCTAGCCGAGCGACGTTGCGTCTTCGCTTCCTGCGCCTCTGTTTCCTCCTCAGTAACGGGGGTGATGTCAGCTCCTCCGAGGGGCGCGGGGAGCACGCCCTGCGTGGGCACGCAGCCACACCGAGCACACAGTAGGTGTATTTTCTCATTACGCGTTTAGAACTCGGTCCTTGTTTTAGGAAGGCGGCTGCAGGAGAGGACAGGGGACATGAAGCTGGGTACACACGGCGCACTGCAGGGCTGGGAATCGGGGCCTTGACTTGACGACGCCCAGGGCACCTGCCCTTCCCCCACACGGTGACGCTCAGAAGCCAGGTGCCACCTGGGTCCTGGGGGACGAGCAGAGAGGAGCACGAGGAGGAAGCCTCCGGGCACACGTGGGAAATCGCCGCAGTTTTTCCATGGCTGCTTGGGCACGCAGGGGGCCGAGGACTGTCACTAACGGGGCACATCCCAGTGGAAGGGTGGCTGGTGACCCTTGTGGGAGGCGGAGGAGCCACATCAGGCCCCTCGTGGTTTCTGGAGGGTGATCTGACCCCGCATGGTTGTCGTCTGCAAGATGGTTCAGGTGATACATGGAGAAGTATTTTAACATCGGTGAGCAAAAATAAGAGGCTCGGTCCCCCCAGCACACCCATGGGGTCAGCAAACGGGGACGCCCCGCGCCTGACGCGACACCAGCAGGGTACAGTGGACTGTGATTCAGCCGCAGACGGGAGTGCCAGAGAAACGTGATGACAAGTGAAGGAAAGCAGACACAGCTGGCCACGTGCTCTAGCACTTTGCTTCTATGCAATGTCCCCAGCAGGCGAGTCCACAGTGGCTGCCAGGCACTGGGGTCACGGAGTAAGGAGGGACCATGGACAGTGATGGGCTTTCTCTCGGGGGCGGTAGAAAGGTTCTAAAAGTAGTTGTGGCGGTGGTTGCACTACTGTGACTACGCTGAAAGCCACTCGCTTTGAAAGGGTGGGTTTCGCAGTTTGTGAATTACATCTCAGTTAAGAAAACATAAAGCGGGCAGCTGGGCTGGTGTTACTGCAAGGACCCTTGGAGCCTGCCTCATTCACACACAGAGTAAACTGCTTGCGAGCACCCGTGTTGTAACTGTCATTACAGTAAATGACAGTGACGCACCTCACAGTGGGGAGGGGCCTCCAGCATCTGCTGGGACACGGGGCACGCGGGGGGCTGCTCCCCCCGTGCCGACCAGTGCGGTCAAGGGAACCTCGCTTTAGGGGCTGAGTGTGCATGACCCTGGCCCCGTGTCAAGGTCGTCTGTGTATAAATGAATGGACACCATTACCTGCCAATCAGCAGCAGAAGAAATTCATTGCAGATCTTTTAAATTTCCAGATAGCTCCTTTTGCAGTCATACCACACTGTGTGCATTAATTGAGAGGCGGGCAAACAAAGTCAGCTCCCCGGGCAGGTGTGTGTCCTGTTAGAAACGTATTCAGTGACTGTTTTTTGGAATGAATGGAAACTGGAAAAGCCTGTCTGGTTTCAGACACTTTTCTGTTCCTTAACACGCGACCTCGCTCGTCGGGGCGCAGCTCCACGGGGCAGGCCCGTCTGCATTTCACAGCTGGAGAAGCTGAGGGTCAGGCCACCGTGTGCCCGTGGGTACAGGGTCAGGGAGTGGAGGAGGCGGACGTCAAACCCCACACATTCCGATGCCAAGCGGGTCCTTCTCAACACACCGTGCTGGGCTATCAGTGCTATTCTGAGGCAGAAATGAAAGCACTGGCCATTCGTGGGGAGGCGATAGGGGTGGGGGTTGAACCCCAGCTTCTTAGGAGCGGGAGGAGGGAGCAGGGGCCGCAGGCTCTGCCATGGAAGGCGGAGTCCGAGGCGAGGGCAGGGCCTCCCGGATGAGCGGGACACTGGAGAGCGGGCCCCTTGGCCTTGGGCCTAACTGACCTCCCCGCATACGGGCCCCCGGGAGAGCTTGCTGCACACAGACGGCTGGCGCTGCGACGCAGTGGGTCCAGCTGGAGCCCGAGACCGCATTTCTCACTCCCCCCGGAGGCTGGCATTGCTGGCACTGCTGGCTCAGGAAGCCACCCTGAAACTACCGCAGTCGGAACTCCAGCAGGAGATGGGACCAGGGAAGAGGGCTGAGCCCGCCTGCAAAGGGGGCTCGGGTGAGCAGGCCCTCGGAGGCAGGCGTGGCTGCAGAGGGAGGAGCGCTCAGAGACCCCCAGAAAAAGCTGAGCTCTCGGAGGCTGTGCTGCTTCGGAACCTCCCGCCGGTCCGGATATGCTCCGTCCCACCTTAGAAACCACAGAAAGTTCCACGAGCCAAAAGCCTGCTGAATATGAACAGGTATTCAAGAGCAAAGTCTGTGGCCACCTCAGTCCCACCTCCTCGGGGTCCTTTCTGCTTTCTTCACAGCTTCTTTTTTTTAATTTTTAAAAAAATGTAATTGGAGGAGTTCCCGTTCTGGTGTAGCGGAAATGAATCCGACTAGGAGCCATGAGGTTGTGGGTTCGATCCCTGGCGTCACTCAGTGGGTTAAGGATCTGGCGTTGCCGTGGCTGTGGTGTAGGCTGGTGGCTACAGCTCCGATTCGACCCCTAGCCGGGGAACCTCCGTCTGCCGTGGGTGCGGCCCTAAAAAAAGAAGTTATTGGAGTATAGTTGACTGACAGTGGTGTGTTTCAGGTATACAGCACAACGTTTGAGTTACACACACACACACATCCGTGCCTTTTGCCCGTATCGGTTGTCACACGGTATCGAGTGGACCTCCCTGTGCTGTACCGCAGGTGCTCATGTCCCCCCGGATGGACGTGCGGTAGCGTGTGTTTGTCGGTCTCCAACCCCGATGTCTCCCCCCGCCCCCCCCCCGTCACGTCCCTGTGCAATCGGAAGTTTGGTTTCAACGCTGACGAGCAGCTTCTTTCGTCGCATTCACCCCCCTTGGTCCGCGGGGAACTGGCCATCGAGAGAAAACTGGCTCTGCTGCTTTCCCCTGTGACTCTGAAAGGATGAGTTTTTTCCATTTTCCACGGCATTAGAATCGCTCGAAGCCGCTAAGTCTTAACGCAGAAATGGCAGGGTAGCCAGCGGGGAAGGGGGCCTCCGGAGAAGGTCACATGGGAATCATTCTTTTAAAGCCTGCATCCTGGAGTTCCCGTCGTGGCTCAGTGGTTAACGAATCCGACTAGGAACCATGAGGTTGCGGGTTTGATCCCTGGCTTTGCTCAGTGGGTTAGGGATCCAGCATTGCCGTGAGCTGTGGTGCAGGTTGCAGACGTGGCTCGGATCCCGCATTACTGTGGCTGTTGCGAAGGCCAGCAGCTACAGCTCCTATTAGACCCCTAGCCTGGGAACCTCCATATGCCATGGGTGCGGCCCTAGATAAGGCAAAAAGACAAAATAAATAAATAAATAAAGCCTGCGTCCTCCTTCCCTCAGTCTAGAGGGACATTCAGGATGACCCCAGGCCCTGCTTTTCCTGGTCTGTTCTAATCTTTATCGGTTTGCCAGTTATTTTTATTGGTAGGCAAGCAGCCAGGCCCCGCGATGCCCTCCCGGTGCCATACAGGTCGGGAAGGTGCAGGTGTTTGCTTAGCCGGTCCCTTCAGCCTGCACCGCAAAACCAGGGAAGCCTTCTTCCCGTCCCCGTGGAAACCAGGCAGGTCCCTTGTTCGGATCAGTAATCTTGCTTTTATATAACTTATTCCTGAATGTGCCATTGTCCCGAGTGAAAGGCCACCATTCACGTACCACAGTCCTTTGGTTTCAAGATGCAGCTGCTTTTTCCCATTTTAACCTCCTTGAAGTCAGACTGCGTCTTACAAGTGACGTGATAGGGAAGCTCCGTGGTGTTGATCAGCGGCAGCGTTCTCCCCTTTCTCGCTGGCGTATGAGGCAACGGCGCCCCTTCGCAAACAGCAGCACCAGAGAGCCACGCGCGGCTCTGGCTGAATGGTCACCTCCTCGGCCAGGCTCTCTGATGACGGACCAGCCTGTCTAGAGCGCCCAGTACGTGCTGGGCCCGCGTGGGTCTGGGCTCTTGGACTTGCTGTATAGTCACTCCTGGTTTGTTCGTGGAGCAGATTTTTACCGGATACCCGTGGGGCTCTGCTGTACATGGTGGGCGTGGCCTGGGGATGCTCGCTGCCCAGCTCTGCGCCGTCGGCCCCCCAGTCTCCAGTCTCCCCCCCTCAGCCTGAGGTCACTGGGAAGACACAAAATATTGCCCACAAAGGGGCTCATGTGGAGTTCTCACTGTGGCTCAGTGGGTTAAGAACCTGCCATAGGAGTTCCTGTCATGGCGCAGCGGAAACGAATCTGACTAGGAACCGTGAGGTTGTGGGTTCGATCCCTGGCCTCGCTCAGTGGGTTAAGGATCTGGCGTTGCTGTGAGCTGTGGTGTAGTTTGCAGATGTGGCTTGGATCTGGCATTGCTGTGGCTGTGGCGAAGGCTGGCAGCAACAGCTCTGACTGGGCCCCTAGCATGGGAACCTCCATATGCCGCGAGTGCAGCCCTAAAAAGACGAAAAAGAACCTGACATAGGGACTGAGGACACAGGTTTGATCCCCGGCCCCGCTCAGTGGGTTAAGGGTCTGGCATTGCCACAAGCTGTGGCGTAGTTCACAGACGCTGCTCGGGTCCAGCCTTGCTGTGGCCGTGGCGTAGCTCTGATTCCGCCCCTGGACTGGGAGCTTCCCTGTGTCATGGATGTGGCAGCGGAAAGGCAAAGATGCCTGGGGTGGGGGTGGGGCCCTTGTGCGCAGTCCCAGCGCAGGTTCCCTAGGGAGAAGTTCCTCGGTTCAGCAGGAGTCACAGCTCCTCTAATCCAGTCAAATGCGGCTATGGGTGGCAGGGTCACCTGGTACAGAAAGGGTGAGGGGGGATCCTGAGGAAGTGAGCAGATGCCAAAACAACCTGCTACTCTGGGCAGAGGCTTAGCCATGTCACTTCATCTCCTGCGCATTTCCTTACCTGGTTTTCTCATAGAAAGTGTCTAAACCATTAGACCAACTTAAAGTAAAACTCAAGGGACACAGGGAGGACCTTCTGAACCAAAAAAAAATGCCACTTCCCACTTCTTGCCTGATTCTGGAAATTTCTTTCATAGGGCCCAAGACTTTTCTAATAGAGGACAGCAATTTAAATCCAAAAGCTCTTAAACAGGCAAAACAACAGACAGATTAATTCATACTAAAGTGTGAATGTCTGATATGGAGAGCAGGGTTTTGCAGCGGGGAAGCTCAGAGCAGTGGGCGCTGAAGAAGGAAGCAGGTGCACGTGGGACTGGTACTGGAGAACAGAAGAGAGAAGCTGGGGAAAACACAGACAGGTTTTACCAGGTAAATATGGTGCCAGTGCGTACTAACAGTGCCCTCTCTGGCCTTTCAATCCAGCCTGGCTGTGGCCGCCATCCCCGAGGGCCTGCCCATCGTTGTCACAGTCACGCTGGTCCTGGGAGTGCTGCGGATGGCCCGGAAGCGGGTCATCGTGAAGAAGCTGCCGATCGTGGAGACTTTAGGTGAGGGCCTCCAGCTGGTTGAATTCTTACAAATTGGATGTTTTGGTGATAACCCAGCCTGGGAATCTGTAAGCCTCAGAGTTGGTGGTGACACCTTTTCTCTCCCATAAACTCTGTCTTCTCCTGTGCCAGGTTGCTGCAATGTCATCTGCTCTGATAAGACGGGGACTCTGACAGCCAACGAAATGACTGTCACCCAGCTTGTGACATCTGACGGGCTCCATGCTGAGGTGAGTCCATGTGAATTGACGAGGCAGTTTGTTCCAGGCAAAGCCCTGCCAGACACTTTCCTTCCCAGAGAAAGGACATGGAATCTTCCAGAACATAGGAAGGAAGAGACACATGTGGGTCATGGGACAGTCTCTTTGTTCTTTGTAAATAGCAGCAAGGAACATGCAGCCACCGTCTGGCTAGCACGACACTACACCCTCGTGTTGGCACGTCGTCTCCGGCTCCTTTCACACCACAGCAGCAGAGTTGTCGAGGCATCGTATGGGCTGCAAAAGCTGAAATATTTGCTGCCTGGCTCTGTGAGAAAGAGCCTGCCCCCCACCTTCTAGAAGATAAGCCCTTTTGTACCCTACTACTTGGTTTCCATGGTCATAAATTCTCCGGGCTGCGGGACAGCCCACTGCAGCCAGCCGAAGCAGAGCGTTTGGTTGGTGGGGAGCTGATGAAAACGTAATCCCGCTTGAAGCCTTGCTCGTGGTGGGGCCGTGTCCTTGGGGTGGGTCCCAGAAAAGAGACACGGGTCAGCTGGGGACCCGTGTTGGACGCCTAGTGACACTCCTTTCTGCCGCTGTGCCCTGCAGGTCAGCGGTGTTGGCTATAATGGCGAAGGGACTGTCTGTCTTTTACCCTCAAAGGAAGCCGTTAAGGAGTTTTCCAACGTCTCAGTGGGGAAGCTGGTGGAGGTAAGTGTCCAAAGCGCCACCATGGAAATAAATCCGCATTTAACACCTAGCTGCTGGAGGAGTTCCCTGGTGGCCTAGTGGTTAAGGACCCAGCATTGTCACTGCTGTGGCTCAGATTTGATCCCTGGCCTGGGGACGCCATGGGTGTGGCGATGAATAGAACAGAATCGGATAAAAATATGATATAGAATAAAATAAAAACAAAACAGCTGTCAGGGATTCTCTCTGGAAAGAGACAGCAGTTGGACCAAGTGGTTTTTGGTGACGACCAAGCCACACCCCCGGGGCCAGGTTGTCACAGTGGCCCAGATACGGATGGAAACCTGGGTAAGGGAAGCACTCAACGCCCCCCTCCCCCACTGCTTGCCAGACAGAGAGGGTGCTCCGTGAAGGCGGGAAATAGGCACGGGCGAGTCCTGCCTGTGGCCGTCAGTGCCGGTAACACGAGCCTCCGTGCCTCCGTCCTCCCAGGAGCTCACGCCCCTCCCCACGTGACCGTCTTCCTCCATGAGCGCTCAGTGAGCAGCCCCGCCACGCAGGCCCCACCTTTGCGGTGACGCCTAATTATCATAGTGACCCTGCGAGGCCCCGCCCGGGATCTCAGCTGTGCGGATTAAGAAAGAGGGGCTCAGGAGGTCCCGTCGTGGCGCAGTGGAAACAAATCCCACTAGGAACAACGAAGTTGCGAGTTCGATCCCTGGGCTTGCTCAGTGGGTGTTGCTGAGCAATCTGGCGTTGGCTGTGGCTGTGGTGTAGGCCTGCAGCTATAGCTCCGATTCGACCCCTAGCCTGGGAACATATGCCACGGGTGCGCCCCCCTCCCACCACCACCAAAAAAAGAAAGAAACGAGCTCAGAGAGAGGTTCGGGGCTGTGCCAGGACCACCCAGCCAGTGCGGAGGGAGCTGGGATTCAGCCGCATGCTCTGTCTGTCTCCACTCCTTTCTTCAATTATTATTTTTCATTGTTTTTCTTTTTCTTTTTTTCCATTATACCCAGCTGCACAGCGTGGTGACAGGGTTACACATACATATATAGATTCGTCACAAGTGGTTAGACATAGTTCCCAGTGCTATACAGTAGGATCTCCTTGCTTTTCCAGCCCAGAGGCAACAGTCTACACCTATTAACCCCAGAGCCCCCTACCATCCCACTCCCTCCCCCACAATCTTTTTTTTTTTTTTT
>PVHT020000012.1:13509493-13573233 GCA_004024745.2 Catagonus wagneri
TTGTGAATATCGCTGCAGTGAACATGCGTGTGCAAGTGTCTTTTTCAAGGAAATTTTTGTCTGGATATATGCCCAAGAGTGGGATTGCTGGGTCATATGGTAGTTCTATGTATAGTTTTCAAAGGTACCTCCATACTGTTTTCCACAGTGGTTGTACCAGCTTACATTCCCACCAACAGTGCAGGAGGGTTCCCTTTTCTGCACACCCCCTCCAGCATTTGTTGTTTGTGGACTTGTTAATGATGGCCATTCTGACTGGTGTGAGGTGGTATCTTGTGGTAGTTTTGATTTGCATTTCTCTAATCATCAGTGATATTGAGCATTTTTTCATGTGCTTGTTGGCCATCTGCATCTCTTCTTTGGTGAACTGTCTATTTAGGTCCTTTGCCCATTTTTCAATGGGGTTGTTGGTTTTTTTTGCTGTTGAGCTGTGTAAGTTGTTTATATATTTTTGAGATTAAGCCCTTGTCCGTTGCATCACTTGACACTATTTTCTCCCATTCTGTAAGTTGTCTTTTAGTTTTCTTTTTGGTTTCCTTTGCTGTGCAAAAGCTTGTCAGCTTCATTAGGTCCCGTTGGTTTATGTTTGCTTTTATTTCTGTTGCTTTGGGAGACTGACCTGAGAAAACATTTGTAAGGTTGATGTCAGAGAATGTTTTACCAATGTTTTCTTCCAGGAGTTTAATAGTGTCTTGTCTTATATTTAAGTCTTTAAGCCATTTCGAGTTTATTTTTGTGCATGGTGTGAGAGTGTGTTCTAGGTTCATTGATTTGCATGCAGCTGTCCGGGTTTCCCAGCAATGGTTACTGAAAAGACTTTTTCCTATTTTATGTTCTTGCCTCCTTTGTCAAAAATCAATTGACCGTAGGCATCTGGGTTTATTTCTGGGTTCTCTATTCCGTTCCATTTGTCCGTATGTCTGTTTTGGTACCAGTACCACACTTTCTTGATTACTGTGGCCCTGTGGTATTGCCTGAAGTCTGGAAGAGTTATGCCTCCTGCTTGGTTTTTGTTCTTTAGAATTGCTTTGGCGATTCTGGGTTTTTGTTCTTTAGAATTGCTTTGACAATTCTGGGTCTTTTGTGGTTCCATATAAATTTTTGGACTGTTTGCTCCAGTTCTCTGAAGAATGTCTTGGGTAATTTGATAGGGCTTGCATTGAATCTGTAGATTGCTTTGGATAATATAGCCATTTTTACAATATTTATTTTTCCGGCCCTTGAGCATGGAATATCTTTCCATTTCTTTGTATCTTCTTTGATCTCCTTGATTAATGCTTTGTAGTTTTCTGCACATGTCTTTCACCTCCTTGGCAAGTTTATTCCCAGGTATTTGATTTTTTGGGGTGCTATTTTAAAAGGTAAAGTCTTTTGGTATTCTTTTTCTAATATTTCATTGTTAGTATACAGAAATGTGATTGATTTCTGAAGGCTAACCTTATATCCTGCTACTTTGCTGAATTTGTCTATGAGTTCAAGTAATTTGGGGATTGAGTCCTTGGGGTTTTCTATATAAAGTATCATGTCATCTGCATAGAGTTACCATTTTACCTCTTCTCTCCCTATTTGGATGCCTTTTATTTCTTGTTTGTCTGATTGCTGTAGCTAGGACCTCCAATACTACGTTGAATAATAGTGGTGAGAGTGGGCATCACTGTCTTGTTACAGATTTTAGTGGAAAGGCTTTCAGCTTTTCTCCGTTGAGTATTATATTTGCTGCGGGTTTGTCATGAACGGCTTTTATTCTGTTGAGGAATGTTTCCTGTATTCCCACTTTGGTAAGAGTTTTGATCATGAATGGATGTTGGACTTTGTCAAATGCTTTTTCTGCATCTATTGAGCTGTTCATGTGGTTTTTGACTTTTCTTTTGTTAATGTGGTGTATGATGTTGATTGATTTGCATATGTCGAACCATCCTTGTGCACCTGGGATGAATCCCACCTGGTCGTGGTGTATGATCTTTTTGATATGTTGTTGGATTCGGTTGGCTAAAACTTTGTTGAGAATTTCTGCATCTATATTCATCCAAGATATTGGCCTATAGTTCTTTTTTTTCATGGTGTCTTTGTCTGGTTTTGGAATTAAGGTGATGTTGGCATCATAGACTGTCTTTGGGAGTGTTCCTTCTTCTTCGACCTTTTGGAAAAGCTTAAGGAGGATGGGTATGAGTTCCTCTTTGTATGTTTGGTAGAATTCACCTGTGAAGCCATGTGGTCCTGGACTTTTATTTTTAGGGAGTGTTTTTATGACATGCTCAATTTCATGTCTAGGGATCGGTCTGTTCAGTTGATCTGTTTCTACTTGATTCAGTTTTGGCAGGGTGTAAGTCTCTAGAAAGTTGTCCATTTCTTCTAGGTTATCAAATTTGTTGGCATACAATTGTTCATAGTGTTCTTTCATGGTTTTTTGTATTTCCGTAATATCCGTTGTGACTTCTCCTTTTTCAGTTCTTATTTTATTTGGGTTTTTTCTAATTATTTTAATTTGGGATGTAAGCCACACAGCCCAGAAGTCACCCTTTGAAAACGCACAGCTCAGTGGGTCTCACAACGTTTGCAAAGCTGCACAGGCATCTCCACCGCCAAACCCCCAGATGCTTTTGTCACGTGATCAGAAACGCTGTTCCCACGTGCGGGCACTCGCCACGGCCCCACGCCATCAGGCTGCCCACCTCCCCCCGCGGCCCCTTGCAAGGCGTCTGCCAGCCAGCCCGCGGCTCTCCGTGCCTCCCGTGTTGATCTTGAGGAGCGGGGACTCTGACACAGTCTGAAGGGTACACTCGCCCCTCGCCCCAGCCCAGCCCCGGCTCCCAGCACGGGCCATGCCTTCCAGACCAGACCTTTCCAGGTGCCCGAGGTACGGCTCCAAGTATTGACACGCGGCATTCGGACACCCTCCCCCTTTCAGGCAGGCTGTGTCGCCAACAATGCCGTCGTCAGGAAGGACACCGTGATGGGGCAGCCCACCGAGGGGGCCCTGATCGCCTTGGCCATGAAGGTAGGCTGTCTGCCGGGCCTGCGCCGGGGGTCTTTCACGAGCCGGATCAGCGGCAGAGTTCAGGGCCAGTCCGAGCGAGCGAGGAGAGGGAAGCTGAACAACAGTGGGAGGACGCGGCCGGGACACCCTCTCGCTGACTCCGACACGCTGTGTGGCTGGAAACTTCTGCAGGTTTCTAAGCCCTGCCCAGCAAATCCCTAAGAACCCGGGGGCTCAGACCCCTAGAGGCATTATTGGGGAGAGAGACAGAGGGAGCAGACCAGCCGGGAGCCCCACCCAGGAGGCTCTCCTTCCTTTTAGTACATTCGGCTGGCTCCAGGGGTCTGTGACTTTGAGAAATGCCCCCCGCTGTGTGCCCAGGACCAGGCATGGAGTGGCCGCTCACAAGCGCTGAAGGGCCTGGTGGTGGGTGGCGGGGTGCCTGCCCCACTGGGGACAGAGAGCAAGAAAAGTCTGAGCAGGTCCCCCCAGCCCTGACCCGCCAGCCCCTCTCAGGCCCCTGTCGCTGCCTCCTTCTCTGTGAGCCTTCGTGCAGCCTTCCTGCTGCTGTTCGGGACATTCTCTTCAAGTTCATTTCTGCCTCCACGGACGGCTCCGCTCACCCAGGAGGCCTGGCTGGCTTTGCACATCACCCTGAGTCCATCTGGCTGTCCCCGTCCCTCCCCCAGCAGGAGACCCGGGCCCCTGGTGACCCATTGGGCGGGCGACGCGTGGGGAGGGGTCAGCATTCAGCAAGACCTCGTGAAGGCAAATGTGGTGCTTCTAGAAATCGTTAGGCTGCGTCCTTTTCCTTCTACTCAGGAAGGAAATTCTCTCCGGGGCACCAGTGACACTGAGTGTGACCTCCCGCCCCCTTCAGAACAGCCCGGGTGGGTAGCCCCGCTCAGTACTGCCCCTGCCTGTAGCCAGAAGGGACAGCTGGCCTCGCGGTCACAGCTGGATCGAAACCCTGGTGTCCAGTCCCCCTGAAAGCCATCAAAGAGCAAATGAGTGTCAGGCCTGGCAAGGACCCCAGGCGGTGACACCCCTTCTCCCAGGGGCTCCTGTTAGGGGAACCGCTACATCTTTAGGTCTGAAAGGTTCCCCCTGGCAGACAGCCCGCAGGTGCCAGCTAGCAGGTGCCAGCTAGCAGGTGCCAGCTAGAAGCTGCGCCATAGACCATCTGGTTCCACCCCGGGACAAGAGAAAACAGATTTTTTTTGTCCAGGTGGGATATTTGAAAGCAAATGGCCTTTCTCTGTGAGCTAAACGCTTGACTTTCTTGTCTGCCTGAGGTGGTCTGATCTATGAATAATTTAGATGGACTGAGCTGTTCGTAGACGAGGGTAGAGGGCGACTCCCTGAAAACGCCCCCTTTGACGCTCCTAGATGGACTTGAGTGAAATCAAAGATTCATACGTGAGGAAAAAAGAGATCCCGTTCAGCTCGGAGCAGAAGTGGATGGCAGTTCAGTGCCACCCCAAGAACGAGGTGAGCCCGCCTGGCCGGCCGTCTGGCCGCAGGCACTGGGGGGGTCGAGGCGGCCAGTGACAGCCGGTGTCTGTCTGCCTGTCCATCCGCCTGTGTCTCTTCCCAGGAGCAGCAGGGAGACGTGTACTTCATGAAGGGGGCCTTCGAGGAGGTGATCCGCTGCTGCACCACGTACAACAACGGCGGCATCGCTCTGCCGCTGACGCCGCAGCGGAGAGCCTTGTGGCAGCAGGAGGAGAAGCGGATGGGGACGCACGGCCTGCGGGGTCAGTGCCTGCGGTCCCAGCCCCGGGCTCCAAGTGCGCGTGTGACACCAAGTGTCGGGCAAACTGACACGGGCTCCCTAGTCAGCTGAGGCACTGACGCCAGCGGAGCCGGTGTGGACTTTCCTGGGCGGATTAAATACAGGGAGTCCCCCCAACACCCGCCACCAGATGACACCCCTTAATCCAGATGCAGTTCGTGGGGGTGGGGGGGAGCGAAGGAGGTCCCAAATTTTCTAAGACGTCAGAACAGGCTGCCCCAGAAACTCTGATTTTCCTGGTGGGTTGTCTTGCGCGTGGCTCACTGTCAGGAAAACCCGAAGCGCTCGTAAGTTAATATCGTCCTTGGCCATTTCCAATTTTTGCACCAGGGCCAGTGCCTGCCTTGAGGGGTGGACATTAAACCTCACACTTCCTGTAGCCTCAGATGTCAGCTTGTCCGTTTTGAGAGACAGTGTCTACAAAGACTAGGACACGTGTGTTCCCCAGGAAAAGAAAAGTGCGAGGCGTGGGCCAGCCCCCTCGGTTTCAGTTGCCTTAGTTTTCTCCATCAGGGAACAGTAATTATAAATTGCTGGAGTTCCCGTCGTGGTGCAGCGGAAATGAATCTGACTAGGAACCATGAGGTTGCAGGTTCGATCCCTGGCTTTGTTCGGTAGGTTAAGGATCCACCGCTGTCGTGAGCTGTGGTGTCTGGCTTGGATCTGGCGTTGCTGTGGCTGTGGTGTAGGCTGGTAGCTGTAGCTCCAATTTGACCCCTAGCCTGGGAACTCCATATGTTGCGGGTGTGGCCCAAAAAAGCTAATAACAATAAATTGTTAGCGGCTTGCTGACAAGTGTGTGAGGACATGGCAGCTAGCTGGGACAGAGCTGAGCTCAGCAGGCGGGGAGGGCTGCTTTGAGAAAGGGAAGAATGGCGCCCACACCGCTGCACACGCCCCGGCATCGCTGACCCGGTGTGACCGAGGACGGGTCACAGCTGGGACTCCCTTGGCCGCAGGCCCCCTCCAGCCTCTGTAAGATGACGAGGTCGGTTCTCACAGCACCCTCTCTCTGAAAACTTGTCCCCGAGAGTCAGGCCTGGCTCCTGCGCCACTGAAATGGTCCTTGCGACCGTGCCGCCCTCCTGCTCCACTGCCTTCTTGGCCTTGGCAGCTGCCAGCCCGAGTCCGGGCGGTGATGGCGGGTGGCCAGAGCAAGGGGAGATGGGGACACTGCCAGAAGTGGCCCGCGGGTTATTCTGTGGCTGCTCCCGCCGCCGTCCCCTGCTGGGCAACTTGCCGCCAGCCCGCCCGGCCGTCCAGCGTGGGTGAGCCATCGAGAGCCGCTGCCCGCGTGGGGCTGATGACTCCCGGGCAGATCTCGCCTTCCCTGTGGAGCAGGCGCCTGGCGCCCACGCCGCCCGCAGACGGAAAGTGCCCTAGGACCCGGGGCGGGGCCGCTGCGGACGGACGTCGGCTGACACCCCGTGGGGCTTGCTCTGCCCGCAGTGCTGGCCCTGGCGTCCGGGCCCGAGCCGGGCGCGCTGACCTTCCTGGGTCTCGTGGGGATCATCGACCCGCCGAGGGCTGGCGTGAAGGAAGCGGTCCGAGCGCTGTCCGAGTCGGGCATGGCCGTGAAAATGATTACGGGGGACGCCCTGGAGACGGCCTTGGCCATAGGTAACCGGGACGGGGGTGGAGGGTGACGATCGCTGCCACCGGTTAATCTGCCACATTCCCGCTCAGGAGAGCTCACGCCACCACTTCCCAGTGCTTAGAAGGCTCGGCGGTTCGAGGACCAGCACCCCACCTTCCAAGCGGGTGTGTGTCTCTAAAACGTTGGCAGGTGGCCCCGCAGAGGAAAAGGCCGTGTGTGTGCCCCACGTCCCCTCTGTGCCAGGCCTGCCCGTCCCGGCGCTCTCCTCATCTTCCCCGGCGGCATCGTGGCTGGCACACATTTCTGTTCTGGCTTCTGCCGCTCGCGTGTGCCCTTGGCAAACCACTGCGCCACCCTGGTCCTCAAGCTCCTCTTTGGCAGAGGGCTGGCGACCCTCCTCCTCCTGCTCCATTTGTTACTTTTAGGAGCTTTTTTCATACTTTGGTTCCCTTCGCCCTCTGTCTTGAGGCACCACGGAAAGATGGTAGGTTCTGGAATCAGACAGAAAGCACATGTCAGGTCCCGCGTTAGCACTCTCCAAGTCTGTGACCTCGGGGAAGTCGCTTCCCTCTCAGTTTCCTCATCTTTCAAGTAGGGATAACGAGGCCTTCGTTGCTGGTTCGTTCCGTTCAGTGGATGGAACGAAGGTCCTGGACCCCAGCAGGCGCCCTGTAACTGCAGCCCTCATGGCTTTATTGGTCCTTTCTTGTGGCCAAGGCAGGGCCTGGTGCCAGGTAGCGGAGGGAGGGGCGAGGGCAGGGACCACAGTCTCAGAAGGGACCGTCGCCACCGCGCAGGAAGGACCATCGGCCTGTGCAGCGAGACGCTGAGCGCCATGTCCGGGGAGGAGGTGGAGCGCGCGGAGCCGGCCGAGCTGGCCGAGCACGTTGGGAAGGTGGGTGCTCCGTGCGGCTCACGGGTGGGGGGCCGGAGGCGGGTGTTGGGCCTCCTCACTCACTGATCCCGGCCCCTTCCCGTCTCTGCCTCCAGGTGTCGGTCTTCTTCAGGACCAGCCCCAAGCACAAACTCAAAATCATCAAGGTCAGTTGGGCCCCTCCCTTGTCCCTGGGGGCACAGCCTAGAGTGGTGGCTCTGCTCGTGGGGGGGGACCCGGGGCCGCTGTACCAGCCTCTGGGCTGGGGAGACCTGGGGGCCCTGGGCCACGTCCACCAAAAGCAGGGGGCAGAAATTGGGCAGTGCAGAGGGAGAGATGCAGAGCCTGGCCTTGGTTAGTCAAGTTCCTCGGCCTGTTCCTTTAACTCCAGGCCTTAGTTTCCCCATCTGTGAAATGGGGAGCATGCGAGCCACCCCCGCTAATTCACAAGGCTGGTGGAGGATGAAACAAAGCCAGGCCCATGAAGCCCTTGGCAGGTGCCTGGCCCCCCGCAGGTGTACAGTAAGGAGTCAGTGAGCCCTTCCGATGGTGCATCAAAAATGAAAGCGTGGAATGGGAGACCCCTGCGAACGTGTTGTTCTCCTGCACACGCGTGCTTTGGGAAGTTGCTCTTTAAACTTGTGCTTTTTCCTTGGTGTTACTTGGGGTTTTTTAGTTCTACAGAGTAAATGTCTATGCCACTCATTCCTCAAAGAAAGCATTAACACTTTCTGGGCACAGATTCAGGGGACAATTTGATTATTTGCTAATGGCTGTCGGCTGGAGAAAAAGTACAACGTAAAAGCTGTGATTTAAGTTTTATTTGGAGTAAAATGAAGACTGCAGCCAGGGGACACCGTCTCAGATGGCTCAGGGGAACCACGCCAGAGAGGGGGAGGAGGTCGGTATGGCTGTGACTTTGGTGAAGGAGGGCACATGCAGCCAAGCGCACGTTTTGGCAGGTTGCTGCTGGTCCCAAGGAGCAGATGTTTCCATTGATGATTTTAGTGCTTCTCTAGATAAGACTAGATGCAAGAAATTGGGTTCTAGAAATTTGAAAATAGCCAACTATCCGAAAGCCTGTTCTGCCAGAGCACCGCGTGCCCAGCTCCTCTCGGGGGCCCTGATGGTCAGCGTGACTGCGTCCTTGTAGAACCAGGTGGCGGAGTTTCTAGTTGCCGTGGGGGTGGATAACACATTCAAGCCTTCCCTCTGTGGGAGGTGCTGTCACCTCCATGGTCTGGGTTAGGGCTCACAGCAGCCTTCAGGAGGAGGGACTGTTGCTCCCACTTTGCAGATGGGGAAGCTGAGGCTGAGGGTTCGAGGCCTGCCTGGTTCCCACAGTGCAGGGGGAGCTGAGATCCAGCCTCGGGCCGGCTGACCCCAGTGCCCTCAGGGAGTGGTCTGTGGGCCACTAGGTGTGAGAGGCAGGGGGCAGGCGGGAAGGCTCTGGAAGGAAGACCCTTGGAAGCAGGCACCCACCGGCCTCCTCTTCCCAAAGGCTTTGCAAGAGTCGGGGGCGGTCGTGGCCATGACTGGGGATGGCGTGAACGACGCGGTCGCCCTGAAGTCCGCGGACATCGGCATCGCCATGGGGCGGACGGGGACTGACGTGAGCAAGGAGGCCGCCAACGTGATCCTGGTGGATGACGACTTCTCGACCATCATGTAAGTTGCTCTCCAGCTGTTTTCGTCTTGATTTTTTGGCTGCTCAGGCAGCATATGGAAGGTCCTGGGCCAGGGATTGAACCTGTGCCACAGCAGTGACAAGGCTGGGTCCTTAACCACCAGGCCACCAGGGAGCTCCTTTAGGTATGACTTACTGGCAAAAATGCTTGGGGTGGCAGCCCCATGGGGTCTGCTGTGGTGGATATTCAGGGTGTCCCCAGGCCCAGCTGCCACAGAAAGCAGGGTTGGGGGGCCTCTCCTCCTCGGAGAATCACCAGGGAGCACTGGGCCCTTTAGGAGCCCCCGGCGAGGGCTGTGTCCCTGGGCTGGGATGAGAGAAGGGTCTGCCGTCTTGGGGCAGAGCATGATCATGGCTTGGGGACCGGTCCCCAGTGGCTGATGGCACCTTTTGGGATAGCATCGTCCTCTCCTGCTTGTGTCCCCAAGAATGCCAGCAAGGAGAATGATGTCACCGCTGGGTGACGCCATCACTCCCCACAGAGCTGGCCGAAGCTTCCCGCCGGCCCTCTGCGAGCAGATGCTCTCCTGGGTTGCAGGAACGCAGTGGAGGAAGGCAAGGGGATTTTTCACAACATCAAGAACTTTGTCCGGTTTCAGCTGAGCACGTAAGTCAAGGCCAGCTCCCCCCACCCCACCCCTGCCCCGGGCACCAGGGGAGCAGCTGGTGACGGCGGCCTGCATGTCCTGCAGGAGCATCTCGGCCCTGAGCCTCATCACGCTGTCCACCGTGTGCAACCTGCCCAGCCCCCTCAACGCCATGCAGATCCTGTGGATCAACATCATCATGGACGGGCCGCCCGCGCAGAGGTGAGGCGGCGGCTGGGGGGCGGGGGCCGGGGAAGCGCCTGCTGGGCGAAGAGAGCACTGGACGGTGGAGCTTTATGCCCCTCGCCTGGAATGTTCCCCGGGGCTACGTGCGGGTCTCCTTCGGTCGATGGGGGGCGCTCCTCAGTGGGCAGGGCCTGGATCCCGTCCCCCCCTCCCCCACGCTAGCTGGGATGAGGCCCCACCCAAGCTGGGGTGGCGGGGGTCCCTGAGCTGGTAGAAATTGCCCAAGTACCAGGTTGACTGGCACGGTTCAGAACCACGTGCCGGCCACAGGGCGTGGTTTCCGGTCTCGGAGCGCCAGGACAGGGAGGTGGGAGGTGGGAATGCAGGTGCCCGGGCGGGGCCCCGGGCCGTTAGGGAGCCAGCAGAGGACACGAGGCAGGAGGGGCCGGGTGACCTGGAGGCACTGCCATCGCCCGTCCAGGCCTCTGCCGTGGACCATCGTGGCGCCTCTGCAGGTGTCCCCACGTATTCACCACCGCAGACCTTTCCAGTCGCTTGTTTCAGTGTCCCGCTTTGTTCTGAGCAGCCTGGGGGTGGAGCCGGTGGACAGGGACACCCTGCGGCAGCCGCCACGCAACATCAAGGACACGATCCTCAGCAGAGCCCTCATCCTGAAAACCCTCCTGTCGGCCGCCACCATCATCAGCGGGACCCTCTTCATCTTCTGGAAGGAGGTGAGGGGTCCTCGAGGCTGGGCGGCGTGGGCAGGGGTGTGGTCCCTGGCCCCCGGGGCTCGGGTTCCCTGGGGGAGACGCGCACACTCCTGCGGGCAAGGGGCAGCAGGCGGCTGACCTGGCCGAGGGGGGAGGCGCCGGCAGGGGGGCCAGGCTCACGGCAGAAAAAACAAGACAGAGGACGCAGAGGACACGCTGCCTCTCCTGTGTTCTTCTGTCACCGGGAAACTATCTGAAACCTACTGAAACAAAACCAAAGCTCCTGCCTTACGCCCAGGACGCGACCTTACTGAGGGACCGTATTAGGGGTCACCTTTCCGAGGCCCGCAGGTTCAGGCAGCCCCTGCGCTGCCAGCCAGTGACCTGGATGGAGAATCAGGCAGGTGGTCCATCCAGGCGTTTCAACCCCAGATGCCCGTGGGTGTGAGGGGACACACACCACGACCACAGCTCAGTCTTTGTCCCACTCGCCCGCCGCCGCTCCGCGGGGAGAGGCCCGCCTTTGTCCAGCCCGCGTGCTCCGCCTGGCGGGGGAGGGACGGGTCGGGACTCCGTTCTGACGCGGGTGGTCTCGAGAGCGGGGTCCCCAGCTCCGCGCCCCGTCTCACCCTGTGCACTCGTGTTCCAGATGCCCGAAGACAGGGCCAGCACCCCGCGCACCACGACCATGACCTTTACCTGTTTCGTGCTCTTCGACCTCTTCAACGCCTTGACCTGCCGCTCCCAGGTGAGGCCCCGGCCCCTCCCACCCCGGAACCAGCCCGCGGTCTCGGCCGGAGTCTCGGCGGCTCCATGCAGAGCGCCCCCTACGGCCGAGCCCTTCTCCTCCGCAGAGCAAGCTGATAGCGGAGGTCGGCTTCCTCCGGAACCGCGCGTTCCTCTACTCGGTGCTGGGCTCCATCCTGGGGCAGCTGGCCGTGATTTACGTGCCGCCCCTGCAGAGGGTCTTCCAGACGGAGAACCTGGGGGCGCTCGGTGAGTGAGCGGGGTGGCGGGGACTGTTGTGGCGACGGCAGACACTGTGGAGGGCCTGCCTGGGGCCATCCTCGCCCTAAGGGACAGGGCTCCTGCCTGGACCCCTGCACTGGGCAGGAGGGGGACGTGAGTGGGGCGTGGAGAAGGCGGGAGCCATAAAAGACGAGGCACCTGCAAGAGGCCCGGGCCGAGCCGGCCACCCCCTCCCCGACCCAGGGCAGGAGGCCTGGGGCAGCGCCGGGATGGACGCCGACCGCGCTCTGCCTTTGATGCGCCGTGAGCCCCAGCCTGAGTGAGTCTGCACTGCCGCGGGTGTTGATAGGAGACCCCACTTACCGGAGGTAGGAGAGGGACCCGCGGAAGGACAGGCTCTCTGAGCCCTGAGCACACGTGCCCTGTGCCGAACCCCGGGGGCGCCCCAGCATCCTAGCCAGGCTTGCAGCAGATACACCTTCTTCCTCGGGAAGCTGCCCGGGGTGGCTCCTGTGCCCGAGGCAGGGCCGGGGAGCAGAGGTGGACGGAGGTCACCTGGAGAGCGGCCGTGACCAGAGCACCTGCAGGGGGGCGCGCAGCCGCCTCTCCTCCGCTTGCCTTTCTCTGGCCCAGGCTTTCCGTCCTCAGCTGAGCCCCCGGGGAGCCAGGGGGCAAGGGGGCTGGTGAGGCAGAGCCCGGGGCAGGGGCGCGCCCTCGCGGCCCAGGAAGTGATGTATTGCATCTGAGGTGGCGGAGACGGGCACTGAAAACCTTTGGGCGAGACAGGAAACTATCCACTTTGTTGCCCCCCAAATCTAAAAAGCAGGGTCCCTGTGGGCACAGACAAAAGAAAAAATTTTTCACAGATGCTTCTATCCACTGGGAATTAAAGCTTCCCAAACCCAAGGGGAGCGGGGACTGCGCCTGGGCACTGTGTTTGTTAGGAATCACTGACGGGGGAGCCGGGAGAGGGGCCTGGGGAGAGGTGAGGGCCCAGTGTTCGGGAGCGAGCCTGGGAGGGCGGGCTGGGAGGCTGCAGGGAGGGGCAGGGGCATCTGCCCGGAGGTTCTCCTACAGCTGAAGCCTGCGTGGTGCCCACACCCCAGCTCCGAGCTGCCTGGACAGAGCGGGGTCCCTGTGGAGCGCGCCCTGCGGCACTGCAGATCTGGGGGGGGGTGTCCGCCCCGTCATGGGGAGGGAAAGTCCGGCCCTCAGCTCCAGGTCTGCCCCCCACACCGGGGACAGACCTCCGGTGCCCACGGCCACGCTGGGCACTGCTCCAGCTCTGAGCAGAGCAGGGCTGGGGGCCGGCGGGCACAGCTCACGTGCTCTGACCCTTTTCTCTCGTCGGCAGATTTGCTGCTTTTAACCGGATTGGCCTCGTCCGTGTTCGTCTTGTCAGAGCTCCTCAAACTATGGGAAAAGTTCTGCTCCAGAGCCAAGAAGGCGCAGACGCTCCAGGAAGATGTATAATGGACCCCGACTGCGTAAAAACCCCTAGATCTCTATTTTTATGTGACTCAGGCCCTCCCACCGCCCCGCCTCTTCCAAGGGGTGTTTCCAGTGGCAGGTCACCTACCTGGCTCATGCTGGGAACCCAGCGAGAAGCTGCGGCCCGGCCCCGCCCATCCATCATGCTGCCCTGCGGGGCCCCGGCCAGCCAGGCGCCGGCCGCAGCACCTCGCTATTTATTAAATCACAGTGATTTTTATGAAGGGCGTCTCTGTGCTGTAGCTCCGCGCGATGCAGCCGGGCCGGGCGGGACGCCTGAGGGGCCGGGGAGGGAACCCAGGCTTCTAGTCGCTGTGCCCGATGGAGGCCCCACCTCCTCATCCACAGAAGGGGGGCTTTGGGTATTTTTGTTAAGTGCAATGTCAGGGGCCTAATGATTACTTGATGGATTTAATCAGCGCTTTCCTCCAAGTGGCCAGGTTGGAAACTCACAGCCTCACGGTCATGGCCACATTCATGGTGAGAAGTCACATTCTGAGCAGCCTGAACAAAGGCCTCAGTTTTGAAGACGTGAGCTCTTCGAAAAGAGCTCCGTGGCCTCTCCCTCCAGAACCGGGAACCAGAGTATTTGCTGCCTGCCTGAGAAGCCTGGTTTCCTTCTGGCCCCAAGACTGTTCTTAACACGCGTCTGCCCTTCCAGATGAAAGACGGCAGAGCAGAGAGGGCTGCGGCCAGGGGAAACGACCACCGAGAACCAGGAACTGAACTGCATCTTCCATGAAATCGAGCCACAGTGATACCCACTCCCCCAAGTTATTATCGAACCAACAAGACAGGGAATTCCCATCGCTGCTCAGCAGAAACGAATCTGACCAGCATCCATGAGGATGCAGGTATGATCCCTGGCCTCGCTCAGTGTGTTAAGGATCCGGTGTTGCTATAAGCTGTGGTGTAGGTTGCGGATGCAGCTCAAATCTGGCGTTGCTGTGGCTGTGGCATAGGCCAGCGGCTACAACTCCAATTGGGCCCCTAGCCAGGGGACCTCCATATGCCACGGGTGTGGCCCTAAAAGACCAATAAAAAGGACAGAAGAGAAAGGCTTACCTGATTGTTGGCGCTGGTCAGCATTTTCTGAGCAGGCCGGCAGGCTGCAGACTCCAGAAGGGTTTGTGCTGCAGCCCAAGTTGAGGCAGTCCTCGGGTCTGGAGGCAGAATTCCTTCCTTCACAGGGGATCTCGGTCCTTTCTCTTAGCCTTCAACTGACTGGGTGAGGCCCACCCACATGATGAAGGTTGCCTGCTTTATTCAGAGTCTACTTGTTTAAATATTAACCACATCTAAAAAATCCCAGAAACATCTAGGCCCCAGGGCCTAGCTAAACTGACACATAAAAGTAATCACATGCAGACAAAGGGGCTGTGAGACGGGCTGCCCAGGCTGGTGCCACCCGGGTCAGACAGGGGAGGAGGGTCAGAGTAGACCCCTGCAGCTCCCGGGCAACGTGCACATTGCTCCCTGGTAAGATTCACAGGCTCGGAGGCGGTCACTGTGCTGCTCCTCCCCGTGGGCAGCTGAGCTGAGCGAGGAGACACACACGCCCACAAGGTGGGATGCGGCCGGCTGGAGGGGCGCTTTGGGGGCAGGGGTGATACCTGCCCGCAGCTACCAACCCTTAGCAGCTGCCTAGACGTAAAGGCCAATCACTTCCCAGAGCCTGTGACGGTGCTTCCCGCCCCCTCCCTTCTCAGCATCTGTCAGCAAGCTGCTGGCCCAAGAAACAGGCTGCTTATATTTTAAAAATACTAAGGTCAAGTGATACAGGCAATAACAACAACAAAAAGTACTCTTACCTCTTATTTATACAAACCAAGCTAGCCTGCAAATGTAAAAGATAAAACAAGCTTTTGGAAGAAAAAATAGGGATAAGTACAGTTTTCCTAAGGCAGATACAAAGCGCCGGCCACAAAGTTCATAATGAATCACTTGGACCACGTGCAAGTGAGGACGCTCTTCCCGTCAAGGATGGGTGAACAGGACCGACAAGCAGCTAGCCCGATGCACCAGCCAGCCAGAGCGCCACCCATCGGCAGCTGAGGACTGTTCACCAAAATAAAAACAGCAGAGAGCAGAAAACAATGAGGTCAAAGATAAAAGTAGAGAAAAATAATCAAAAGCAAGTTCTTGGAAAAGATAAAAGGGTCAGTCCTACCAGATCTTCATCAAAGGAAAAAACATGGTGTAAATTACCAGTATTAGGAATGACAGATGCTGTGTCACCAGGACCCCTTGAGAATCCAGAAATCAGGCAGCAAGGAACAAATTTATGCACATAAACTCAACAAGTTAGAAGAACCAAACCGATTTCTTGGAAACCATAACTCACAGAAGATGAAACATAATCTGAGTAGTCTTATAACTAGCAAAAACACTGAGCTGAAAACAGAATACAGTGCACATTCAATCGCACATTTAATGTAAGCATTAACTATGTTAGTAAAACTACTTTTTTTTTTTGGTCCTTTTAGGGCCACATCCATGGCATATGGAGGTTCCAAGGCTAGGGGTCCACTCGCAGCTGTAGCCACCAGCCTACACCACAGCCACAACACCACCAGATCCGAGCTGCCTATGCGACCTGCACCACAGCTCACAGCAATGCTGGATCCTTAACCTCCTGAGCGAGGCCAGGGATCGAACCTGCATCCTCATGGATACTAGTCAGATTCATTTCTGCTAAGCCACGATGGGAACTCCTATGTTAGTAAAACTATATGAGAACATTATAAAGAAATTTTTAAAACTCAATAGCAAGAATAAATAAATGAAAACTCTTTGAAAAAAAAAAAGACACTGAGTTGTCATTAAAAGTCCTAAAAAAGAACACCTCTAAAGCAGGATGATTTCACTGGTAAATTTTACTAAACACTTAAAGAGTAAGAATCCTACATAATCTCTTTCAGGAAATAAAAGAGGAGGGAATAGAATACTTCTGAACTCATTTTATGAAGCCAACATTACCCTGATACCAAAAGCAGACACACACAGTACTACAGACCCAACATCCCTCACGGACACAGACACAAGAATCCTCAACAAAATGTCAGCAAACTGGATCCAGCCATCTGTAACAGGTACAAGACACCATGACCAAGTGGGGTTAATCCAAGAATGGAAAGTTAGTGCAATATTCAAAAATCAGTGTAAGCTACCATATTAATAGCCTAGTTGGGGAAAAAAAAGACTACATGGTCATATCACTTGAAGCAGAAAAAGCATGAATAAAATTCAAGCCCCGTTCATGCTAAAAACACAGCAAACTAGGAAAAGAAGGAAACTTCCTGAACCTAATAGAGTATCAACCAGAAAAACCCTATAGCCAACATCATATTTAATGATGAAAGACTGAATGCTTTCCCCGTAAGATTAAGGACAAAGCAAAGATGTCCAGCCTCACCACTCCTGTTCAGCATAGTTCTAGAATCCCTAGTCAGTGCAATACGGCAAGAAAAGGAAAGTAAAAGTCACTGGAAAAGAGATGTAAAAAGAAAGTAAAACTGCCCCTATCCACAGGTGACATCATCTTAGTAGGCACTTCCAAGAAATCTAAAAATGAAATCTTTTCCAGAATAAGTTGGTCTAGGAAGGCCACAGACACAAGGTTGTTTTTGCTGTTTTCTTTTGAGGGTCGCACCCATGGCATATGGAAGTTCCCAGGCTAGGGGTCCAGTTGGAGCTGCATCCACTAGCCTACACCACAGCAACTCGGGATCCGAGCCGAGTCTGTGACCTACACCAAGGTTCACAGCAACACTAGATCCTTAGCCCACTAAGTGAGGCCAGGGATCGAACCCTCGTCCTCATGGATACTAGTCAGTTGTTTCAGCTGAGCCATGAAGGGAACTCCCAATACAAGGTTAACCAACAAAAATCATTTGTATTTCTATATACTAGCAATGAATAATTAGAGACTGAAATTGTAATCCTGGGAGTTCCTACTGCGGCTCAGCAGGTTAAGGACCTGACATCGTCTCTGTGAGGATGTGGGTTCAATCCCTTGGCCTCACTGGGTGGGTTAAGAATCTGGTGTTGCCGCAAGCTGTAGTGCAGGTCACAGATGAGGCTCAGATCCAGTGTTGCTGTGGCTGTGGTGTAGAACTCAGCTACAGCTCTGATCTGAGCCCTAGCCCAGGGAACCGCCATATGCCACAGGTGCAGCTGTAAAAAGAAAAAAAGGGGGAAAAAAACAGAATAAAATGTAATACAATTTACAATGAAGCAAACTGAAATACTTAAGTATAAACTAATAAAACATGTTTAGGATCTCTATGTGCACTGCAAACAACAAAATGCCAATGGAAGAAATCCGAGAAAACCTAGAGAAATGGGGAGACGTGCTGTGTTCAAGCTTTAGAAGGCCCGATTCAGTCGAGCTATCAGTTCTTCTTTAACTGGTCTGCAGATTTAAGACAACTGTCAAAGTCTCGGTAGGATTTGCTTAAAGACACAGACAATCTTATTCTAAAATTTACATAGAAAGACAAACTAAACTATCTAAAAACAATTCTGACAAAGAGGAAGAAAGTTGGAAGATACACTTTCTGGTTTTAAGATTTAGTATCTACCTACAGTAATCAAGACAGGGCAATACTGGGAAAGCAACAGACACACAGATGGATCAATGTCACATAAGAGAGTCTATAAGCAGTCCCGCGTAAGTATAACCCAACAGCAATTCAATGGAGAAAAAGATTTTGGCCAGTGGTGCTGGCACAACTGGACATCCATAGTGAAAAAGAAGCCCTCACACCTTCTTCAAAAATTAACTGAAAATGGGCCATAGACCCAAACATAGATGAAAACAAGAGAGAGGAGTTCCCGTCGTGGCACAGCAGTTAACGAATCTGACTAGGAACCATGAGGTTGCAGGTTCGATCCCTGGCCTCGCTCAGTGGGTTAAGGATCCGGCATTGCCATGAGCTGTGGTGTAGGTCGCAGATGCGGCTCGGATCTGGCGTTGCTGTGGCTGTGGCCTAGGCCAGCAGCTGTAGCTCCGATTCGACCCCGAGCCTGGGAACCTCCATATGCCGCGAGTGCGGCCCTAAAAAGACAAAAGAAAAAAAAAAAAAACTCTTTTGAATATAGGGCTAGGCAAAGAGTGCTTTGACGTAACACCACAAGTACCATCCCCAAAAGAAAACTGATAGTTTCACCAAAAAAAAAAAAACAATAAAAAATCATCAAAGTTACAGTTAAGAGAATTTTTTAAAACCTACATACTGAGAGAAAAATATTTTCAAATGACACACCCAACAAAGCATGTGGATCCAGAATATTTTTAAAAACTCAACACTTACCAGTTAAACAACTTTTAGAAGGGCACAAGTCTTGAATTGAGTCTTCACCAAAGAGGACCACACGCATGGTAAATAAGCACAAGCAAGTACGTTCAGCACCACTAGCCAGCAGGGAACGCGATCTTAACCCACAGTTAGATACAGCCCACACCTGCTAAAGCAGCTAAAACAAAATACTGACGATACTAAGTGCTGACAAGGACATGGAGCATCTGGAACTCATACTGCTGATGAAGATGTAAATGCTACAGCCTCTGGAGAACAATCTGGAAACATCCTGTGATTTACACTTAGCATAGGACTCAGCAATCCTACTCCTAGGTATTGAGCCTAAAGATGACTGAATATTCACACAGAAATGTATATATGACATAAAAATGATAAACTAATGCCATTTGCAGCAACTTGGATGGAACTAGAGCTTCTCAGACTAAGTAGGCCAGAAAGAAAAAGACAAATACTATATCATATGACTTATTTGTGGAATCTAAAATACAGCACTGATGATCCTATCCACCAAACAGAAACAAATCACGGCCAAGGACAGCAGATCTGTGGCTCCTGGAGGGAGAGGGGAGCGAGTGGGCCGGCCGGCAGTCGGGGTCTGGGGACTCAGATGTTCTGTTTGGAACGGATGGGCAGCGGGGCCTTCTGTACAGCAGGGGACCGTGTGTGACGGGGTCACTCTGCTGTACAACAGAAAATGAAAAAACGCTGTAAATCAACTTTAATAATAATAAAAAAAGGAGTTCCCTTCGTGGCTCAGTGGTTAACGAATCCGACTAAGAACCATGAGGTTGAGGGTTCGATCCCTCGCCTTGCTCAGTGGGTTAAGGATCCGGCGTTACCGTGAGCTGTGGTGTAGGTTGCTGACGCGGCTTGGATCCCGCGTTGCTGTGGCTGTGGTGACGGCCGGCGGCTACAGCTCCTGTTGGACCCCTAGCCTGGGAACCTCCATATGCTGCGGGTGCGGCTCTACATAAAGGCAAAAAGACAAAAATAATAATAATAATAATAATAATAATAAAAGAAATGTGTCCATGACACTCAAGGTGGTGTTATTTACATGAGCCAAATGTGAGAAACGGCCCACATGTCCGTAAGGGGGTGAACAGAGGCAGGAACTGGTGCGTCCACACAGTGGAATCCTGGGAGTTCCTGTTGTGGCTCAGCGGTAACGAACCTGACTGGTAACCATGAGGACGCAGGTTCAATCCCCAACCTCGCTCAGTGGGTTAGGGATCTGGCATTGCCGTGAGCTGTGGTATAGTTTGCAGAGGCGGCTCTGATCCCGCGTTGCTGTGGCTGTGGCGAAGGCCTGCAGCTGTAGCTCCAATTCGACCCCTAGCCTGGGAACCTCCATATGCTGTGAGTGTGGCCCTAAAAAGACAAACACACACAAAAACCATACAGTGGAATCCCACCCGGCAATGAGAAGGAACACACACCACGTGGATGGATCTCATGGGTGTTATGCTGAGTGACAGTGTCCAGTCTTAAAACGTCACATAATAAATGGTTCCATTCACAAAGGAGTCCCAAAGTGATAAAATGATCATGATGGAGAATGGATTTGAGGTTGCCACTGGTAAGATGAAGAGGGTGTGAGTGTAAAGGAAGAACAGGAGGGAGCGGGGGTGATGGGCAGTTCTGCACGACCACTGCGGTGGTGCTTTCACTCGTCTACAGATGCAGTGACACTGCACACAGCCTGTGGCTCCCTGAGTCTCCCTGAGTGACAGGCTGACCTCTGCACTTGGGTTCCTCCCTCTGTCTGACTCTAATTTGTATCCTTTCCCTGTAATCAATCTGACCATCAGGATGATCGGTTTCCATGGGTTTTTTCTTTTTAGCCAATTATCCAACGTGAGTGCGGTCTGCGGAATTCTCCAACTTGCAGGTGGCTTCCGGAGTCTTGGGCAGACACTGCCACCTGCAGGACTGTGCCCTTCATCTCAAGTTTGCCTCAAGTCAGTTGCTATGGAAAAACTAGTGAAATTCAAATAAGGTTTGAGCTATTCAGTTCGTAGCAGTATATTAACGCCAATTTCCTGGTTCTGACCATTGTGCTGTGGTTACGTAAGAGGCTTTCACTGGAGGGAAGCTGGGTGACAGGTACAAAGAGCACCACTGCACCGTTTTTACAATTTCTACATCAATCTAAAATTGTTTCAAAATAAAGTTTGTAAGGAAAAAAAAAAAAAAGACAGAAAAATTGAGCAAAAAATATACCAGGCTACAACCACTATGGAGAACAGTATGGAAGTTCCTTAAAAAACTAAAACAAGAACTATCATGTGATCCTGCAATCCCACTCCTGGTCATATATCTGAAAAAAACTACAGTTCAAAAAGATACATGTGTATGCAATGTTCACAGCAGCATAATTCACAATAGCCAATAGATGACAGCAACTTGAATGCTCATCGACAGATGAACGGATCAAGAAGATGTGGTGTATACATATAATGGAATATTAGCCATAAAAAAGAACAAAGTAATGCCATTTGCAGCACTCAACTATAGATTTTCATACTAAGTGAAGTCAGAGAAAGGTAAATATCGTATGATATCACATATATGGAATCTAATTTTTAAAATGATAGAAATGAACTTATTTACACAACAGAAATAGACACACGGATTTTGAAAATAAACTTATAGTTACCAAAGGGAGAGCATGGGGGGAGGATAAATTAGAAGTTTAGGATTAACCTATATGCACTACTATTTATAAAAGAAATAACCAACAAGGAATAATTATATAACATAGGGAACGCTACTCAATATTCTGTAATAACCTATGTGGCAAAAGAATCTGAAAAAGAATGGATATATGTATAACTGAATCACTTTGCTGTACACCTGAAACTAACACAACACTGTAAATCAACTGTACTCCAATAAAATTTAAATACACACATATTCATGTTCATATTCACATATACACACCAGGCAAATGCAGACAACAACCCACACAACAGAGAGGGGCGCTATCAACATAAGGCAAGGTTAAACTCAAGGCCAAAAGCATTCAGTGAGACAGAGAGGAGAATTTCCTAAGACAGAGCGACCACCAGAAATCTAAAAGGCCTGGGTATGCACCAACACAACATCCAAGTTCACAGAGCATGGTAGGAGAAATTGAGGAAAAACACAACACTTTATTAGAACACTCTTAACTGACTGCAGGCAAGGACGCAACTGACACTGACCAATCCAGGAAGCAGATCACTGGGCAACGAGACTAAGCTGAACCACAGAAGCTGCAAGGAAATTCTCCAGCACACCAGAAATTTCAAACTCTTGGGCCCAAGAGGAAATCAAAGTAGAACTGCATAAAATACAAAAATTAATGACACATGTGCCAGCCTAGGCCAGGCTGCGGTGTAGGGCAGAGCTCACAGAAAAATCAGTAGCTCTGTATACTTTCGTTCACGCTCAATTCTTACTTCATTGTTTAACACTACTCAGAAAAGGTGAAAATGAAAAATAAACATAAGAAGAACAGGAGGAGGGCTCCCGTGGCTCAGCAGAAACGAAACCGACTAGTATCCGTGAAGATGTGGGTTCGATCCCTGGTCTTGCTCAGTAGCTTAAGGATCTGGCGTTACAACAAGCTGTGGTATAGGTCACAGATGTGGCCCAGATGTGGCATCACCATGGCTGTAGTATAGGCCAGCAGCTGTAGTTCCAATTTGACCCCTAACCTGGGAACCTCCATATGCCACAGAAAGAAAAAGAGAGAGAGAGAAAGAAAAAGAGAAAGAAAAGAAAAGCAGGAGGAAATAATAAAAAACCAATATTAACTTTAAAACAAAATTGATAGGACTTAATCTTAGGAAAAAATGCAAGGCAAACCTAAGAGAAAAAAATCCACAACTACAAACAAATTCAAATATTTTGTTCAACCTTATGTAAATTAATTTGAAGACTTAAATGGAAAATTTATTAAGAATTATAGAAATTGAGAGTTCCCATCATGGCTCAGTGGTAACAAACCTGACTAGTATCCTATGAGGACATGGGTTTGTTCCCTGGCCTTGCTCAGTGGGGTAAGGATCCCACTTTGCCGTGGCTATGACGTAGGGCAGAGGCTACAACTCTCATTTGACCCCTAGTCTAGGAACTTCCATATGCTGCAAGTGCAGCCCTAAAAAGACCAGAAAAAAAAAAATAGAATTATAAAAATCACCCAGGCGTTCCCATCGTGGCTCAGCAGGTTAAGAACCTGACTAGTATCCATGAGGACGCGGGTTCGATCCCTGGCCTTGCTCGGCGGAATAAGGATCCAGCGTTGCCGTGAGCTGTGGTGTAGGTCACAGACACAGCTCGGATCAGGCATGGCTGTGGCTGTGGCGTAGACCGGCAGCTGTAGCTCCAATTCGACCCCTAGCCTGGGAACCCCCACATGCCACAGGTGCGGCCCTAAAAAGTAAAAAAAAAAAAAAAAAAGTAAAAAAAAAATTATCCAAACTGATCCAGAGATTACAGACAACCTAGATGATTTTTTTTAAAGTGGATAAGGTTATCAAGAGTTAACCCTTTTCGTTCAACCACCAAACCAAAAAATACCAGATGAATTTTATCCCAACTCTAAGGAATTATTTTCATTTGCACTTTCTAGAATCTAGAACAGAGAAAAACTCTTAAGTTATTTCTGTAAGGCCAGCACAACTTTAAAGCACACCTTAACATAAAATCTGACCAAAAGAGAACCAAACAACCACAAGCTAACTCATTTATACACACCACCGCAAAAGCACCAAGCACGGGCCAAGTGAATGAACACACTTAAAAGAGTGACGGTTAAAGCACAAAGATGGCTTTTAGTATTTGGAAACTTACTAATTTGGTATTGCTTATTAATAACTCTGAAGAAAAGCATGGAAGCCAAAAAAACCAGCTTATAAAATCTGACGTCTCCTCCTGACCCTCTTAATAACAAATATAAATGGGTAGTTTCTTCGCCTGAAAAGTATGTATTTATATATATGAAACATCTCAAGACAAAAGCCAGCATCATGCTTAACGATGAAAGAAAGGTTGAGTTCCATTAAAGTCAGGAAGAAGAAGCCTGCTTTATTGTTATTAAAATTCTGAAAGTATTTGCTAATACAATTAATCAAGAAAAAGAAATGCAAGGTCTGGGAATAAGAAAAGTAGGGAAATTATCCTTATTTCCAGGTATGCCATCACAATAGCTGCAGTCAACACAGTGTATACTTTAAACGACACAACCTTAGCAGTCACGGGAGTTTCTTGGTGGCTCAATGGGTTAAAGAGCCACCTGCTGTGGCTCAGATGGCTGCTGTGGCTCAGGTTCAATTCCTGGCCCAGGAACTTCTGGATGTCAGGGGCACAGCCAAAAACAAAAATCACACATGCCAAAGCAAAACAGAAAAATGCTTTACAGTGCTGGGGGAAATGTCAAAATATCTTTTTATAAAACAGGCAAAAAAATCCTTCAAAAATAAAGGCAAAATAAGTTTTTCAGACTAAAAAAAAATATCATAACAGCCACAAACTCCCGGAGAATTCATAGGTAATCAGAAACAGTGAACATGTGGGTTCCCAGCGTGAGGTCCGCAGACAACCGGCCGTGGCTCAGTCACCTGGGAATTTATTAACCACGCAAATCCTCAGATGCCTCCCCAGGAGGAAGGACTCAAACCCTGGAGGTGGAGGCCCCAGTCTGCACTTTGAGAAGCTCTGAGGTGATTCTGATGCAGGCTCAAGGTCGAACACCACTGGATAAAAGAATTCAGCAAGGTAACTGGGTACAAAACTCCGTAGGAAAATCAAAAGCTTTCCTGTATTCCAACAGTCACCAGTTAGGGGCAGGGAAAATGCCGGCAGTGACTAGAGAACTTTACGTTGCAAACTCAGACGCTCCTGCTCTCGCACAGGAGGAACCAGCATCAGCCAATGTCAGTTCTGCCCACATCATCTATATTAATGCCGTCTTGAAAATACTATCAGGAGATCCCGTCGTGGCTCAGTGGTAACGAACCTGACTAGTATCCGCAAGGACGCGGGTTCAATCCCTGGCCTCACTCAGTGGGTTAAGGACCCAGCACTGCCGTGAGCTGTGGCATAGGTCACAGACACAGCTCGGATCTGGCATTGCTGTGGCTGTGGCATAGGCCAGCAGCTGTAGCTCCGATGTGACCCCTAGCCTGGGAACCTGTACATGCCATGGGTGAGGCCCTAAAAAGACCAAAAAAGAAAAGAAGAGAAGGAGGGAGGGAGGAAGGAAGGAAGGATAAAGAAAGAAAAAGAGAAAAGGAAGGAAAGAAAGAAAGGGAGGAAGAAAGAAAAAAGAGAGAGGAAGGAAGGAAGAGAAAAAATACTATCAGACTTTTTAGAAGTAGTTGAAATGCTATAAAAGACCAGAGAAAATAAGCAGGCAAGCACATGAAGGAACGAATACTCCAAAAAAAACAGGAGTAAAAGAGGAATAGCTATTATATCTTTTTATCACGAAGCTCTGATAATTAAATCACGAGGCAGACTTAAATTTGTACAGAAATTCGGTCAATGAGAAGGCAGCATTTTAAGTCAGTAGGAATGAGGCATATATTACTTAATATAAAACATACTGGAATTTATTTGGGGGTAAGATAGAGGTATACTTTAAAATACATTTTGAATGGATCAAAGATTTGGCAGCATAAGTGGAAAGCACAGAAACAGTAGAAGAAAACTTGGGTTTGTTCTTTTTTTTCATCTCAGAGTGGAGGAAAAACTTCCTAAGCAGACCACAAATCTCAGAAGGCTGAAGAGGAAATGCTGGCAAATATGATGACATAAAACGCCAAAAATTTATGTCCGGACAAATAAAGTCAAACTGGAAAAAGCATTTACCATACACAGCAAGTGCTGTTTTGCGTCATTCAAACGAGAGGCTTCTTACAAACCACTAAGACCCACACGCTAGGAAACCAGGTGAAAGACAGGACCGAGGCGGTTCTTGAAAAAGAAAGCAGTTTTCTGTCATTCACAAGAGAAGCAGAAAATAATATTAGTTTTTGGTATCCTATAAACAAAAACTACATTTTAATACACTGTTGGTGAAAACACAGCAAACAGGCCCACCTGGACTCAGCAGAATAAACTGACCTCGAAGGCAGAGATGAGCATGTTGACGTGAAAATGAAGCAGGTACCTTCTGATCCAACAATTCAGCTTCTAAGAGTCGAGTCCTGCAGACAAAACCACACCAAGATATTCACTCCAGCACCATTAGCAGCAGACAGAACCTTGCCCAGCCAGGAGTGGTCAGACGCCAGAAAGGATGGGACAGTCCACTCACGGGACGTCACACAGCCCACGAGATCCAATGGGAACACGGAGCCACCTCCATCCAAAACAGGCGGGGGGCACAGCAGTGCGTACGACGCATTGCTCTCTGGGAGGAGACGCTGGACAAAGACGCAGCCTGCAAGTTATAGCCTTGTGCATCCTGACGTTTCTGTGCCGGGGATCAGCCCAGGGATGGTTGGACTAAGTGAGGTCAGGCAGAGAAAGACAAACACTGTACGATATCACATGTGGCCTTTAAAAAAATACAACAAACCGGTGAATAAGACAAAAAAAGCAGCAGCCTCACGACCACAGAGAACAAAGTAGAGGTCACCAGTGGGAAGGGCACGGGGGCAGGAGGGAAACTTCGGGGTTATATGAGGTCATGCATGTGAAACTTTTGAAAATTGAAAGCACTGCAGAATTCAAAGAATCTTTCATTCAATAAAATTTTTTTTTTTAATTTCAAAGAAGTGTGGTAAGAAAAGCAACAATAGTGAATTTTTTGCCCCTTTCTGCCAGCACCTTCAGGCACCCTTATCTGTCTTCAGTTCCAAGGAGACCACTTGTTCTTACAACTTGAATTTTTTTTTTTTTTTTAACATTTTTGGATGCCCAGCGGCATACGGAGTTCCCAGGCCAGGGATCAGATCTGAGCCCCAGTTCCAACCTATGCCGCAGCTGCGGCAACACAGGATCCTCTAATCCACGGCACCAGGCTGCAGGGTGGACGTGCAGCCTGGTACTGCAGAGACACTGCTCATCCCACTGTGCCACAGCGGGAACTCCAACAACATGAATTCTTAAACGCATCTTATCCAAGAACAAACCTGTGGAGTTCGCTGGTGGGCTAGCGGTTAAGGATCCAGCACTGTCACTGCTGTGGCTGGGGTTTGATCCTTGGCCCAGCAACTTCCGCAAGCCAAGAGTGTGGCCAAAAAAAAAAAAAAAAAAAACAGGCAAAAAAACAAAAAACTCTCCACGTGTTAAAACTACCATCGCAGGTCTCTCAGGCCCAGGTAGAGCCTGGTTCCTTGGGTCCCGTGGCCCCAGGCAGGGCTGGCACCAAACTGTGCTCAGAACCACCGGGGACAAGGAGTTGTATGGCTGTCCCACGCCCGCCCCGAGGGCCAAACCTTCCAGGTGAGCAGGCATCCGGATGGGCAACCTGCTTCCTTCACGCGGGTGTGCTGTCTTGGGAAACAGTCGGGTACCCAGCTATGATCCGCATTCTTTTTCTTTTCTTTCTTTTTAGGGCCGCGCCCTCAGCATATGCAAGTTCCCAGGCTAAGGGTCGAATAGGAGGCGCGGCTGCCGGCCTGCACCACAGCCCCTGCAACGCCAGATCCACGCCACGTCTCCCACCTCACCGCGACTTTCCGCAACACTGGATCCTTAACCCGCTGAGCGAGGCCAGGGATGCGACCCGCATCCTCATGGATCCTGGTCGGGTTCTTAATCTGCTGGGCCACGACGGGAGCTCCACGATCCGCGCTCCTGTTAGAAGAGGCACAGGCAGGAGGCAGCCAGCGGGCACACCCAGCGTCTGACAGCCACAGACAGACCGCTGTTCAACGGACCTTTTATTAGTGAGGTATTTCATTACATTTTTTTAAAAACCCAGAGCAGACAGAATACCCGGGGCCTGAGTCTTCAGATTCGGGAAGGGTACCCGCAGACCCTAAGCCGGTCCCTGCTTCCGTCAGTCGGCAAGTCAGTCACAAAGTTCCTGAGAAGCTATTAAAACCGGGTTCTTTATAAGCAAAATCAATCAGGACCGTGCGCGCGTTGCACGTCTTCTGAAGGCTCATTTCAAGGCCTCTGCGCGGGTCCGAGCGCAGAGTCTGACAAGCCTCCCGGTGAAAAGACCGCGGAGGCTGCAAGACGCCGACAGCCCCGTTTCCTGCGGCTTATATTCCGGGCACAGGCTATAAGAGGGCAGGTGTTTTCATCAAATCTACACAAGAGCCGAGCCCACGGCGCCCCGAGCGGGACTCTCAAGGCGTCTCTGGACTCTCCTCCGGCCGCCTCCGGAGCCCGGCGCCGTCCTCGCCAGCGTCTCGGGGTCGCTGCGGCCGTTTACAGCAGGTCCGGGCTATCAGACGACCCACCCAGCTCCTGGGAGGTCAGGGGCCCGGCCGGTCCGTCCACTTACAGGCGGCACGTGTATTAGCAGGACCCTGAGCTTCAGGGCCCCGAATGTCCCCACGTTCCCTTAGTAAGAGAACCGCAGCTTCATGGCGCCGCAGCCCCCTGGTTTCCCATCTGCTCACAGCACAGATTCTCGTAAAAACAGCGGAGAAAAGCAGCCATGGAACTTACAAGAGACTGTGTCCCTGTTATTGCCAAAGTCCTTGGCTTTTTCTCCCGTTAATACACTGTCAACACCCTTTTGAAAGAGAGAAATTCCAGGTCGTAGGAAGCTAGTCCCCAAAGCATCACGAGTCAAAGCCAAACACCGCCCCTTGGCCGGTGGAAATGGAACGTCCAGTCTTTCAGCTGGGAGGCCTGAGCAGAGGCCAAGGGCCCCCGGCGAGCAGATCTCCCCCCCTCCCCCCAGCAAGAGCTCAAATCTTTGACAGACGTTAACCCCAGCGCTGTCCAAAGTCTCGGGCATCTTCGGAGCTCACCCACGTGTGACGAGCCGGGTGTGAGAGTCAAGCTGCCGATGCGACACTGGGGATTTCGGGGGGGGGGGGACACGCCCACCCCTCGACGTCCCGGCACCAGAGGGACTTTACTCTCCTCCCATCAGGCACCTCCAGGACCACTGCCCGTGACCAGCACGCCCTGTACTCCAGTGAAGCCCACGCGGAACGGGGCAGGGTCTGCGGGCGCCGCTCCACCAGGAGCCCGGCCCCGCCTGCAGGGCCCTGCTCTGGGGGCTTCTCAATAGTCCTCAGGGACCGCCCGGAGCCCCTCGCTGTGGCGACTCCGCCCACTGGCCTCAAGCAGGATCTGGGCCTCAGGGTCCACGTCCAGAACGCTCTTGCTGCTCTTGGCCTTGAAAAGGAGAGAAAAGCAGGCGTGTCTCGGGACCCAGACCAAGCAGGGACACCCTGCTGGTGGCAAGTTTGTCAGAGTGGAATCAGATCCTACTGTGGCCACACGGAGAAGTTGGGGGGGGCCCTTCCCCCCTCACAGTGTCCCCTCAACCCTGGATGCCATCGTCGGAAGCATGGGGGAGAGGGGGTCCAGTGAGAGCTCACAGCAGATGCCCTGAACCCAAAGGAAGCCCAGACCCTCCTCCTCCTCCCGCGAAGAAGCCCCACCCACGTGGTCCTTCCTACTAGACCCACCCCCGGATCCCAGAAAGGCCTCGGGCTGTGCTGTGCAGCCAGCGGCACCTCTCCGGCCAGCCATGGCTGCTGCAAACAAGCCTGGAATAAGCCATCTCCCGACGGAGGAGGAAAAGGGATCAAGCTGAGAAAGTGGACAAAGGCCCCCACGCTCACCATCTGGGTCACCGAGGGGTCGCCCACCGCCCACACCTCCATCTTCTCGAACCGGAAGTCCTCCCGGGCCGACAGCTGGGGGCTGCCGTAGGTGGTGCACGTGGGCTTGGCCTTGCTGTGTCCTTTCCCGAAATCAACATCGACCCACAGCCCGAAGTAATGGTGCTGCCCGCCCATGCCCTGCAGAGGGAGGGACACCTGCAGCTCCTCCGTCTGGAGCATCAGACACCCTGAGCCCCCCCCAGACTCCATGCCACCTGAGACAAGGGCCGAGAAGGGAATGCAATTTTCTATCTTTTTTTTTCTTTCCTTTTTTTGGCTGCCCCTGTGGCATAGGGTGTTCCCAGGCCAGGGATCCAATTTGAGCTGGAGCTGCAACCTATGCCACAGCTGCAGCAACACCAGATCCGGGCAGGGGATCGAACTGGTGCCTCCACAGAGACAAGCTGGATCACTGAGCCACCGTGCTACAGAGGGAATGCTTTTTTTTAAAATACATAAAGTGGTGCGATTTAAGTATCACGTTACAAGTTACTAGAACACTCGCCAAGGTGGCGTGACTCCCACCCCATGCCTCTTTCTCAGGGGGCTGTACTGGCAGGAAGTGCAAGTGACAGGACAGAAAAATAAAGGCCATCAGGCCCAGAGACCCGAGCGAGTAAAATAAGGGGAGAGGTCAGCGCCTGATGCTGGGAAACCTGCGTCCGGCCCCTAGACAAGGATGCTGACCTTCACCCAGACCCTGAGGACCCGGGAGCCAGGACATCACTCATTCGATGGCAGGAGGGAGGGAGGAAGCAGTCCTAGAGAAGGTGGGAGCCACCTGGCACGCTGCCGGCTCTAAGCTAGCGGCCAATGGCCACAAAACTGCTGTTCAACCTCTCTGGTGGCTTTTTCTGGGTGCCACCTCCATCACCGCCTCTCCCAGAGGCCCTAGGGGACCTGGAGCTAACACTGACCCAGAGACCAGGGCAGGAAATGCAGGCAACCTCAGGGCCACTTCTCCCCGCTGGCCGATCACCGCCAACCACTGGGGACCCAGTGGGTGCGGCTCCCGAGGCTGAGGCCCTCAGCCCATCCTCCCTCATCTGCTCCTTCTGGAAGGCGACCTGCAGCAGCAGGCGGCCCATGGGAGCAGCAATGGATCTGGGAAGGAGGACGGGGCCTCTGCATGTCCCCCAGGTGGACCCAGCTTCTAGAACCTCGGCTCTGCTGGCACAGAGCTGCGGTTCCCCAAGACGTGCTTTCTGCTAAGAGGCGAAGTAAACAACCAGGCTGGTGCTGCCGGGAGCCACATTTCTCACCCAAACCAAGCATGTGCACGCGTGCCCCGCCCAGCTCCTCCCTGGCCCTGCTCCCCACCCCCATTCCATCCTTGGCCCTTGGCCTTCACCCGCGTCCTCTTCTCCTTGTGGCGCCCAGGCTGGAGCACAGCGCAGGCAGCCGGCCCCGCCCCGAGATCTCCAGCCACCAAGCCCACAGACCAACCACGCGAGGAGGAGGAAAACTGGGGACGTCATTTCCACACAAACCCTGGAAACGCCCCCGACAAAAGCCCTGTTTTTCCAGGAGAGAAATTCTGTCCCATCTGTCACTCAGTGCACCTCGGTCCCGAGACCGGGTAGAATGAGCTGAGCACCCACGGACCAAACGCGCCGCCCCTGAGGCTGGGGGGCGGCGGGTGGGCTGCCGGCACATCCTCCCGGCAGGTTCCATCCGGACGCGCCCCGCCCCTCCCAGGCCCTTACCAGCCCGTTGGGGATGGTCTGCTGCCCGTGGTTCAGGTACATGTAGTGGTCACTGTAGCCGGTGCAGGTGTACACGGCCATGCTGGGGCAGATGGAAAACAGGAAGCACCTGTTGTCCCCTGAAAGTGACCAGAGCAAAAATCAGCGGGATGGCACGTCCAAGCCGGGCACGGCGAGGGGCAGGAAACCGGAACAGGCCCCGGCGCAGAAGGCCAAGCGGGGAGAGCTTCCCGCGGGTCCTCAGTGCGCGGCGGTGCCCTGACCACGGGGCTGCCCCGAGGACTCGGAGGGTGCGCTGCGGGCGCGGGCTGAGAGCGAAGCTAAATCAGACCGACGTCTGCCGGACGCGCCTGTCGGGGCTCACCAGGGCACTTGCGAGCCCCGCCGCCGCCCGCCAGAGACAGAGGAGCAGCCTCGTCTTGGCTAAGGAGCAAGGAGAAGGCGTCAGTCCCGGCCCGGCTGAGCCTCACACAGCCTCAGGTGGGTACCCGCTGTCCCCAGACTACAGGAGCACATCATCCGGGGGAAGGCGTCACCTGCAGACACAGCTGCCCACAGGAAGGGGTGGGGACACACAGGGGAAGGTGACCCTCCACCTTCGCCCCGGGCACAGGCACGGGCACACCGCCACTCGAGAGGAGCTGCCAGTCCGAACTCCAGAATGTTCAGCGTCCTGCACCTCAGCGACGCCTTGCATCCCTGACTCACTGGGGAGGAGGATGGAGGCCGTGCCTCCCCCGGGGAGCTCCAGGCCAGCTGGGGGCCAAAGCAAGATGCTCCCCACAGGTGTGACATCCTGGCTGCGAGGACTGGCCATCCAAGGTGGCAGCACCGAGCTCAGGTCCTTGGGGGTCAGGCCACTGGTTAGGTGGGAAGAAGCTCCAAGCAGCTGACTGGGAGCACGAAGGAGCAGGGCGGACACCGAGGGGGCTTTGGGGAGGACGGCCCTCAGCAGCGCGTGGGCCTGGACTGGCAGAGTCAGGGCCAGCCGTGCTCAGGCCTCCAATCCAGACTGACCCCAGGGGCTCCCTGGGGACTTCACTCCTCCAAAGTCAGAAAGGACATGCTGAGATGGAGATGGCCAGGTGAGGGCCGCTCCGTGGGGCGGGGATCCCTCAGGGACAAGGCGGGGCTGGGGACAACGGAAGGGCCCCCCGGCTGTACCGCAGGGTCTGGGAGCGCCAGTGGGGGAAGAAGGGAGGTGAGCCTGCAGAGGTCACCAGGACGTGACCACAGAGGGCTTCCTTCCAGGCTGGAGACTCTGGCCTCAGTCCACACACAGGAGGTTGGGTTTAGACTTAAGAAGCTGCGTGGTCCCACCTGCGGCCCCGGGCACCGGGCATAAGCATCGCCTTGCCTTGCAGCCAGTGTTCATTGAGTCCCGGATGCTAAATGAGGTGACGGGGCCACAAAGCACGGGCCTCGGACACTCTGTCCATCCTGGGGTCTGTGCTCGGAGGGGAGGGCATCCTGGGTGCAGGGCAAGAACCAAGGAGTCATGAGACCCACAGAAACATCAATCCCCCAGCGGGGCTCCTCACGGACTCTCACAACGACAGCGCCGCCCGCGGCCCAGTGGTTTACAAGCTGCCATTCCGCATGGTTCCCGGGGACCGAGGCCCAGAGAAGAGAAGCAGGTGATCCAGGACCGAGCCACACCCAGCAGCTGTGTGCTCCTCCCAGAGCTGCGGGCCTCTGGCCGCCCCTCGCACAACAGAGGCGGAAATGAAGAGACCTGGAGGCTGGGATATTCCAGGTGGCTGTTTCTGGGACAAACGGACAGGAACGCGCAGCACATGACTGTCGGCTGTGGTGCCAGGCTGCCCCCTGCTGGCCAGTCCTCCTCAGGCCAGAGTGACCGAGCTCAAGTCTGAAAACCTGGTAGCTGCGGTTTCCACTGCTCTTCCAGGAGGTGAGCTCTGTGTGTTAATACGGCGTGAAAAGGACGGGGAGCTGACCTGGAGTTAACAGCAAAGGCTCTGGAAGAGCGGCATTTTCATCGGTAATGATGATTCTCAGCGTGTTCCCACATCCTAAAGCAGATGTGAGGGGGCAAGGCCGCTACCCTCTCCAGCTGGGTCACTCCCCAGAGCGACACTGTGACTGCAAGAGGAGGGTGTGCAGAAGCGCCCGCTAGGGCCCAAGACTGGGGCCCCCAGAAGGCCCTGCCTCCCAGGCCGGCCCTGGGCTGGCGTCTGGGCACCTGGGCTGCGGCGGGTACCCCCACTCCCAGGACTGAGGGGTGGCTCCCCGCGCTACGCCGTGTGTCCGGTGTGGCTGGTGCCGGACTCCCGCTGTCCTGCGAGCCTGGGGTTTGGGTACCTGCCAGGCAGGGGTGCTCATGTCACCGGGTCCCGAGCGTCCCTGCTGGACAACACTGCACACGTGCTGTCACGGCTCGTCGCTGGGGAATTAAGCACATCCTGTGCGACTCCCGGAGGGAGGAGGCTGGAGCCCGGCCCCCTGGGCGTCGCTCCCACACCTGTCCCCTGGGCCACGCTTGCTCTGTGCGCTCCCACTGTGATGAGACCAGCCGTGATTTCAGCTGTGTGCTGAGCCCCAAGTCCTGCTAGTGACTCGGTGGCACGTGCACGGTCTTGGGGACCCTGACAGTGAAGGGCCAGTAGCAGCAACTAGGTTAAAGATCGCAACAATCTGAAATCCAGGAAAAAACAAACCCTGAAACAGCAAGACCTCAAGGACATAGGCACCCGGCCTTCGCATCATGCCCCCTCCACCCGGCCCAGGCAAGGGCCGCTAAAGCCTCTCTCGAACAAGCACCTCTGCACCGGACGTGCTCCCTCCCTAGTGCGGGAAGGATGGGACATTCCAGAAGCCTGCGGTCTGAGTGAGGGCCTCAGGGAGCACACGACCCTCGTGTGGTCTGGAAGGCTTCCTGGAGGAGGCAGCCCCAGGCCGAGACCCGACAGGAGCTGGCTGTGTAAGCAGGTGGAAGAGGGAGAAAGAGCGGTGTGTGCTGTGTCCTGAGATGAGAGTGCAGCGTGTTCTGGAAACTGGGCAATTCAGCGAGACCGAGCACGGAGCACAGGAGGGCTGTGAGGCTGGAAATACAGGCTGCTCTGTCCTAGCACGTGGGGGCCTGTTCAAAGGTGTGGGGGACAGCACCACGTGAGGCGCACCGGGGTGCGGCCAACGGGCTAGACAGGTGAGCCCAAGAGCCGAGGGACAGTCAGAAGGCGCCTGCAGCACGGTGGCGGAGGGCCGCAGGCAGAGCGGATGCGGCCCATGACCGTCTGGTCCAACAGGCAGCCTCCACCCCAGAGGAGCACACGGCCCCTCCCGTCTTGCTCAAGACGCTGGGTCCTCCCTTCCACCGACCCAGCCAGGGGGGTATCAGCCTCGCCCCGTCACTGGGAGGGGGCCTCCCGGAACTGCGATGGCCAGGCTGCCCCATTTAGCCCAGAGGAGTAAGGGGGGGCCTCTATCTGGCCGCTCAGAGCCACCAGGAAAAGCCTCCATCTCGCAGCTCCTGGCCCCAGGAGACCGTCTGAGAACAGAGGCCGGGGCACCGGGGGACAGCGACACCATCAGTGCTGGGGGCGCAGGTGCAGCTCTGCGTAGGAGGAGAGCCCCCGCCAGGAGGCGAAGGCTCTCCAAAAGAGTGCTTCAAGGGCGTTTACCAAAGCACCTGCTTGGAGGAGGGGTGCACCCAGGGCCTGTCATCCTGGGCGTCCAAGGTCTAGCAGAGCTTGTAATCTCCAGCAAAAGCACAAAACCCAAAACCACGGGCAGAAGCGGCAAAGCAGACACAGGAAAGGAAGACAGCCACGGTCCCCTGAGCGAGAACAGCCCACCTCTAAGAACTGGCGCCACCCGCGCCCTTCCACAGCCCCACCCCTCCCTCGGTCTCGTGATGCTGAGCGGCCACGTCCGCACCTAAAACCCAGGGGCTCGCCCTGTCCTACTCGCCTGCCCCTGCAGCCAGAATCTAAATGGGAATCCGCGACAACTTAAACCGTCGTAAAGAAACACCATGTTTCGGAGTTCCCTTCGTGGCTCAGTGGTTAACGAATCCGACTAGGAACCATGAGGTTGCGAATTCGATCCCTGGCCTTGCTCAGTGGGTTAAGGATCCGGCGTTGCCATGAGCTGTGGTGTAGGTCGCAGACGTGGCTCGGATCCCGCGTTGCTGTGGCGAAGGCCGGCGGCTACAGCTCCTGTTAGACCCCTAGCCTGGGAACCTCCACATGCCACGGGTGTGGCTCTAGATAAAAAGGCAAAAAGACAAAAAAAAAAGAAAAAAAACACCATGTTTCACCATCCTCCAAACAGCCAGGAAAACACTTGGCAGAGGAGACGGAAAAGGCGCGCCCAGTGTCGGGGCTCAGAGGTCTCCATGCGGCAGGCGTCCAACCAGAACGTGTAACCAGTGCTGTGCTGTCACGTGGTGGTTTTGGTGGCCAAGTCTTACCTTGAAACTGAGGCCTGACGTCCCAGGAGCAGGAGGCAAACCCACCGAACACGTGGCCGTCCTGGTCCTTGAGCAGCACCAGGCAGGGCCCCTGCCGCACGATGCGCCCGCAGAGCTGGGCGAAGCTGTGCCCGTGGAGCGTGGACGCGAAGAGCAGGCGCCAGCGGTGCCGCAGGTCCCTGGGCAGGTGGGAGTTGAGGTAGGTGACCGACAAGACGTCCAGGAGGCTTGCAAACTCCCGCCCCTGGTCCACCTGGCGCTCGGGGAGCAGGGTGGCCAGGTCGAGGGACGAGCGCAGGAGCCGGAAGCCTTGGTGGATGACCAGGCGCAGAAACGTGGCCACGAGCGGGGCCCGGAACACCCAGGCCTCAACCGCGGCTCGGACACAGTCACAGTCCAGCCGCTGGGGCCCCGGAGGCTTCTCGCTGTCTAGAAGAGGGGAAAACAGGGCCAGTGGGTGGCGACAGCTCCTCCTCCACTTACCTGAACCTGCTGCATCGCGCGCGCTTCTGACTCGGCATGAGAAAACAAGGAGGTGAGGAACCTGCATTTCTCTACTTTGGTTGCCCAGGACAAAGGGTATTTTGGACACACTCTTAACGTTATTTTCACCTGTTTCTTTCTGCTGTCTCCGTGTGGTTACCGGAAGATGTGAAATCTCGCGCCGCTGGCTGTGCCGCGCACAGTCCATCTCCGACAGAGGGCGCGGAGCCGAACACCTCGACGCCAGCACTGTCCTCCGGGCTCCGACTGCACTTCAGAGGCTCGGGAGACACCGCACTGCCCCTCACCCCGGGCCCTGAGACTCCCAAAACCCTTCCTGAGAGGCCCCCACCAAAAGCCACCAGGCCTCGCAAAGCAGTCTGGGAAGCCAGCCAAGGGTGTGGTCCCCCAGCTAAGTCAGGGCAGTCGGTGGCAACTTCCTGGGTACCCACCCCCCCGCCCAGGTTAATGGGTTTCATTAGCTACGAATCATGCTTCCTTGTTTCCGGCCAGCATCCATCCATTGACCTGATTTCCATGTCTTACCTACTAAGGACGGGGGACATGGCAGCAATTCCCAAAGACAAATTATTGGTATTTCGTGTGTATGTATATATATTACAGTATTATATGTTATTATTCTTTCCAAGTTCCATAACCTCACTTAATTTCTCCTACTGTGTTTTAAAATTCAGGTTTGGGCAGTGCCCACTGGGACTCAACGGTAATGAACCCAACTACTGTCCATGAGGATGTGGGTTTGATCCCTGGCTCTGCTCAGTGGGTTAAGGTCCCGCGTGGCCGTGAGCTGTGGTGGAGGCCAGCAGTTGCGGCTCCAATTTAAGCCCTAGCCTGGGAATTTCCATAGGCCCTAAAAAGACGAAATGAAATGAAATGAAATTCAGATTTATAATAGAACAGTAACCTTTTTATAAAACATGTCTACTTTGCAAAGAGATTCACCACAGGTATTTTTAAATCCCAAGTAAATTTAAATAGATACTGTTTCTCAGCCAACAAGAGAATACAGAGTCTTCTCAAGAGTACATGGAATATTCTGTAGAATAGAACATATGTTAGGCCATAAAACATGCCTCTATCAACTTAAATGAACTGAAATCAAATAAAGTATATTCTCAACCACAATGTAATGAAATTACTCATTACTCACAGAAGGAAATTTGGGAAATTCATGAACATGAAGAAATTAAACACACCTCTAAATAACCAATACACTACAGGAGAAATCATGTGGGAAGTTAGAAAATACTGAGATGAATGAAAACAAAAACACAACATAGCAAAACTTATGGGGTTCAGTTCAGCTAAAGCAGTGCCTAGAGAGAATTTTTTTTTTCTTTGGTTTTTAGGGCTGCACCTGCAGCATATGGAGGTTCTCAGGCTAGGGCTCGAACTGGAGCTATAGCTGCCGGCCTACACCACAGCCACAGCAACGCAGGATCCGAGCCGCATCTGCAACCTACACCACAGCTCACGGCAACGCCAGATCCTTAACCCACTGAGCAAGGCCAGGGATTGAACCCAGAACCTCATGGATACTAGTTGGATTCATTTCCACTGCCCCACGATAGGAACTCTAGAGGGAAATTTATAGCCATAAATGCCTATATGAAAAAGAAGAGAGAACTCAAATCAATAACCTAATTTTCTATCTTGAGAAACTAGTAAAAAAAATCAACTGAAATCTAAAAGGAAGCAGAAGAAAGGAATAAAAGGCTCGGATGAAGGTAAATGAAAGAAATTAGACAACAAAGAAGATCCACAAAAACCAAAAGTTGGCTCTTTGAAAATAACAAAAAGCGAACAAAACTTTAGCTAAACTGACCAAGAAAAAAAAGGAGAAAACTCAAGTGATAACATCAGAGGTGACACGGGGACATCACCGCTGACCTTGCAGAAATAAGGGGTGTGAGGAAAGGCCACAGATGAGTGTACACCAACCGATGAGATAATCTAAACATCCTCCAGAGTTGGGAGACTCACACCGCTGGCTTCAAAATTGTATTCCAGGATGGCAGGGATGGGGATGGCGTGGCACCCGCCCCGGGCCGAGGTCAATGTCTAAGGCAGGGATGGGGATGGCGTGGCACCCGCCCCGGGCCGAGGTCTAGGGCAGGGATGGGGATCACATGTTCCCACCCCCAGGCCAAGGTCTAGGGTCCAGGGCTGGGCACTTGCCTTGAAGCTTCATCTCAGAGAACAGCTGCACAGCCAGCGCCTGCACCCTGGGCCGGGAGCCCGAGGCCTGCTCCCGAGTCCAGCCTCTCAGCTCCTGCCTGTAGCTCAGCACATGCACCACAGAGCCAACCAGATCCTCTGTAAACTTGAAGATCACGATTTTACCGTTAGTCGCATTTCCGCTGTGCCCTGTGTCCTATCAACGTGGGAGGGGCCTTTTCTCTCTTCGGGGCTGAATGGGATGGACCACAACGGTGGAAAAGATCATGTTCTTGGGGAGTTACTCGTCTTTCTAGCAATACCCGTGGCTGGTCGAGTTGCCCGATGCCTTTTGTCCGGGAGTCCTGACCTCTGCCGGGACGGGCCCCTCCACAGCACCTCCATCAGCTGCCACACCACCCTGAGCCCCCCGCCCAAGGCCACCAACACCGCCTGGGGCGGCAGGGAGGGGCCTGGTGGCCTCTCACCCTTAGGATCTCTCTGGCCTCCACGGGGCCTCCCGTGGCGGAGAGCATCTTCAAGATCACCAGACTCTGCTCCTCAGAGTTTCCTTTTAACACGTGGGACAGGGACAGCGTGAACTGCTCCTGGGAGACGCACGTGCTGGGCCCCGCGGCCTTCCCGGTCAGGTCAGCCCCCCGCATGCCCTCGAACAGCCTAGTGACAATCTCTGGGGGAAGAGCTTCCCCCACGTGGCTCTGTGGGGACAGGAAGGCAGAAAGGCCACACACAGTAAAAGTCAAACGCGGGACGATGATGGGAAAATAACTTGGGGACCAAGACCAAGCACTGCTCCCGGCACACAACCCTCCAAGCTTCCCACATGCACCACCTCTCCCCACCGAAGACAAGGCACCACCCAGGCACCCACAAACCTAACACGTCCCAGCTTGTGGTTCATCTTGGCCCTCGGGCTCTTCCATGTGTGTTCCCGCCCTGCCCTCCGCACTTTCCTGTCTCCCAGCCTGGGCCTGTCCTTCCTGCCTCTGGCCACCGCCTGCTCTTCCCTCTGCTTGCATCTTCTCCAGACTAGATTCTAGAAGCTTCCATGTGCATGCCCGAATTTATTACCGTGAGGGACACAGGGTCTGTGCAGAGCTGAAATGGTCTCCTCTACCCTGGGCCTTCCGAATACACTAGCTAGCTTTCCTGTCCAAGCTCTTCGTGCTCAGCATGCATTCTGAATTTAGTCTTTACTTAAAATCCTGGTCTTGCTAGTAACATTCGGTAAACATTCCCTTCAACTCCACCAAATCCGACTTGGTCCATGGATTACACGCTGACAGAAGGCAAGTCCGGAGCTAAATCAATGGGGTCTGAAAACTAAACCCTCTCAAAATAAGTGACTCGTCTACACAGTCTGTGACAGTATCGATAGTCTGAGAGTCTTATGAAGCAGTTTGCTCACTGCTCAAAAACGGTACTCTGGAGTTCCCTGGTGGCCTAGTGGCTAAGGATTTGGTGTTGTCACTGCTGTGGCTTGGGTTCAATCCCTGGCCCGGGAACTTCTGCGTTCTGTGGGCGCAGCCAAAAAAAAAAAAGGGCATTTCTATTTTCTGTTGGTGTTCCTGAAGTTCTCCTACAAGGGCAAACTCTGATTCTTTCCAAAAGGAACTTTTAACGCTATTTATCTTGACAAAAATTCTGAAGGTTGTCACCGACTTTGCAGCCAAGTCCCTAAGTGGCCTGTGTGTTCCAGCTGAGTGGGCAAGCCAGCAGACCAGGGTGCTCTTGGTCTGGTGGAGACAGACAGACAGACAGACACACACACACACACACATACACAGGACGGCACACACTTCCCGGGCTATTATTCTTCATCTGCGAGGTGGGTGTGCTGCGGGATCTCCGTGCTGCACGCTCTAAAAGAGGAGACTCGAACACCACCACACCCAGCCTCGCCTCCCCCGCCCAGGAAGAAGGGCTGATGACGTCCCTCTGCCGGCGTCTCGCTCTGTCTGAGCAGCCAGACTCGCACTGAGGAGCCCCACGGAATGGGGGCAAAGATGGGGAAATGGGCAGTTGTCGCTTTTTGTTGGGTGAACCTTGACTCTGAAAACCACAAAATTCCTAGGATGGCAAACACTCAGGAATCCTAAAGGCCAAGGCAGACTTTGGACCCACAAATACAGCGAGGGCAGCCTGCCACCCGTCTGGCGGGAAAGCAGGAGACAATGGTTCAAGAGACGGGAAGCGGGCCGGGCCCGCTGGTCAACCTCAACTTGGCAATGTGCCCCCAGCACTGCAGTATGAAGGCAGAGCGCACATAGCCCACAAAGCCAAAAGTAGGTCCTATCTGCACCTTTCCAGAAAAGACACTTCTCAGTGTCCCCCCACAAGTGTCTCTCAGGGACAGAAAGCCAGGTTTTGCGTTTTTTGGGTTTTGTTTTGGTTTGGGTTTTGTTGTTGTTGTTTTTTGCTTTTTAGGGCCACACCAGTGGCACACGGAGAATCCCAGGCTCGGGGTCGAACTGGAGTGAGAGCTGCCAGCCTATGCTACAGCCCCAGCAACACAGGATCGGAGCTGCGTCTGTGACCTACACCGCAGGTCACGGCAACACCGGATCCTTAACCCACTGAGCGAGGCCAGGGACTGAACCTGCATCCTCACAGATACTAATCGGATGCATTTCCGCTGTGCCACGACGGGAACTCCCAAGAGCCGATTCTGACCTGACCCTTGCTCCAGACTAAACATGAACTTCTACCCCAGGGGGCAGGCTGCCTGGTGGCGGGGCGGAGGGGGGACCGGGGTTTGGGGACTGGCATATACACACCGAGGCAGACGGCACGACTGGCCAATGGGAACCTGCCGTACAGCACGGGGACCTGTACCTAGTGTTCTGTGTGGGGAAAGGATCTGAAAGAGAGTGGGTGTGAGCACGCTCAGGACTCAATCGCTTGGCTGTACAGCAGAAATGATCACAACCTTGTGAATCAACTCTACTCCAACAAAACCTTAGAAATGAAAAAAATAAACATGAACTGTTCCTCTTGCCTTCAGGGCCTGCAGAGAGAAGGATCTGGGCGAGGTCCTGGAGCTGAGCTTCTCCGACGACAAAGCATCAAACAATCCATCAACCTCGGCCTGCTCCGCGGGAAGAAACCGTGAGCAGAGACCCTGCCCCGAGCGACTGCTGCTGCTTCCCATCTGTGCTCACAGACAGCGGGCCTCTGCGGAAGGAAGGTTCACACAGGGTTAGAGAGGGAGTCGGACGGTGATAATCATAGGAAACAATTGTCGCTACCCTGCTGACAAGTCAATCAATGCTGACTTAGCTGCAAAATGTAGCTGAAATGCACCACAGCTACATACTGTTTCAATGTGTTAGAAATTAACAGTCGATACAAATGAAGCAGGAAAACCCAACTCCAATTACTCTGGCCTCTGGACCCAGGCTCATAAATGCAAACCAACAGTCTGGATTCCTTTTTCATTTTTTGGTCTTTTTAGGGCCGCACCTGCAGCATATGGAGGGTCGCAGGCTCGGGGTCGAATTGGAGCTGTAGCCGCCGGCCTACACCACAGTCACAGCAACGCGGGATCCGAGCCTCTGCGACCCACACCACAGCTCACGGCAACCCTGGATCCTTAACCCACTGAGCGAGACCAGGGATGGAACCTGTGTCCTCATGGACGCTGGTCAGATTCGTTTCTGCTGAGCCACGACGGGAACTCCTGGATGATTTCTTTATTTGAATAGTTTCTAAGCTAACCTAAGAGAAGAATCAGCATTTTAATCTAAACGTTTATTTAAAGGCTGAGTTGAAGAAATAATCTCCAAGGCTGGCTGATCACTTATATTTCAGTAAAACCAACCCCTTACAAGTATCAGCTCCAGAGCTGTCGCGCTCCTGGACAGGTTTCTCCTTTGTAACTCCTGGCTGGCTGTGCAGCCGCAGACGAGCTCCCGAAATCCTCTGTGCCCCAGTTTCCTCATCTGCAAAATGGGAATAGTCACAGCCCTACCTCGGACCACCGTGGTTGTAGGCGCATGGCCGTGAGGCGCGTGGCCAAGGCAAAGAGCTGAGGACGGGGCTTGTGCAGACCCAGCCTGAGCCTCGTCTGTTGGAGGGATATTAACAGAGGCCGGCAGGGAGTTCCCGTCGTGGCTCAGTGGTCGTCAAGCCGACTAGTATCCATGAGGACGACAGTTCGATCCCTGGCCTCACTCAGTGGATCCAGTGTTGCCGTGAGCTGTGGTGTAGGTCACAAATGTGGCTCGGATCTGGTGTTGCTGTGGCTGTGGTGTAGGTCGGCAGGTATAGCTCTGATTCGGCCCCGAGCCCGGTGAACTCCATGTGCCTCAGGTATGACCCTAAAATGACCAAAAAAAAGAAAGAAAAAAAAAAGAAGCCAACAGGTGGCCCAGGGGACTTGTTTGCATCAGAAAGGGGCCCAGGGCCATCCGATCCAGGGACTCAGACAAAAAAGCACAGAGGAGTTCCCATCGTGGCTCAGCAGAAGTGAATCCGACTAGGAACCATGAGGTTGCGAGTTCGATCCCTGGCATTGCTCAGTAGGTTAAGGATCCGGCATTGCCGTGAACTGTGGTGTAGGTCGCAGACACAGATTCTGGCGTTGCTGCGGCTGTGGTGAAGGCTGGCAGCTGTAGTTCCGATTAGACCCCTAGCCTGGTAACCTCCACATGCCATGGGTGCGGCCCTAAAATGACAAAAGACAAAAAAAAAAGGCACGGAGATGAGACAAGCTCTCAAGAGGCACAGTGCCAGGGCTCCTAATTCCTGTGTTTACACTGTATCTGGGACCCGCACTGGCGACAAGCAGCTTCCCCTGCACCAACATCCCACTGGCTCAACCAGGCCGCGCGAGGGGACGGGCCACCCCAAGGGTGGAGCGGAGCTGACAAGCCCGGCGGGACCCCGGCTGTTCACAACCTCAGGGGAGTGGGATGCAGCCAGGACCTCTCTTTTCACACGAGCGGGATTCATGTAACATAAAACAGCCCATTTCACCGCGAACAATGCAGTGGCGTTCGCGACATTCACAACACTGTGAGGTCACCACTTCTGTGGAGTTCTAAAACATCATCATCACCTCAGAAGCAACCCCAGACCCGCAAGTGGTCACTCCCCGGCCCCGGTCCCCCGGCCCTGACCCCCTGGCCCTGGTCCCCCGGCCCTGGTCCCCCGGCCTCTGCAGCTGCCGACGTGCCGTCTGTCTCCGTGGAGCTGCACAGCCTGAGCACTGCACGTAAACGCAGTCACACAATATGTGGTCTCTAGGGTCTGGCTGTTTGCACTCAGACAGATGCTCTAAACGTTCATCCGAGGGAGTTCCCATCGTGGCTCAGCAGAAAAGAATCTGACTAGTATCTTATGAGGATGTGGGTTCAATCCCTGGCCTCGCTCAGTGGGTTAAGGACCCGGCGTTGCCGTGAGCTGTGGTGTAGGTTGCAGACGCGGCTGAGATCCTGCGTGGCTGTGGCGAAGGCCGGCGGCTGTAGCTCCGCTTCGACCCCTAACCTGGGAACCTCCGAATGCCGCGGGTGTGGCCCTAGAAAGACACACACACAAAAAAGTGTTCATCTGATTGCAGCATGCTCAGTACGTCATTTCTTTTTATGGGTGAATAATAGTCCGGCGTATGGAGGGGCCGTGTCTGCTTTATCCATGCATCTGCTGAGGGACACTCGGGCTGTTTCTACCCTTGGGGCCAACTGTGCTGCCGTGAACATGAGTACATGGACCTGCGTGAGTCCTTGTTTCAAACCTGGGGGTACACACGGAGGAATGCAACTCTCAGGCATATAATCTGATGTTTACTTTTTGAGGAATTGCCAAAATATTTTCCATTTCCCACTCCCTGCAGCAGAGCAGGAGGGTCCCCATTTTTCCATGCCCTCTCCAACACTCATTTTTTTCACTTTTTTAAAACACAGCCATTCTGGCAGGGAATCCGCCTGCCCCAAACAAGAAGCCTCAGACCAGAGGGTACCTGGTGGGGCGGGGAGTTGGGGGGTGTGTGCTGGAGGGCGCTAGCAGAGGCAGGCTGGAAATGGGATTGACATAACCCAGTTTGGGGCTGACACTAACAGCACTTAGATCTAAATACTTGCTTCCATTCTCCAGTTTCACAGCAGCATGAGAGCCAGGCAGAAAACCTCCGGCCCTGGGCACCAGGTCCAGCCTGCGTGAGGCTCTCCGCATCTCCAAGATCCAGCAGCGGCACAGGCGGGCGGCCACGCCAAGGCAGACCCGTCCTCTCTGCCGTCTCTTCTGAGAGCCCCAGGAAAGAACCTGATGGCTTCAGCCCGATGAGAGGAGCACCCTCAGAGATTTCCAAACACCCACCGGTTCTGGAGGGAACTAGGCAAGCCCGGGCAGCAGTTAAACGTCGTGGACCCACTGCACACCTGCGCTCTAAGTATTCAGGGTGAAGGCAACGCCCAGGAGAAAGCACACGAGAATACAAGTCAACACCCGCCGGCTGAGGCCCAGTGGGGGTGCACCGCACGTGTGCTCAGAGCCACAGCGAGGACACGGGGGGCCTTGGGAAGGGCATGGAGGGGCTGCCTTCCTGGAAGCTCAAAGAAGGGAGGGGTCCGTCCTCGACTGGGTCGCTCAACTCTCTTCATCAAGTCATTAGGGAGGGCTGGTCTCTCCATCGGCAAGGGGGCTGCGGCTTACTCTGGGGACCCGGCGGTGACTGACGCGTCTGCACAGCCTGCCTTTGCCTTCACTTGGTTCCGTCCCAGCTTTTCCTACACGACCAGTAAATCACAACAGCTTTAGTCAAAGGTTTGTTTGTTTTGGGGGGCTTGCTTTGTTTTTTGCTGGGTTTTTTTTTTTTTTGAGGTTGTTTTGCCTTTTTAGGGCCACACCCGCGGCATATGGAAGTTCCCAGGCTAAGGGTCGAATCAGAGCTGTAGCCACCGGCCTACATCACAGCCAGATACTTCACCCCCTGAGCGAGGCCAGGGATGGAACCCACGTCCTCATGGATACTGGTCGGGTGTGTTACTGCTGAGCCACGACGGGAACTCCCTCAAAGGTATTTTTAGCTTCATACTGTCCCCAACCAGAAATATTCAAATTCTCTCAAAATCTGTGTTAATTTATCAAGCCTCAAAAGAGCTTGCCATGCAACTCTCTTTGCACCCCTTCCTTGTCATCCTGCCGAAATCCCCAAAATGGTAAATGCATAAAAATGCACGCCAGTGATTCCATTTCATTCTCAGGGTCTTCACACCAAAGACGACCACACTTTTACTCTCCTTCTAGAAAATCTGAAGGTCGTGACTCACCAAGTGCTGGAGATGGCGGCCTTCTCGACTCCTAGAGGGACAGGGTTTTAAGATGTCAGCACAACTTCAGGTCACAGCTGGACCCTCCAGACCCGACAGCTGTGCCTACCCAGCTGGGCGCCCAAGGCCGGCCTCACAGATGCATGTGGTCCACTACGAACATCAGACACCAGTCCCTCTGGGCAGCTCGCTTCCGCCCCCCGGCCGTCCACGTCTGCACAGCTCACCGTCTATTCATCCTTGGGTTCCAAGACTACCGGCATTCCTGACTGCCTGCTGCTTAGCTGACATGGACCCAGTTGCTCCCCTACCACCACCTCCCACCTGCCACCCACTCCCAAGTTCACGCCTGACTCCCCGCCTGTAGAGTCTGAAAGTCATAAAAGAGACTCTGTCCCACGGCCCCCTGGCCAGCACGAGCCAGCCTGGAGCACGCAGGCACGGGGACGAGCTGGTGCAATGGCTGTATCGTCCCTCACTGGTCCCTCACCCAGAGGCCCGTCTCCCACCACCTCCCACGTGCAGATTCCTCGAGGTCAGCCTGGCTCCAGTCCTGAGAAAGCCTGGGTCCCCAAAGTCGGCTCCCATGGGACTCACCGCCCGACCCCAGGCACCCAGGGGCCCCTTGGATCAGGGCCGCTCATTCCCACCCACGACTGGTCCCCTGCCTGAGGACGGGCCCCAGGCTGTCCCCACCCCGTACCCTTCGGACCAGGCCTGGCCCACAGCGGGGACTTGGCACAGTGAGGAAGGATCCGCTGAGCCGCCCCCGTCCCCGCCTTGAGAAAGAACAAGCCCCGAAGCCACCGGGGATGCTGACGGCAAGGACCCCAGCCGACGCCACCCCACCTCGTTACTGGCAGTGCCAGCTACAGGCCACACCTCAAATTCCCCAAACCCCGGGAAAGCTTCCTTCCTGCTCGAAACCCGGAAATCGGGAACCGCTCTAGCAGGGGGACGCCAGCCTCTTTAAGGAGGTGGTCTCGGACTAACGTGGCGCCAATATTTAAACGCCTGCCCGCCCTCAGGAGTTCCCGGATGTTCTGTGACTGAGGAATCAGTGCGGCCAGGGGCTATTCCACTAAGAGGTCACGGGTCCTACCCCGTCCCGGACACCGGCCTTCCCGACACCAGCACGAGCATCTAATTCCTTCGACAGGCGACTCAGCTCCACTGGGGTTGGAGGGGACGGGGTGAGCAGGGGGTGAGAGTGGACACTGTCCCAGAAGGCCTCAGGCCACCCAGGCGGCTCGCCCGGGCAGCGCAGACAGCACACACCAAGGTGCAGAGCTACAAGCAAGCTGGTCCGGGCCAGGTCGGGCGTGGGGAGGGCCCTGGGCCGCCTCCGCCCAGCCCTGTCCTCACAGGCCCCTCCACTGTTGACTGCAAACAGCAGCTTGGCCAGGCCTCCTGGGGCTGGGGGGTGGGGGGGGAAGCAGAGGGCAGGAATGCACAGGAGAGGCCACGGGCAGGGGGTGGCACAGGGTGGCACCTGGAGGGACACGGGAAGGGCAGCCAGGGGCCTTTTCTTCCAGGAGGAGGGGGTGGGGGGAGCAGCCTGAAGCCAGAGCCATGGCTGGAGTCAGCAGAGGTGGGGATAGGCAGCCTCCAAGCTGTGCCCCGCCACCCGCCCCTGTCCTCAGTGTCCGCGGGCACGAGGAAGAGGACGCGTCTCAGAACTGCTCCGCGGGCACCCCTTCCCGGTGAGGAGCCCCCACAAGGCAGGCCGACGTGATGCCAGGGGTACAGGCCTGCCAAGTTCAGCCGGCCTAGACGCAGTCACTTCAGTCAGGCCCGAAACCTCTTGCATCAGCTTTGGGAGCAAATGGAAGCCTTCACTACGCCCCTCCTTCTCCCCAAATGCACATTCCCAAACCCCCCGCCCCAGCCCCTGGCAATGGCTCTCACGGGACTGTCCTGGGGGCGCCTTGATACCCGAGCAGACTTTTTTCTTCCTGGCAAGTTGTGCCTAAAACAACACAACGCCGGCCTGAGCCTCCTGCGGGCGTGTAGCCGTCACGTTCCCCTCCCGGAGGACGCACCTCCGTGTGTCTGTCAGCCTGCCAACCCCAGGGCTCCTCGGCTGGGCTGGCTCTGTCCCCCCTGAGGGCATGTGGCAATGACGCTTGGTTGTCACAACCAGGGACAGAGGTGCTGCCACATCCAATGGGCAGAAACCGGGGTGCCGCCAAATGCCCTACAACACACAGGACAGCCCCCAGCACAGACAGCCAAGGATGCAGGGCGAGCAGGAGCGAAGGGCGCTGACACCCACAGTGCTGCCTCTCCTCGCCACCCAGGGTCCCAGGCTCTGAAGTTACGTATAGGCAAAGACTTAGTTCTGAGTTCAAGTTCTGACCCTGGCTGGCTTTTTGACTGGAGACAAGCTATTAAGTCTCGACAAACCTTAGTAAAGTAGGGAAAGTGCCCTGTAATGAGGTAGAAAGGATTAAACGAGGAAACAAAACGCATGGCATTTAACTCCACTTTCTGGAAGCCCAAGGCAAGACAAGGTTGAGCTCTTGGCTCAGAGCAAGAACTCCAGGGTGCTGGGAGCCAGGAGCTGGTTTTCTGCAGAATGGCTGCAGTTCCTGCTGGCATCCTAGGCCGGCTCAGGCATGTCCTACTCAGAGCATCTCTGACAGCTCCTGTCCTCAGGGGCGCCCCACCTCCAACGGGCCACTGTCCCGGGAGCAGTCACCAGTTCTCAGTACCCTCTTTCCGACAAGACTCAATCTCGTGTGCTTCAAGTCCTGCTTAGAGCCCAGAACCAGCAGCCCTTCTGTAAAGGGTCAGTGGAACCCCGGGCTGGCTCAGGCTCCACAAAGCCCTGCTGGCCAGAAGGTGACCTCGCTTGCTCCTGCCCAGGCCGGCTTCTCTCCCCCAGGGTACCCCACTGCTGACCCGAAGGTTAGCCTGAGAACACTTTCTCCTCCTTTCCCTCTGCCCTGAATTTAGCCATCAGCTCCACTCTCCCAGGACAACAGGGAAATTGTGGTCAGCAAGGTCGCTCCAACACCCCCACACTTCAGCACAAACCCCCACCGCACCTCCTCCCACAGACGCTCCAAAGTCCTTCCCCGTCTATACAGCTCTCTCTCGTTCTCCCTTCTGACCGCCGACCTCAGGCGGAAGGTGAGGATCAGGCGAGGGTCGACCACTACGGGAGACGATCGCCCCCTCCCTCCCTCCCTCGCAGCCGACCCCACTCCACGGCACAGAGGCACAAGCTGCCAGGGAGAGGCAGGACCCAGGTGTACTTTGGCACCGTCCGCTCCCGGGACCAGGGTCATTGCCCACATCCCCACCCTCGCCAGCTGTCCCCTCCAGGGCCCCCGGGCCAATGACCTCACCCCTAGCCCCCCTCAGCTCCCAGAGGTCCTAGCCCACCGCCCCAGCACTGACCCGACCAGCCTTTCCGGTTGCTGTGCGCTGCTTTTCCCCTGGAACAGCCCACCCCGTTGCTAGGCGACAGCACTTACTGATGGCTATCTGCCCCAATAGCAGACATAGAGGCCTAGGGGGCGGAGCCTTATAAAAGATTCAGCCAATGGCTATACAGCTCATGGGTACCGGCCCCCTGCACAGGCGTGTGAGGGCGGAGCCAAGGGCGGCCCGGCTGCCGGAAGGAAGAAGGTGGGATCCCTGCTGGTGCCACTGGGGAGGAAGCTGGGGAAGGGGCTGGAGGCGGGAAGGGAGGGCTAGTGACTGCGGATTCCGGGTGGGGACGTGCACGTGGGAGGGGGGGATCTGGGCTGGGACGGAGTAGCTGGGCGTGGCTGGGGTCAAAGCAAAGCTGGGAGAGAGGAAGCGGAGACAGGGAGAGAAGGCAGGCGGGTAACCCAGCCGGGACCCTCCGCTACTGAGGCCTCTGCGGGTTAAGACCTAGGCCACCCTTCTCAGGCACCCCTTCGCCTGCCCCCCAGTAATCACGGCGCAGCCTCCCGTCCCAGAGCCGGGGCTCCTGCCTCCCAGCAGCGTAGCCCCTGCCTCCTCCTGGGAGCCCTCATTTCTGCCTGCCTTCGGACTACCGGTCCCTCCCAGTAGCCCTGCAGCGTGCCTAAGTCTCCACAGTCTTGATAAACTCCTTTACCCTCAAGCCTTCCCCAGCTTCTCCCCTCGCCTGCACCTCACCCCTCCACGCCTGCTTTACACCAGATCGTTGTCCGGATTTATTCACCTTCCATTCAATCTGCAAACCACGAAACCCATGGGGCACTTTCAGTCCTTAGACACAGGGGTTCACAGCTGGCATTCCTGCGCCATTAAAACTCTCCCGCCTGGACACCCGGTCCCTAGGCCTGGCTCTTCCCCACCCCTTCTCTGGCAGTTTTCACTTTACGGACACTTCTTTTAGCCCCGCATCCTCCCTGAGATAACACCCTTCATCCTGACAGACTTCCTGGTGACTTCACTTCCCACCTGTCTGCTGAGCTGATCCCCAGACTGCCTGTCCAGCTGGTCATCTAGCCTGCCCTCTGAACCCCTTATGTCCACAAGGCTGTACCTCAAACTCAGCTGGGCCAAACGCAAACCCAGCCTCTTCCCTCCAAAACTGCATCTCCTATTTATTTCCTTCCTCTGGGCTGGTCACCATGCCCAAGTCAGACATCTAGAACCATCTTCCTCCTTCCTCTGTCCCTGTGTTCCATCACTCACTAGGCCTGTTTTACCTCCAAGACCTGTCCCACGGTCACCCACACCCCCTCTGGGGCCCTGGACTGAGAGGGCATCGCGGGACCAGCTGAGTCCTTCACGGGGCAGAATGACCACACAGATCAAACAGGCTGTGCTGTGTTGTCCTCAAGTTCACAGGGAACAGCATTTCTCAAGGACGTGGAACTGCAGCTATAAAGTGTTGTAACGACACCCTGGTTTGTGTAGCGACTGTTTTACTCAAAAAGAACTTTAAACTCCAAAATCATAGATGAGGAGTTCCCAGTGTGGCTTCAGTGCATTAAGAACCCAACATAGGTGGGTTCTTCCCTGGCCTCACCCAGTGGGTTAAGGACCTGGCGCTGCTGTGGCTGCAGTGCAGGTCTGCAGCTCAGCTCTGATTCGAACCCCAGCCTGGGAACTTCCATATGCTGCAATTACTGCTGTAAAAAGAAAAAAAAAAGAAAAAAGATGAGCAGAAACTTTGCTGTTTGAAATTCTACCAGTAAAAATGGAACTGCCCAGGCCCACCTGGGAAATTTCAGTCAACTGTGACACGAAGGAGCCTGGCCTTCCAAACCAGGTGCAGATCCAGAAAAGTGCTTCCTGGACAGTTTGCAGAGCCCTCTTTGTGCTTCCCAAGGGAACAGGATCAGGGTCCACAATGCAACCCAGACCCAACATCGGCCCCTTCCCACACGGCCCTGTTTTGCCCTTAGCCTGTTGAAACACTGCTTCTTCTAAGTCCACTAAACCCTGTGAAAACTGTCTGCCCCTGTTGGTCTGAGCTGCTTGGTTCCTGGGGCATCGGGTGAACAGGCCTGAGTTGTCAGAACACAGGGTTGATCTTGGTGGTTGGTGTTGGGCCCCGTGGGGCTAGGACAGCTGTGCTGTCCTAAGAGCAAGGGCAGCACTGGTCTCAGGTCCCCCCCCCCTCGCCGCAGCACTGAGTGCCTACTGTGTGCCAGGCGTGGTGACACAACAGTGAGTGTCGCAGTCCCCGCCCTCAGCACCCTTTATCATTCAGTCCCACCCCTTGAATGCATGGGGAGGAGGGTGATTAAATGAGGGGAGAGGATGCCTGGGGGTGTGACAGAGAGTCTTGGGGAAGATAAGGAGGGAAAATACCAGGGCAGCAAGCGGCCATGCGGGAAAACAAGTAAGGGACTAAGAAAAACACAGAGACGTTGAGGCTTAAAAAGAATTCAGAGCTGGAGAACAGAGTGGAGGTTCCTTTAACAACTAAAAAAAGAGCCACCATATGACCCAGCATCCTGCTCCTGGGCATCCATCCAGAGAAAACTCTAATTCCAAAACACTGAGGCGCCCCAATATTCAAAGCAGCACTATTTTTAACAGCCAAGACACGGATGTAACCTGAATGTCCATATACATCTGTGGACAAATACACAATGGAATACTACTCACTCATAAAAAGGAATGAAATGATGCCATTTGCAGCAGCATGGATGGACCTAGAGATTATCATACTAAGTGAAGTAAGTCAGACAGAGAAAGACAAAAATCTTATGATATCACTTATATGTGTAATCTATTTTTTTTGGCCACACCCACAGCATGCAGAAGTTCCCAGGCCAAGGACCGAACTCGCACCACAGTTGTAATCAGAGCCACAGTAATGACAATGCCAGATCCTTAACCCCTTGAGCTGAGCCACAAGGCAACTCCTGGAACCTAATTTTTTAAATGAAACAAATGAACTTTTTATTTACAAAACAGAAACAGACTCACAGATCTCGAAATCAAACTTACCTTTACCAAAGGGTAAAACTGCGGGAGGGATAAATTAGGAGTTTGGGATTAACATATGCACACTGCTATATACAAAAAAGCCGACAAGGACTCACTGTATAGCACAGGGAACCCTACTCTTTTTTTTTTTTTGCCCTATCTAGGGCCGCACCCGCAGCATATGGAGGTTCCCAGGCTAGGGGTCTAACAGGAGCTGTAGCCGCCTGCCTTCGCCACAGCCATGGCAACACAGGATCCGAGCTGCATCTGTGACCTACACCACAGCTCACGGCAACACCGGATCCTTAACCCACTGAGCAAGGCCAGGGATCGAACCCGCAGCCTCATGGTTCCTAGTCAGATTCGTTAACCACTGAGCCACGGAGGGAACTCCGGAACCTTACTCATTACTTTGTAATACCCTATAAGGCAAAAGAATCAGAAAAGGAATAAATAGATAAACAGATAGATATTTTAGATATATATTTAACTGAATCTCCTTGCTGTAAACCTGAAACTAACCCAACATTGTAATTCAATGATACTTCGATTTAAAACAAACAACTCAGAAGCCATCTGAACCTTTTCCCATTTTGTGCCAAGGGTCTACCACCTTCCCAAGCTCTTTCTGTCCACCCTCGAAGCCACCCTTCCTGCCAACCAGATGCTTCCTGGCCGGAGCCCCTTCTTGCCTGCTGCCTGGGGCCACCAGCCCGTACAGCGTGGTCCCTTGTGGTCCCTTGTGGGGAGGTGGGTCTGAGCACTGAGGCTGTTCCATGAGAGCGGAGTGTCTGGAAGCTCAGATGCCCCCGTGGGCTGTCAACCCTCCCGTGGGCTGTGGACCCGAGGCAGTCACCCCAGCCCCCCAGCTCCCTGCCTTCCAAGGCAGTGGACGGTGGGATCCCCTATATTTACGCACACAGACCTTGTGGGGTGGTTGCATTCTACATAAAAACGTGATTTTCTACAGGCCCTAGTACGCCGAGGTGAGGGACCGTGGTGGGCCCAAGCCCAGGCACTTGGGGGGCGGGGGTGCCCTGGCTGTACAGAGTCCAACAGTAATACCAACAAAACAGTTGAGAGCTCCCGTCGTGGTTCAATGGGTAATGAATCTGACCAGTATCCATGAGGATGTAGGTTCGATCCCTGGCCTCACTCAGTGGGTTAAGGATCTGGAGCTGCCGTGAGCTGTGGTGTAGGTTGCAGATCGAGCTTGGATCTGGCGTGGCTGTGGCGTAGGCCGGCAACTGTGGCTCCGATTCGACCCCTAGCCTGGGAACCTCCATATGCCACAGGTGCAGCCCTAAAAAGACAAAAAACAAAAACAGAAAAAAACAATGAAAAGTCGGTCTGCTTTTTATCACCAAGCGCCAGCAAGTCTAAGCAACATCGAGTGATCTCATTCTCTTCCCTGAAAAAGACTTTTATTGAGCTAAACACTTAACCAGGGGTTGGCAAATTTTTTCCTGTCAAGGGCCAGATAGTAAATATTTTCAGTTTTTTAAGCCATACCATCTCTGTCACAAATACCCTAAGCTGCTGTGACACAAAAACAGCCACCAAAGGAGAAGAGCGGACATGGCCGTGTTCCCCTGTGACTTAAGGACTCTGAAATCTCAATTTCGCGTAATTCTCACAAGACATGAAATATTCTTTTGATTTTATTTTCCAGTCATTTAAAGTGTGAAAGTCATTCTTAGCTCACTGGCTGTCTGACAGCAGGCAGTGGCCAGATTTGGCTTGCGAGCCATGGTTACTTTGCCCCGTTCCTAAGAGTGATGACAGTTACTGTCGTGTGTCAACAATATTTATATTTTACTTATACATTTTATTTATAATATTTATGTAAAGTTCAAATTGTACATTTCTATTACATTTCCTTTAAAAATCGGGTTTACCGATCCTGTTTAAAATTGCATCAAAAAACAAAAACCCTGGAAATAAACCTAACCAACAAGGTGAAAGACCTATATGCTGAGAACTATAAAACACTGATGAAGGAAGCTGAAGGTGAATCAGAGAAAGATTACCCGATGTTCTTGGACTGGGAGAATTAATATTACTAAAATGGCCATGCTACCCAAAGGAATCTACAGATGTTAATGCAATCCCTATCAAATTGCCCAAGATATTGTTCACAGTACTAGAACTGATAATTCAAAATTTTAGACAGAACCACAAAAGACCCAGAATTGCCAAAGCAATCCTGAGGGGAGAGAACAGAGCTGGCGGCATAACCGTCCCAGATTTTAGATGATACTACAAAACTGTCATAATCAAAACAGTGTGGTACTGGCACAAAAACAGACATACGGATCAGTGGAACAGAATAGAGAGCCCAGAAATAAACCTTACAGTCAACTAATCTTCAACAAAGGAGGCAAGAATATACAACGGGGAAAAGACACTCTTCAGTAAGTGGTGTTGGGACAGCCACATGCAAATCAGCGAAGTAAGAACACACCCTCACAACACACATAAAAATAAACCCAAAAATGGCTTAGAGACTTAAATATAAGACATGATACCATAAAACTCTTGGAAGAGAACATAAATCTTAGCAATATTTTCTTAGCTCAGTTTCCCTAGGCAAAAGAAATAAAAGCAAAAATAAACAAATGAGACCAAATCCAATTTATAAGCTTCTGGACAGCAAAGGAAAACATAAACAAAATGAAAAGACAGCATATCAATGGGAGAATATATGTGCAAAAGATGCAACTAACAAGGACTTAATTTACAAAATATTCAGTAATTCATACAATTCAATATCAGAAAACAAACAACCCAATCAAAAAATGGGCAGAAGGCTTAAATAGACATTTCTCCAAAGATGGCATACAGATGTCCAAGAGGAACATGAAAAGATGCTCAACATCATCTAGCAAATCAACACTGCAAAGAGGTACCATCCCACACCGGTCAGAACGGCCATGATTATTAAGTCTACAAACAATTAATGCCAGAGAGGGTATAGAGAAAAGGGAGCCCTCCTACACTGTTGGTGGGGACGTAAGTTGGTGCAACCACTACAGAGAACAGTATAGAGGTTCCTTAAAAAACTAAAAATTGGAGTTCCCACTGTGGCTCAGTGGGTTAAGAACCTGACTAGTATCCATGAGGATCCAGGTACAACGCCTGGCCTCATTCAGTGGGTTAAGGATTCAGCATTGCTGCAAACTGCGGTGTAGGTCGCAAATGTGGCTCAGAACTGGCACTGCTGTGGCTGTGGTGCCAGCCAGCAGCTGCAGTTCCCATTCGACTCCTAGCCTGGGAACTTCCCTACGCCACAGGTGCAGTCCTGAAAAAAAAAAAAAAATGGGGACTAAAAACAAGAGTTCCCAGTGTGGCATGGCAGGTTTAGGATTCAGTGTTGTTTCTGAGGTGGTGTGGGTTTGATCCCTGGCCTGGCACAGCGGGTTAAAGTTCTGACATTGCTACGTCTTGGCCTGGATTCTGTCCATGGTCTGGGAACTTCCATAGGCTCCGGATATAGCCAAAGATAGATAGATGATAGACGGATGGATGGATGGATAGATGGATAGATAGATAGGGGAGGGAGGGAGGGAGGGAGGGAAGAAGGACAGAAAGACAGACATAAAGATAGAAAGAAAATTGCCGTATGATCCTGCAGCCCTACTCCTGGGCATGTATCTGGAAAAGATAATAACCCTTATTTGAAAGATACATGCACCCCAATGTTCACAGAAGCACTATTTATAACAGCCAAGACATGGAAACAAACTCAATGTCCATCAACAGAAGACTGGATAAAGAAGCTGTGGTACATATATGTGATGGAATATTACTCAGCCATAAAGAATAAAGCCATAAAGAATGAAATAACGCCATCTGCAGCAACGTGGGTGGACCTAGAGATTATCTTACTAAATAAGACAGAGAAAGACGAATATGCTAAGACATCGCTTATATGTGGAATCTAAAAAATAACACAAGTGAACTTACAAAATAGGAACAGACTCACAGACATAGACGAAAACCTTATGTTTACCGAAGAAGAAAGGAGGGGGAGGGATAAATTAAGACTTTGGGATTAACAGATGCTACTGTATTTAAAATAAATGATAAGGACCTAGTGTATAAGACAGGGGACTACATTTAGTATCTTGTAATAGCCTCATAATAGAAAAGAATCTGAAAAAAGACCATGTATATGAATATACATTTAGGTATGTGTAACTAAATCACTTTGCTGTACTCCTGAAACTAACACGGTATTATAAATCAACACTCATTTGATAGAAAGTAAGTAAATTTATTAAAGACTGGGTTTATTTGGAGATGCCCAGTTACACATTCGGCCTCAACACACACACAGCCTGCCACGGGCACGCATCTCAAGACTGAGTCTCGGAGTTCCCCTCGTGGCTGAGCAGTTAACGAACCGACTAGTATCCATGAGGTTGCAGGTTCGATCCCTGGCCTCGCTCAGTGGTATAAGGATCTGGTGTTGCTGTGAGCTGTGGTATAGATCACACATGCGGCTCAGATCCTGTGTTGCTGTGACTGTGGTGTAGGCCAGCAGCTGTAGCGCCGATTGGACCCCTAGCCTGGGAACCTCCATATGCTGAGGCCATAAAAAGACAAAAAAAAAAAGGAAAGAAAGAAACACAGGCATGAATGGTTTGCCAGTTCCCGACTGAACTGCGTGGCAGAATGTGTACGAACGTCCGTCCGAAGTGGCCTCACGCCTGCGGCCTTCCCCGCTCGCGCCCGGGCCTCGTGAGAGACACCCGGAAAGCAAAGCTAATGAAGTGGGTGCGTGTCCCCCTGACGACCAAAGAAACACGCGAGTCCAAAGCCACCAGGAACTGCGGTGGGGGCCCCGCGTGGAGGAGTGGGGGCGCGGCTCTCCTCTCCACCCGCCTGGGCTGCACACGGCGACTTCCTCCCAAGGGGATGGGGATGAACCACACAGCGGAGAAGACAAGCCACCAGGTGGCCAACACCAACAGCAACAAACTGCCAGACAGAATGGGCCTCTGGACCGGAGGACCCCTCTGCGACCTTGGCTCAGGGGCCCCTCTCCCCAGCCGAGCATCTCTCCTCCCAAAGCACAGCTCGTCGCGGACCCAGCAAACGCAGCCCCTTCATTTACTGCAGGCCCGGGACCCTGGCGCCCTGGTCCCATCCACGTGTCCGCTTCCCCGGGACTTCCCGCCCACGCCGCTGCCCGGCACCCCCACCCCGAGCTGTTCTTCCACTGCCCTGTGCCCGCGCGGACTTCCTGCTGCCTGGCGCACCCTCTTGGACCTCGGCGTCCCCACTCCGAAGCGAAGCCCTCTCAGGAGAAAGAGCTAAGTTCATGGAGATGAGGAGCCCCCGGGGAGAGCCTCCTTGGAGGGCTGAGTCCCTCTCCCCGGGAGTGGGTGGGGGGCTGGGGAGCCCGCCCCCGGACTCAGGGCCTGGGAGGTGGCAGCTACGGTGCCCGTCCGAGTGCCCCAGCCACTGGCCACATCACCCCTGCCATAGCTGAGCTGTGGGGACAGCAGAGCAACCACCCTGCCCCCAGCAGACGGTCAGGGGTGGGGCACCTGGGACAGGAATCAGGACGCACCTGGGGCAGAGCTGCCAGGAACCACGGTGAGTCTCCCCAGGGTGCCACAGTGACAGGCGGCAGGGATCAGCCAGCTCCGGGCAGACTGGGAGCCGCCAGCCAGGGACAGGCACAGCCCAGGCAGGGAGCTGCAGGGCCAAGGATGCACAGAGGGGGCCGTGAGACCAAAGTCACCTGGAAACCTGGGCGAGGCCCAGATGGCCTGAAGCCAGCTCGCCACCTGTGGGAAGCCAGACCACAGCCCCCCAACCTGTGGATATGTGCCCTGACAGAGGACAAAAGGGAGTCTGCAGCTGTGACTAGGTTTAGGATCTTGAGACGGGATCCTGGATTATCCACGCGGTCCAATATCGTCACAGGTCCTTCTAAGAGAGCAGGTGAGAGTCGGACAAGCAGATGTGACACTATAAGGCAGGCGTGGGGGGGACTGGGAGATGACATGCCTGCTGGTCTGAAGGTGAAGGAAGGATTCCTAGAATCTGGAAAAGACCAGGGGAGGAATTCTCTAGAACCTCCAGAGAGAACGCAGCCCTGCAGACACCTCGAGCTCAGGCATCCGATCTCCTGAACAGAAGGAGCATAAAGGAACATCTCAAGCCATGAAACTGGCTCCAGCAGCAGTGAACAAACCAGCTGTCATCAGTCAGGTGAAAACGTCCTGCCTGCATCACCTCCCCTCCCTCCAACGTGAGCCTGGAAGGGCACCAACAGCAGCCCCAGACGTAGCAAACGAAGATACAAGACACCCAGTTAAACTCAAATTTCAGACAAACAAGGAATAATTCTTTAGTATGAATAGTCCCAAATGCTGCACGGGACGTACTTATACTGCAAAGAAATGATTTGTCCTACGCCTGAAATAAAAATTTAACTGGACGGTGTGGTTGTTTCTGGCTAGAAGCAGCAACTGTGAGGGAAGCAGGGGACAAGGAGGAAAACCACCCACCCTGTCCCTCACGGCAGGTGCTGCGGGGGCAGATATTTCTTGTTAAATGGAGCCCCAAGCTTTGTTAGCTGGGACTGGACATCTTAAATTAATGAAGTGGAGTAGGGCCATTTTCAATCTAAAGCGACCCCAGGACCTTACTTCCTAAAAATGGAGAGAAAATAATCACAGGAAAGGTCTGGGCTTTTCACCCAAGGACCCTTCCACCACACTGAGGAGGTTGGGGGCAGCGGGGTGGGGGTGGGGGGCAGCAGGAAATAAAGCTGGTCTGGGGATTTTGGGGGCCACGCCCATGGCACGTGGAAGTTCCCTGGGCCAGGAATGGAACCCAAGCCACTGCAGTGACAACAGAACTCCACAGAGCTGGTCTGGTGACTGCACCTGCCAGGCTGTCTTGGACCAGTGACAAGAAGACATGGATCAGCTCAGTCTCCGGCCCCAGGTAAAGGCGCACAAAGATGCTGGCTGCGACGAGGAGTCCTGTGTCTGCTGTGCACTTTCTCGGCTGGATGAGGAGCCACTGCAGGGCGGGACGCCAGCCTTTCCCATTTCCCAAGAGCTGTCTGTGCCTGCGGGTCCTTGCATACTCGGCACAGCTAATGCAGCCCTGTGCCCACAAGGTGGTGCTCACGGTTACCGCAAAACAATCAGCTCTGCTCATGGTTTTCACAGTAAAACTTCCGGAATGATTTTTGACTTCCAAGGCTGTTGAGAATAGGATACAGAGAGCTCCCTTTTGTATCCCACACTGAGTCTCCCCTGTGATTAATGTCGTACATCCGTCTAGAACATTTGTCACCACTGATGAAGCAATGTTTCTCCCACGTTGCATTCAGTCTGCTCAGGCTTCTCTGGGCTCCGGCATCTGACAGTTTCTCGCGCTTCCCTGGCTGCTGGTGGCCTGGAGAAGTGTCTGTCACGGAGCGTCCCCCGTGACGGGCTTGAGACGCGGGGTGTGAAGCCCCCACAGGCACATCAAGGGCGCGGCCGTCCACGAGGCTCCCCGCTGCTAGTGTGGCCTTGATCACCCGGCCAAGGTCAGGTCCATCCAGCTTTCCTCTGTACAGTCACTTTCTTCTGTTTGCTATTATGTGCTTCTTGGACCATGTGGGTTTCTTTTTTTTTTTAAGGTTTCTTTCTTTTTTGGGGTGGGCGTGGCCAGCCAGAAGCATGCGGTAGTTCCTGGGCCAGGGACTGAACCCGTGCCGTAGTGGTGACAGCGCCAGATCCTTAACGCTCTGAGCCACCAGAGAACTCCTAAAGGTTTCATTTTTTAAGGCATTTCCTGTCATTTCTGGTTCAGTTGGGACGGTGGGGGGGGTGAGAAGTGGGGGACTGGGGGGTGCCTGTCACATGATGTGAGAACAAAGTAGAGACGTGCAGCCAGGCGTTTACAGAGTCTGGAGCCTAAGACAGTTACTCGGGGTTCCTGCCTCTTCCCACCTCACCAACGATCCAGGCAAAACCCCATCAGTGTCCTTGAAGGGGCCACAGGAAGGAGGGCCCAGGAGAGGGCAGCCAGGGAGAGCAGCGTGGGGCACCGGCCGTCCGCCCTGCTGGCAGCGCAGGATGCAGACAACGAGCACGTGGCGTTGCGCACGTGCCCCCCACGCTGGCCCACGGGAGACCCGCTGCTGAGTGGAAGGAACGAATGCAGAGAAGACCCCGAGGACAAGCCCTGAGGCTCAGGAGGGGGCCGCCACGCCCAGCCAGTGACCTCCCGGCTTAAATTCTAGGTTGATTCCTGTGGCTGCCTCCTGCCACCCTGGGCACTCGGCCTCCTTCGCGGGTTTTGTGAACCAGACACTCTGCTGGTAACATCCTGGTTTTGAGCAAGTGCGTAGGAGGTCAGCCCAGCGCCTCTCACCGCGATAAGGCCTGTGCTTCTGCTTTTGTGGCGCGGGTCTTTCTCTTCTTCTCTAAAACCATAAAAGGTACTGAAGCCCCTCTGCTCAGTCGGGCGCCGCCTGGGGGCTGGGGCTCGGAGGCCCCAGCGGCTGCCTGCTCACCTGTGTGCAGGCTTCCAGGCCTCGCCTTATAAGGTGAAAAGCGGCTGTGGCTGCAGCCCAGGGCTCAGAGAGGAAGCCCTCAGTTTCACAAGAGGCTCTGCACAGATCTCTGCAGAAGGCCGGCCTCACAGCCCGCAGCCAGCTCGCTGCCAGGTATCTGTGACAACCAGGGCTTAGGTGGCGAGGTCGGTGAGGACACCTTACCTCCTGCCCAGCAGCTGACACCAGAAGAGATGCTGGGCCTTCGTCGCCAGCCGGGGGGCGGGGAAGGGCCGGGGCAGCAGAGGCGGGAGGCTACTGTAACACTAGGGGGACCAGAGGAAAATGCAGTTCGGGGCTTCACATCAGACAGTAATCATCGGCTCCCCGTGACGACGGGCCAGGCCCCTCACCAAGTGCCCAAAACACAGGCTGTCCTTTGACCCTCACACAGCTGAGCGGGCTGTGCTCCCTAATTAGTCCCACTTCCCAGATAAGGAAAACTGAGGCTCAGAGGGCAGTAACTTATCCAAAGTGAGATAAGTAACTTATCTATCAGATAAGCAGCCAGTGGGAGAGACACAAGAGGCTTCCAGGGGTGGAAGGAACGCTGAGGGGTGGGGGCGAAGATACAGCTGTGCTATTCAGTTCAGCAGCCCCTGGCCATGGCCACGGTGGCTTCCAAGCCTCTGAACTGGTCCCATCTGAGACGTGCTGTAAGCTTGCCGCTCAGAGTTCAGAGACTTGTTTGTTTTTTATTTTAAAGTAAAAAAAAAAAAAAATTAAGAGCGTTCCTGTCATGGCGCAGCAGAAACGAATCCAACTAGGAATCGTGAGGTTGGGGGTTGGATCCCTGGCCTCGCTCGGTGGGCTAAGGACCTGACACTGCTGTGGCTGTGGTGTAGGCCGGCATCTGTAGCTCCGGTATGACCCATAGCCTGGGACCTCCATACGCTGTGAGTGCAGCCCTAAAAAGACCAAAAAAAAGATTTAAGCTGTAAAGTATCTCAAACATTTTAACTTTCATTTTGAAATAATTATAGATTTGTGGGAAGCTGCCAAGATAGTACACAGAGGTCCCGGGTACCCTTCACTCGGTTTCATATAGCCACATCTCATGTCACTACTGTACTTTAACAAAACCAGGAAGCTGGTGGGTGTGTGTGTGTGACTCTAGCTGCCTTCATCACACGTGTGGACACCTGTAACCTCCACCACCATTGACACACAGAACTCGGCACTCACCTCAACCATCCCCCGGCGCTACCTCACCAAAATTATATGAGAGCTGAAGTGCTGCAATATTAACTTGGCTGCACTGGGTTAAACAAAATTCAGCACTAATGTCACCCGTTTCTTTTCACTTTGAAAATGCGCCCCTGGAGCACTCAGAATCGTGCAGGGCGCCTATTTCCACTGGACAGCGTGGGCCAGTTCAGACCCAGCTCAGCCGTCGGGACGGGTCCCCGGACCTCCGCCGGCGCGGCTCCACCGGAGTGGACCTGGCCTTCGGCGTAAGTACAGCCGCTCATTCGCCGAGCGCACTTCCTGAGAGCCTGCTGTGTGCCGGGCATCCTGGTGGGGCTGCAGGCACGGACGCCAAGGCTGTTGCTCCGCAACGTGAACTGGCTCCGGCCCCCAGAGCAGGTCACGGGAAGCAGTGGATCCCGGAATCCCACCGCTTCCTGACACCTGTAAGTACGAGGGAGGCAAAGGGCAGGAAGTGCCAGTGGCAGCAAAACAAATGGCACCACAGCTACAGTTCCTGCTGGAGAACTCGCAGGCTGGCCCCGCGCCCCGCCCCCAGCGGTCCACCTGTCCTTCCATCCATCCCAGAGTGCCTCAGCCGTAGCCGCCAGCCGACACCACAGCCACAGCCACAGCCACAGCAACGCGGGATCCAAGCCCGTCTGTGACCTACACCACAGCTCACGGCAAGGCCGGATCCTTAACCCGCTGAGCGAGACCAGGGATCAAATCACAATCTCATGGTTCCCAGTCGGATTCATTTCCACTGCGCCACGACAGGAACTCCCAGCTTTTTCTCTTTTAATTCCTTATTACAAAAAAATTCTAACACGAGAAAAAGCAGACTAATAAAACCAACTTTACTCCCACCACTTAAATTTAACCATCAACACTGTGCCCTTTTGCCTACTGTCAAGTGTGTTTGAAAGAAAATAAGTCCCCCGGGTATTTTAGCCTTAAACAGGTCTGTCTGCAGCCTTTGTAAATACAGCACTCTCTTGCCCAACCACAACCTGTAAACAGCTAGTCCTTTTTTGGCCACGCCCATGGCATGCAGAAGTTCCAGAGCCAGGGGTCGAACACGCACCACAGCAGGGACAACGCCAGTTCCCTGCAGCACCACCAGGGAACACCCAACAATAATTCCTTAATATAATCTGGTCCTCACACTTTGGACTCTGATTGGAAATGCTGAGTCCTGGGCCTTGCCCCAGACCTGCTCAATCAGAATCTGCATTTTCCTAAGGTCCGCAAGGCAAGTGTGGGTGCACTGGTCTGAGACGTAGCCTCTATATCCGGGCTGCTACTGACCGTGTCCCTGAGCATCCACACGACGAAGGCCTAAGCCCAGGACCGCAGACTGACCTGATGTGACTAGTTCAGATGCCGTCAGACTGGCATGAGGTGGCCCCAATTCAACATGACCGGTGTCCTATTAAAAATGAGAGACCGACACGCATAAAGTGAGGGGGATGTTAAGAGGCAGAGAGCAGACAGCCGTCCCCGGCCAAGGAGGGAGGCCCAGACCAGACCCTCCCCTGGCCTCGGAAGGACCAGTTCTGTCAGAGCTGCCTGGAGTTCAGACTCCTGGCTCCCAGAGCTGAGACGGGTTCTACTGTTTAAGCCACAGTTTCAGGTCTCTGCGGCCCCAGCCCCAGGACACTCAGTATCAGAGTTCCCCTGAGGGTTTTCTTTTGGCCAAGCGAGTCCCTGGGCCAGGGATCGAACCTGTGCCACAGCAGCCACCTGAGTACCTGAAGTGACAATGCTGGATCCTCAACCTAATGTGCCACAAAGAAACTCCCCCCCCGATTTTGTTGTTTGTTTTTTTTTATGGCTACACCCTTGACATATGGAAGTTCGTGAGTCAGGGATGGAATTCAAGCCACAGCTGCAACCTACGCTGCAGGTGAACGAACACAGGATTCTTTATCCCACTGCGCCCGGGTGGGGATCAAACACGCGCCTTCACAGCCACCTGAGCCACTGCAGCACGATTCCTGACCCACTGTGCCACAGCGGGAACTCCCCTCTGTGGGTTTTTAAAAACTGCCCTCAGCTGAGCCACACCGGAAGATTCCTATATAACCAGGCTGGGGATGGGGGCTCGGGTGTGGGCATTTTTAACACTCTGGAGCGTCTCCGAGCCGCAGCCCAGGCTGGAACCCCTCCATTTTCTCCTTTAACCATCGCAGCGGCCGGGGAGCCCCCATCTGCAGCCTACCGTTTTGCGGGCAAGGGCCGTCGAGTTCTTTGCAGAGACAAATACCCAAACCAGGTCGGAGCCCCGAAAGCAGGGGTCGTCAACATGAGGTCCTGGACCAGCAGCTCGGCACCACCCAAGAGCTCGTGAGCAACTCCGATCCTCACGCCCCAGGCAGACCTCCCGGGTCAGAGACGCCGCGGCGGGGCCCCGTGAGCTGTGCTGGCGACTGCCACGCACCTCGGGATGGAGAGCAGAGCCTCGGAGAGACGAGGCCTCTGCGCGCGT
>PVHT020000012.1:13573333-13641952 GCA_004024745.2 Catagonus wagneri
TTTTTTTTGGCTTTTTAGGGCCGCACCCGCAGCATATGGAGGTTCCCAGGCTAGGGGTCTAACAGGAGCTGTAGCTGCCGGCCTACGCCACAGCCATAGCAACGCGGGATCCGAGCCGCGTCGTCTGCAACCTACACCACAGCTCACGGCAACGCCGGATCCTTAACCCACTGAGCAAGGCCAGGGATCGTGCCCGCAACCTCATGGTTCCTAGTCAGATTCGTTAACCACTGAGCCATGATGGGAACTCCCCTCCTCCACTTTATTACGCCTTTGTACATATACCTTTGTACCAAAGACCGAAGACCGAGGTCTCCAGACATGTGGATTTCACAGACGAAATAAAACACTCAGGGGCTGAGCGACAGGAGGCTGCCTGCTTATTTACAGACCAAGTATGACTTTTTTTTTAAAATGCCATTCATCAACACCTCTGTTTCATCAACTAAAATGACTTTAACACCTAAATCTTAGGAAGACAAGATTTTTTTTAAGGCAAAAAACCCCGGCATGCATTGTTTTGGAGAAGCCTCGTGTTTCTCAGTTACTACAGACCTGCACTGCCTCCATCCTGCACTGGTTTTCAACACAATCCTTCCAGGGAAGAAGGACCCAGTGGTGCACTCATCCACCAACGTCCTGAGGGCATCATTTGCTCTCAGCGCGGCCACCCGGCTGTCCGGGCGTCCCTGGCACAGGGCGAGCCTTCGGCTCCATCCTCATCAGTGAGGTGCTCAGAGAAGGTAGTTCCGAGCAGGCGCCTGATGAGATCCATGGGGCAGCTGGGCAGCTGCTTGGTTTTCAGAGAAACCTGTTGGCACCCATTCACCCATTTGCAGCTTCAGCTGATGGAGCCCTCTGCTCTAAACTCGATCGCTGGGTCCCCTGTACCCAGAGATACAATGGCTAGAAAAGAGGATGGCCCCCCTGCGGGCTGACCCGCCCCGCCTCCCCGAGAGCGCCTGGACCCTGCAGATGCCTCCTAAACCAAGCCCATGGATGGCGGTCTGAGGGCAGCAGTCGATGTCACCTGGGAGCCGAATTGAGTTTCACCAGTTTCACTCAAGCTCAAGAAAGCCTAAGAGCGCTAAGCTGAGACCCAGACGGGCGCACCATCAGCCGGCGTGAATGTGGGGTTGGTGAGCTCTCAGCCAGCGGGCTGTGCGTCCCACTCCGCCCCGTCTGTCTGGACACCGAGTAAGAGGCGCTGTCTCTATGGCCTCAGTTTCACCATCTGTGAAATGGGGGTAAGACTAAGAGCCGCCTCCCAGGAGCATTAAATGGAGGGTTAAACACAGCCATGAAGAAAGCTTGCTGTCGAGTGCGTGGCATGGACTAGGCCCCCAGAACACGTGGATGCTTTGCCCCTGCCTCAATAAAGGGACACAGACACCCTCAGGGCCACTGTCCTCCCAGCCCTGACACTCGCAGAGACCCAGACAGTCCTGGGCACCTTCGACTCAGGAGCTCCCAGGCTGCCCTAGGCAGGAGGCTAAACACGCAGACGCACGGCGTGGTCCCAGAGAGGCTGACTCTGCAGGTCAGGAGTGGCACCTGGGGCGTCCCCATCCTCCTCAGTGTCCAGGTGGCCCTGGCGCACATGGTCCAGGGAGCTCACAGACCCACACGTGCTGCTCTGAGCCTGGTCCTCAGGGTGCAGCTACCTGGGAACCTGGTAGAAGTGCAGACCTCGGGCATCTGCAGACTTGTACTTGAACAAGCCCCCTGCAGACCAGGCATCGCCCAAGGTTGTCACTCAAATCAAAACGCAGGGACACAGTCAACGTGGCCTCCCAGGAGAGGGCCTCCCAGCCCACCGCACCTCCCCTGGACGCTTAGCTACCAGCCCCCAGCGCAGAAGGCTGATCTTCCTGGAGTGGGTCTTATACGGCTCCTGGGTGCTTCTCTAACGCAGCGCCACAGCCAGGGGGCTTCAAACTGCAGGAGTGACTCCCCACGGTCCCAGAGGCCAGTATCCAAGATCAAGGGGGCAGCCGGATGGGTTCCCTTCCAGGCTCTGATGGACAGTCCCAGGCCTCTCCCACTTCTGGTGGCTGCCAGTGACCCCGGTGGCAGGAGCCCTGTAGACACATCCGCGTACCTGCTCTGTCCTCACGCGGCCTCTCAGGCCCAGACTCCGTCTCTCATCAGAACCTGGCGTTAGATTCACGGCGCGCCCGAACCCAGCGTGAGCTCCTCGGCAGAGCCTTAATTACGCCTGCAAAGCCCCTATTTCCAAATAAGGTCACGTGCCCAGGGGCCAGGTGTGAGGCCTGGGACCTATCTTTTTGGGGGGACGGGGCACCACTCGGTCCCACAGGTCTGCTCCGTGGCTCACACCTCTGAGTACGTAAGGCCTCTGGTCTGGAGGTTTTATGTTTAAGGCCCCACTCTCATCTGGGAGGAAGAAAGGCCATGTCCTCCCCTAAGAGATTTCAGTCCCCGAGAGCCACTGGGGGAGGCTGCAGACAGGTGGCGATGCCACCAAGAAACTGAGGGCCCCAGAGGGTCTGCCAGGAGAGCTACCCACCTCCCCATGGTGGGGGCGTGGCCTCAAGAGGGGGCCCCACCCACCAGCCTGCAAATTTCACAGCACAAACTGGGACACCGACACCCAAGAGAGGCCGCCAAGGAACAATCCAGCTCCACATAAAAGGATGTTCACTCAGTGGGGCTTTATGAAACACCTAACATCTAACAGTAAAGGATCTGAGAGTTGGTTTGAGGGGACCCACTGACTGAGTGTCCCCGGGCCTTGGGGCTCATGTGCTGGAGGTCACCTGACACACACACTAGGACAGCACAGGCTGTTGAATCCAGACGGTAGCTGAGTTGAAAGATCCAACTTTCCAGCACTCGTGGTGTAGATCAGCAGCTCTTGGCCGGGCTGTACGTGGGACTCTTGCGGGCAAATTACCTGGGTCCTGATGCCCAGGCTGCTCCCGGGCCAATGGCGCCGGCTCTGGGAGACGGGATCGCACCCGAGGTTCCAGCGCTCAGCGGCCCTTAGGACCACGGGTGTGCCACCTCCAGCGGTCACCGTGCTGCCTGTGGCTTTACTGGAGGACGTGGGGCCTTGTGGCACCCAGGGGCATCGTTAAGAGCTACAGCAGGAGCTGGTGGCCCAGGTGGCCACCTGCCGGAAGCAGCAGCAGCATCTGCCTGCAGCCCCTGCAGCCCCCGCAGCCCCCGCAGCCCTCAGCCGGACCCCTAGCCTTCCAGCCCTGGCTCGCACACTGGGCCTTCGCATCCACAGCCCTCCCTGTTTGGGGCTACTCTGTCTGTGCTGTTGGGTCTGTGGTGGCCACGGGGGTGAACTGCTCAGATCTCCCTCCAGGAGGGGACCTGGCAGCCTCCCTGCTCCCGGCCAGGGACACCCGGCCCCACGTTGGGGCTCGTGCATCAGCTCATCTTTGTTCTGGGCCCACCCCCACCCGCCTGGCCGGGACCCCCTCTCTGCTGCCCTGCAGGCTGTACCCTCCACCCACCCCTCCTCCTTCCCATCCCCCCTGCCGGGTGTCAGACCCCCACCGCACCTGCTCCCTCCACCCCCAGCCGTGACAGGCTCCCACCCGGCCTCTTACACATCTGATTCCAACCAGGCATCTGCTTCCCACGGGACCTGAACCGGCACAGAGGTCAACTTGGCTTCTAGCCCAGGACTCATCAGGTGGGCGGGTCCCCACATCCAGAGGAGGGATGCAAGATGCAGGTGGCCACAGCATGACCCCTGAACTCGGGGCTCATCTCCCGCCCCGGACTCCTAGCTCAGCAGCCAGAGACGCCCTCCCCCCGCAGAGCCCCGGCCTCCCCTCCCCGCCACCCTTCCCTCCCGCATCTCTGCGCCGTGCCCTTCCCTGTATGCACGTGACCTGCTTCCCTGACCAGAGCTGTAAGGACCGGAGAGGTGCCAGCCCAGCAGTCTGCCACCAGCCCCACCTGGAAGGGCGGAGAAGGACCTGTGTCCTGTTCCTGTGTCCCGGCCTGCGGACACCAACTTAACGACTGCAGCACTTCACCTCCGCGCGGTCCGCGTTTCTGCTGAGCATCTCCCGCTTTACGCGGAGAGGGAAGTCCAAGGAGCTGCTGACTCCCTGCCCAGGAGAACCTGAGGCGGGCCCCCCCTGACCAGCCGGCGGCCCCCAGACCACACCTCAGGGGCTCCGTCTTCGAGGCGCCCCCCTCAGTGATCAGCCCTGCTCCCCTTCGCCCCTCCTCGCGGCCCGGCCGAGGACCGGAAATGACAACAGCGGCAGGTGGGCAGGTCCCCCCTGCTGCAGCCTGTGCGCAGAGAAGCATCTTAACCCTGGCTTGGGAGAGGGATCCCCCTCCTGCGTGTCCCCAAACTCTGTCCTCGCCTCCCTGCAGCTCAGCTCTGCCTCCATCTTTTGTTCGGCGCCGCCAGCCAAGCCAGGAGCGTAGGCAGATTCCAGGCAAAGCCCCCTCGGAGAGCACAGTCCGCACCCCCCAGGCCGGCGAGGACACGAGCCGGCCCCGGGCTGTCCAGAACCTCCAGCTCAGGAAAGCCACGCAACACCCGGAGGGGGCGAGTGGCCAGAGCTCAGCACACTCGCAGTGGAGACCAAGGCCTTGGAGAACCACAGGCAGGACCCGGAGTTCCTGAGGCTTTGTTAGGAGCCGCCCGCCCCCTCCTCGGAGAGGATGATCCCAGCTCCCGGGGCGCCCACGAGGTGGGCAACACAGAGACAGGGGCCGCCTGAGTACGACCCAGGGGCACACGCCAGGCTCAGAGAAACACAATCCCCTCTCTGACGTCGTATGTGCCCGTCAGGTTCAGCCCCTTGCTCTTGACCCAGTAATTCTCTGACTCTAGTAGGAATCTGGTGGGGAGGACAACCCCTGGTTACACAGGCCAGAGAAGTGGTGCTCAGAAAGGTCTAAGAACTTACCCAATGTCACACAGTTAGAAAGGGCAGAGCCAGGGCTGGAACACGGGCCCCCAGCTCTAAGCAGAGCCTACTGCTTGTCTGGCCACCCAGGAACCGACCAAAAGAATCTCCCAACAGGAGTTCCCATCGTGGCACAGTGGAAACGAATCCAACTACGAACCATGAGGTTGCAGGTTCAATCCCTGGCCTCGCTCAGTGGGTTAAGGATCCGGCATTGCCATGAGCTGTGGTATAAGTCGCAGACGCGGCTCAGATCTGGCATTGCTGTGGCTGTGGTGTAGGCCGGCATCTACAACTCCGATGAGACCCCTATCCTGGGAACCTCCATATGCCATGGGTACGGCCCTAAAAAGACAAAAAGAGAGAGAGAGAGAGAGAGAGAGAGAGAGAGAGAGAGAGAGAGAATCTTCCAACAAAGCTCTGCTCTTTGAGCAAATACAGGCTTGTTATTTTAAAATATATTAACACCGTACTGTCACAAAGACGGAAATATAGATCAGTGGAACAGAACAGAAAGCCCAGAATTAAACCCATGCACCTACAGTCAACTAATCTATGACAAAGTAGGCAAGAATATACAATGGAGAAAAGACAGCCTGTTCAATAAGTGGTGCTGGGAAAACTGGACAGCCACATGTAAAAATGAAACTAGAACACTTCCTAACACCATGCACAAAAATAAACTCAAAATGGATTAAAGACCTACATATAAGACCAGATACTGGGAGAAAATAGTGTCAAATGAGACAACTGACAAGAGCCTAATCTCTAAATTAAGCAAACTACTTATACAACTCAACAGCAAAAAAGCCAACAACCCAATGGAAAAATGGGCAAAAGACCTGAATAGACATTTCTCCAAAGAAGATACGCAGATAGCCAACAAGCACACGAAAAAATGCTCAACATCACTGATTATTAGAGAAATGCAAATCAAAACTACCATGAGATACCACCTCACACCTGTCAGAATGGCCGTCATTAACAAGTCCACAAACAACAAATGCTGGAGCGGGTGTGGAGAAAAGGGAACCCTCCTGCACTGTTGGTGGGAATGTAAGCTGGTTTAACCACTATGGAAAACAGTATGGAAGTACCCTAGAAAAACCTTAGAAAAACTATACACAGAACTACCACATGACCCAGCAATCCCACTCTTGGGCATATATCCAGACAAAACTTTCCTTGAAAAAGACACTTGCACACGCATGTTCACTGCAGCACTGTTCACAATAGCCAAGACGTGGAAACAACCCCAATGTCCATTGACGGATGATTGGAATAGGAAGACGCAGTATATATACACAATGGAATACTACTCAGCCATAAAAAAGAATAAAATAATGCCATTTGCAGCAACATGGATGGAATTAGAGACCCTCATACTGAGTGAAGTAAGTCAGAAAGAGACAAATACCATGTGATATTACTTATATCTGGAATCTAATATACTGCACAAATGAACCTTCCTACAGAAAAGAAAATCATGGACTTGAAGAACAGACTTGTGGTTGCCAAGAGGGTGGGGGAGGGAGTGGGATGGTCTGGGAGTCTGGGGTTAACAGTTCTAGACTGTTGCCTCTGGGCTGGAAAAGCAAGGAGATCCTGCTGTATAGCACTGGGAACTCTGTCTAATCACTTATGACAAATCTATATGTGTATGTGTAACCAGGTCACCACACTGTACAGTTGAAAAATTGACAGAAAACTGTAAACCGACTATAATGAAAAAAAAAAAAAAGACCAGATACTATAAAACTCTTAGAGGAAAACATAGGCCTAACACTCTCCAACATAAATGACAACAACATCTTCTCAGATCCACCTGTTAAGAGTAATGACAATAAAAACAAAAATAAACAAATGGGACTTAATTAAACTTAAAAGTTTCTGCACAGCAAAGGAAACCCTAACAAAATGAAAAGACAACCCACGGAATGGGAGAAAATATTTGCAAATGAATTGACTGACAAGGGATTAATCTCCAAAATTTATAAACACCTCCCTACAGCTCAATACCAAAAAACCAAACAACCCATCAAAAAATGGGCAGAAGATCTAAACAGACAGTTCTCCAAAGAAGACATACAGATGGCCAAAAAAAAAAAAGAAAAGATGTTCAACATCACTCACTATTAGCAAAATGCAAATCAAAACCACTATGAGATACCACCTTACACCAGCCAGAATGGCCATCATCAAAAAGTCTACAAACAGTAAGTGCTGGAGAGGGTGTGGAGAAAAAGGACCCCTATTACACTGTTGGTGGGAAAGTAAATTGGTGCAACCACTGTGGAAAACAGTATGGAGATTCCTCAAAAAACTAAAAACAGAATTAGATTTCATCCAGCAATCCCACTCCTGGCCATCTATCCAGAGAAAACCATGACTTGAAAAGACACATGTGGAGTTTCCGTCGTGGCTCAGTGGTTAATGAATCTGACTAGGAACCGTAAGGGTGCCGGTTCAATCCCTGGCCTCGCTCACTGGGTTAAGGATTTGGCATTGCCGTGAGCTATAATGTAGGTTGCAGACACAGCTCGGAAACTGGCGTTTCTGTGGCTGTGGCGTAGGCTGGCAGCTATAGCTCCAATTAGACCCCTAGCCTGGGAACCTCCATATACTGCAAGTGCAGCCCTAGAAAAAGGTAAAAAGACCAAAAAAAAGAAAAAGAAAATACACATGTACTTCAATGTTCATTGCAGCACTCTATACAATAGCCAAGACATGGAAGCAATCTAAATGTCCATCAACAGAGGAGTGGATAAAGAAGATGTGGTACTTATACACAGTGGAATATTACTCAGCCATTAAAAGGAACGAAGTAACAGCATTTATTTTATAGCAACATGGACAGACCTAGAAATTATCATGCTAAGTGAAGTCAGTCAGACAATGAGACACCAACATCATACGCTATCACTTACATGTGGAATCTAAAAAAAGGACACAATGAACTTCTTTGCAGAACAGATACTGACTCACAGACTTTGAAAAACTTCTGGTTTCCAAATGAGATAGATTGGGATGTGGGGGGTTGCACTGACCGTTTGGGATAGAAATGCCAGAAAAATTTGGTTGTGATGATTGTTATACCCCTATAAATGTAATAAAAGTCATTAAGTAATAAAAAATAAATAAATAAATTGGAGAGAACGCAGCTCCAGGGGGCAGAGCTGCCCAGGCTGACCGAGTGACATTCACGTGTGGCCCGTGGGGGCTTACGACAGATGACTGTGAACCAATCCTGAGGGAGGCAGCTGCGTCTGGGGATAACTTCTCTCATTTCAACCCCAAAGCCCCAGACAGGGCCTCCTTCGAAGGGAAAATCGCTGCGGGCCCTCCTTCTGTTCACACAGTGCCTCGGAAGGTCCAGGAGTGGAAAGCGAAGGGGCCCGTCTCACTCCTGCAGCCCTGCCCTCCCTGTTTCCGGATCACCGGCTACAGCGCCGGGCCTGAGGCCAGGCACAGGCGAGCACTCGGCGGTCAGTAGTACCAGAACGTTCTAGACGGACACACGCCACCAGACCAGACGGGACGTAGAGAATCTGAGCTCAGCAGGCGAATACAACGGGGCTGGAGAAAGTGTCACAGGGGATGGGACCCGGTCAGGGAGGGTGGGGTTTCCCAGAGGAAGTGGGAGCCGAGCCAGGACCCGAGGGGCGCGGCCGGGGCGGCACGGGCTGCAGGACAGCGCGTCTGAGGCCGCGGCCGGCCCGGTCCCGCTCTGTTAGGTCCCCGACCCCCGCCCGCGAGCTGCCGCGTCAGGACCTCCCCTGCAACAAGGCCCGGCGCGGGATCTGCGTTGTTTGGCAAAGCCCTACGCAGCCTCCTCGTGGGCTTCTTGTTTGGAGTAAGTGACGCTCAAGCTCCTGGTCCACTGCTGCCTCCCAGAGGGGTCAGCGCCCCCGACCTGCCATCCCGGGAGCCGGGGTGAACAGCGGCCCCGCGCCAGCGCTGTGCCTACAGCTTCATTCCATCCCCGGCACCCCTCAGATGAAGCAGAGGCTACTGTCACCATGGTCCAGATGAGAAAACAGACGCTCACAGAGGTCCGGTGACTTGCCCCGGTTCACTGGGGGGTCGGCAGTGGGACACCAAGTCTGTCTGATGCCCCAGCGCTCGTTCTAACCACTCTGCCCTCCGCCCCGGCCCTCAGCCTGCACCGTTTGGGATCCTGGGCTTGTCGCTACGTTTCTAAGAACCACACCCAGGCCCGCGGTCACTCCCTTGCTCCTCCACCCACAGCGCCCACCGGCCGGGACGGGCATCTCCCGGCGTGAACACGGCCTCCAGGGACCAGCTAGGAAAACGTGGACACACCGCGCTCCCCAAGCCAACCAGCCAGAACCGGGACAAAGAAGCACAAACATGTCACCAACATGCAAATTCATGAGCGCTCAGGGCCGCTGGGTTTGCATTTTGGCACCGTGACCTTTCGCCCACTTTGCTCGTTGAAATCACTCCATTCGGAGTCTCCCATTCACCGGCACAACCAGGACGGTCACTGGGAGACCGATGCAGCAGTGACCTTTCCAGAAAAGAACGGGCCGTCGCCTCTGCATCCCTGAGAAGAATTCCCTTGAGTGACTGAGGACTCGGTACCATTTCGGAAGCATCCTCTCTAGCCACTCTCAGCCGGCTTCTGTGTTCCGGAGTCTGGCTTCCGGCTTCCCCTGCACAGGCGAGGCCCTGCTCTGGGCACCCCTGCTGTTTCCTGGCCGCAGTGGTGGTAGGAGAAGCGAGCAAGGGTTCTGACCGTTTCGTCACCGGGAGGGATGTCGGAGCCCAGGGCCAGGAGTGAGAAGGAAGCCACCCAGCTGAGCAGCGGCTGGAAACGGCGGCTGGGGATGCTATGCCCAGAACGTGATCTTGTGGCTAAAGTAACAGCATGGCTGTGCGTTCGTTTGACAAAATCGTAAAGCCTACTGATTCTGTCCTTGTCAAAGCAATGGACCTGGCTTCCAGAAACAAAAAGCAAGACAACGCACACACCCATCGGGCCGCGGGGTGGCATGGCGGTGGAGGTGGGGTTGCCCCAAGACCTTGCCCCCATTCACAGACTCGCTGGAAGAACTCGTGGGTCTCAGCAGAGTTATTTCCACAGTGAAGATGTAGTTACAGTGACTGAGTCAGGATACACGGTCAGATCATACAGGAAAGGCCCACAGCTGGATGTTACAGGCTGAATGTCTGTGTCTCCTCAAAATCCCTATGTTGAAGCCTTAACCCCCAAATGGGATAGCATTTAGGGACGTGCCTTTCGGGGTTTAGATGGGATGGGAATATTTGAACTCACGATGGAGAATGAGAACAGGATTCGGCTAATTCTTCAGTTAATTAAACAAAGCAATAGACACCTAATGCAGATGCATTACTGAGAGTTGCCCACAGTGCTTTGAAGCCCCGTTCCCTGCACTGGTGATGGGGCCCCTTGCCTGCACCAGACGAAGAGAATTCTCCTTGCTCTGATCTGGTCCAGACGGCCCTCTGCACTGCCAGGCACCGTGGGGGCCCCTGGGCTGCCCTGCTCTGCTCTTGCCCAGTTCCTCCCCTGCCACGGGCTGTGTCTGCCCTCGGCCAGCAGCGTGGAACTGAATGGCGTTTGCTCCCAGCGCCCACCCCACCCCAGGGCTCCCTGCTGGACACCTGCCCTGGGAATGCCTTTCCCTTTATTTCACTCAGTCCTCCTGGACTTTTTCTGTCTCTTCTAGTCTCCCAGCCTGTGGCTGCCCCTTTGATGTTTCTGGGAAGACCTGTGAAATACCTTCCCTTCGGGTGGCAAGTCTGGCTGGCTGGCTCATGGCTCTTGGTTGCAGGTAACACAAACCCAGGGCTGGCTCCATGAGCAGAGTCACAGGGCCTAGCTTAGAAGTGCCCCCACTGGGTTTCAGGCTCTGTTGTCACCACCTTAAAATTCTTAAAGGTGCTGGAACAAGGGGCCCCACGGTTTTCTTTGCACTAAGCGGCTGGTCCCGCATAAAGCCATTCTAGAAACTTCAATTACCGAAGGAGATTTACTGGAAGGTCAAGGGGGCGTCTCAGAGAACCCAAAGGCGAGAATGCGACTGGGCCTCGGAGCGCTAGAAGCAGGGCCTGGAAAACCAGGAGGCTCCTCTCTTTCTCTCCCCGCCTCCTCCTCCAGCTCCCCTTTCTGCAGCCTCACTGTCTCCCTGAGCAAGACGGCAGGGCTGCTGGCCCCACCCAGGACCTCAGCTCTCTGTTCCAGAACCAGTCCTGATGGAGTTTCATGGGGGTAGAGACACTGATTGGCTCCGCGGAGGTCAAGTGTGCAGCCCTGGTGCAATCAACTCTGGCCCAGGGGCAGGGTCCCACCCACACTGGCTTCCAGAAAGCAGAAAACAAGAGTCAGCAGTTGGCAAGAAACAAGTCTGCCCGCAGACTTCCCGTGACACGCGGTCACCAGCCCCCTGGCTGCAGCGGCCCGGAATTTATGGCTTAACCACCTCGTGCTCACTCTCCCATGAACTTCCCTTCTAGGCAGCAGCGCCTCAAAACCCATTTGGTGATGGATTAGTTGACCTTTGACCTTACACACACACACACACACACACACACACACACACACACACACACACACACACACTTTTCTACGGGCTCCGTAAGCGAGCTATGTGTCTTCAGCTCCCCGACGCCCGCCCCCGTCCTTCAGGACTCGCAGCACGGCGGCTCCGGGGGCCCGCGGAGCTCGGTGCGGGACCGGGAGCGGCCTCCCCAGAGGAAGCGGAGCCGACTCCAGGAGATCCGTCTTCTCCGCTTCCTTCCTCCGTGAGACGGTTAAGAGGAAAGAGCTCCCGCAGCCCCACCAGGAACAAAGGCCCTGTGTGCGGCGGCGAGGGGCCCACCCGAACCCTGTGCACTCTGAATCGCCCCCCTGAGCATTTCATCAAGCCCGCCACACCCCGAAGCCGCTGCTGCCCGTCCACAGGCCGCGCTGCAGAGCCCCCCGGGTCCCCTCAGGCGCTGGCCCCGTCCCTTGAGACCATTAAACCCCAGCCCTGCCAGCCAGGCCTAGCAGATGCCACCCTCGCTGACGCCCGCGGCCACAGGGTCCCTTCTCCACGAGGCTCTTTCGCCTTCCCTCGACAAGCTCACCGGCCCCGAGAGAGGGGGCCCAGACCCACAGCCCCGGGGCCCTGGGCGGGTGACGAGCACAGGCTTGGGGGGCAGACACAGGAGTAGCTTCAGATCTGCCTGCCGCCTGCTTTCCAGCTACCACCCTGGACGGTTCCTTCCAAGCTCCCTGCCTTGGTCTCCTGGGCTGCGAACGGGCGTGGGGGGGACGACAATAATGCTGATTCCCAGGGCGGCGGGGGTCCAGGGCGGCCGCACGTGTGAGGTGCTCGGCGGGGCGCCCGGGCCACCGGGAGCAGGGAACACACTCGGCGGCCCAGGAGAAGTGAAACCGTGCAGCCCTTGTTCAAAAGGCAGAAGAAACCTTTTTCTTCTTTCTCCTCCTCTCCTTTCTCGCACCCTGTTGCAGCCTTTTTCGTTTGTTATTTAATGACCTGCTCCCCTGGGGAGAGTACGCTCAGGAGTGGGTGAGCAGCGCAGCAGCGGGTACCACGGCGGTGGGTGCGTGAGCGGGGAGGGAAGTGGCTGAAATTCAGTCCAGGAAGCAGGGCTGGAGGCAGGCAGGACCCCCAGGTCCCCAGGGCATGCTCCATTGTCCCATCAAAGGTCACTTACAGAACACAAACGTAATGAGAGACTTATTAAGGAGTTCACGTCATGGCTCAGCAGAAACGAATCTGACTAGTATCCACAAGGACGCAGGTTCAATCCCTGGCCCTGCTCAGTGGGTTAAGGTTCTGGCGTTGCTGTGGCTGTGCCGTAGGCCCGCGGCACAGCTCCAATTTGACCCCTAGCCTGGGAACCTCTTTATGCTGCAGATACAGCCCCAAAAAGACAAAAGCCAAAAAAAAGATAAATTATTAAGAATTTCAAGAAGGCTCCCACAGAGCAATAAATCTCAGGCCAGGCCAGGCCCGGCCAAGCGCGGGGCCGTTTCCCGGGAGGCCAGCCTGACCGCAGCAACGATTCTGATTTACCCGCCACCCTGGTTCTTTGATTCAAAAAGGTCATTCACCGCACAGGCCCTTTCTAACCGTTTGGGAGGGTCTGCTAAAGCTGCGCACAGACCTGCGGCCCAAGACAGCACCCCTCCTCGGTGCGCACCCAACAGGAACGCCTGCGCGGGAGAGAACTTGTGCTAGGATGTTCTTAGCAGCACTGCTCGCGAGGGCCCCGCTGGAAACGCAGCACTCAGCTAACTGCCCATCAAGTGCAGAGCGCCGAAACCAAAGGACTCTTTCCAGGCAAGCGGACCCACACAGAACGAGTGACCTCCGAGCACACACGACCACAGGGCTGGATGTCACAGACGTCACACTGAGGACGGAAACCAGACACAAAAGAGTACATAGTGTGCGGGCCCACAGATACAGCAGGACACGGAGTTCCCGCGTCTAGGGGTGGGGGTGGGGTGGCTCCTGAGTATTCTCTTCTCGAGTTTCTGTAACAAGCAAATATTGCTTTTATATGCAGAAAAATGCACATAATAAATAATTCTTGGAGTTCCCACTGTGGCTTAATGAGTTAAGAGCCCAACGAGTATCCATGAGGACACAGGTTCGATCCCTGGCCTTGCTCAGTGGGTTGAGGATCCAGTGTAGCCGTGAGTTGTGGTGTAGGTCGCAGATGCGGCTCGGATCTGGCATTGCTGTGGCTCTGGTACAGGCCGGGCCAGCAGGTACAGCTGTGATTCAGCCTCTAACCTGGGAACCTCCATATGCCGTGGGTGTGATCCTAAAAAGAAAAAAATAAAATCTTACAGCTAAGAATAAGTCACTAGCCTTTGCTCTGTGTTTTACAAAGCATGAAACCCTGTTCCAAGCACATGACACGGATCACCTCATTTAAACTTCACAACAAACCATCAGGCAAACACACCTTATTGTTCCCATTTTCCAGATAAAACAAACTGAGGCCTGGAGAGGTCACTCAGTACAGCAAGGGTTCTGACCCCAAGTAGTGCAGCCACATTCTTTGTGCTCCTAAAGCCAGTCTCCTCTGTGCCTGGAATAAAGCCTTATTACTACAGGGGGTAAAGCTCTCTTAGCAGCAGCCTTTTTATTTATAGATGTAATGATAAATCTAAAAATAGAGACGGGAATTGTTTTCTCTCCACCCAGAAAAGTAAATGAATCTAAAACCAGCCGCAGCTGGATAAGAGAATTGTGTAATAATGCAAATACTTATGATTGAGTCAAAAGGCAGCGTACAGAACTGATGAAGAGCAATAGAGCAAATCTGTAAGAAAAAAAATACATATATCCACAGAGGAAAAAAAGTCCTAAAACACAATATACACAGACACGACCATGTCTGCATAAAAGGGATGAGATTCTGTGGATATTTGTTACTTTTCTCCTTTTTCTGAATTTTCTATAACATGGTTATAGTTCTTTCAGGATGAAAAACGTTATAAAAATTTAGGAACTAAGAAAAACACGAGCAATGCTCATCTCATCACAGACGACGAGGGCTATTATAGACCGTCGGGTCCAGCCCAGCCTATAGCTGACGAGCTGGCTGCCAGCAGGCCTCCTCTGCCGGAAGAATGTTTTACTTGGCCGAGTCCTTGTTTAAACAAATATTCGTGGCTTTCTGTCATTATAAAGCAGAGGGATTGCACATCAAAATTCAGCTTACTCGAAACACTTGTCTTTCCAAGACTCAGCCGTTCCACGCCTAGGATGGATTTCACAGAGACGCGTTCGACGGGAAACCACAAGCCACCTGCCAAGATGCTCACGGCAGCGCTCTTACTATCAGCCCCCTTTGCGGAACCACCCAAACGCCCATCCCAGGGAATGACTGAATTGCTCGTGGTTCATTCACACCATGAAATACAGTACAGACGTTGAGCAGGAATGGTTTACAACTGCGCCCCAAACTTGTCTGAAGTTCAGGCATAATGTGGGGGAAAGAAGCCAGACACAGAAGTACACCCTGGATGTCCAGTGTGAGGGGTCTGGGACAGTGGTCACCTCTCAGCAGGGGGCATAGGGGGACGCTGAAGTGGTGATGGTGGCGGCTGGGGGGAAGGTGGGATTTGGGTTATAGGTGTGCTTTGTTTCTTGGTGTGGGTGCTGAATTCTGGGTTCAGTTTTCAAAAATCCATCTAGCTCCACATTTTTGAATATCTTTTGGGGGCATGAAGGCCGTGTGTTAATAAAAAAAAAAAAATTCAAAATGACAAAAGTATGAGAAAAATCTTAACATTAAAAAAAAAAAAAAAGGAGTTCCCGTCGTGGTGCAGTGGTTAACGAATCCGACTAGGAACCATGAGGTTGCGGGTTCGGTCCCTGGCCTTGCTCAGTGGGTTAACGATCCGGCGTTGCCGTGAGCTGTGGCGTAGGTCGCAGACGCGGCTCGGATCCTGCGTTGCTGTGGCTGCGGCGTAGGCCAGTGGCTACAGCTCCGATAAGACCCCTAGCCTGGGAATCTCCACATGCCACAGGTGCGGCCCTAAAATGACAAAAGGCAAAAAAAGAAAAAAAAAAAATCCAGGAGTTCCTGTGAACCTGACTAGTCTCCACGAGGATGAGAGTTTGATCCCTGGCCTCACTCAGTGGGTTAAGGATCCGGCTCATGAGCTGTAGTGTTGCTCGAAGATGCAGCTTGAATCCAGCATTGCTGTGGCTGTGATGTAGGCTGGCAGCTACATGTAGCTCCAATTTGAACTCAAGGCTGGGAACTTCCATATGCCACAGGTGCGGCTATAAAATGACAAAAACAACAAAAAAACCAAAGTTGTGATTTCTCTTGAAAAATCTGCAGCTCTAGAAACCCGAAGCCTCATGCCCACATGGTAAGGAAGGGGGCTCCCAGGCTCACTTAGCCTGGCACAGCCTCACCCTCTGCTTCACCCAGTCCCTGGCCCCTGGAAGCACCGAGTCTGCAGTCTCTCACTTCTGGGGTTCAGAGAGAGCAAGTGGTCTGCCTGAGGTCACACAGCAATGCAGTTCTCAATTTTTCTCTCGCTTTTAAAGCAACTGGGACCCACTGATAAAGGAATCCGGACCCTCTCGGGAGACCTACACCAATGGGTGACTGCTTTGGAAGCAGGAGCATCAGGTCCCCTCCCCATGGTCTGGGGGACCTGTGAGCACGGCTGAGGTGTCCCAGCATCCAGTAATCACAGGGACACAGAAATGGGACGTCTTGGAGGCAGACCCTCCCCCAACCTGTATCCTCTTATTGCAACCAATTCCACGGGCCAGCTTCCGGGAGCAAGGGAAGTGGGGCTTAAAATCTCCCCCCTACCAGATGCCCGAGGGTCCGGCCTCAGAGGGTCCGTCCTCCTCCCCGGACGGGCGCTGCTCGGCCACCGTCAGTCCTCGGCCCACACCGTGGAGGAAGGAGCTGAGGGCGAGTGTTCCCAGGTGGGGACCAGACACCTAAGATCCGGGGGCAGGGAAGACACCAGTCCCCTCCAGGAACCCTGCTGAGCACTTCCTGGCTTAGGGGCAGTCCCTGTCCTCCAAAGAGGGCACAGGACGGGGGGGTGGAGACCAGGCCCGAGCAAATCGCTCAAGTCGGGGAAGAAGGTTCAAGTCGCTTAACCTCATTAAGCCTCTGTTCCCTCCTCTGCAAAGCGGGGCTAACACGAGCGCTGTCGCGGGAGGACTGTGCAGATGGATGAGAAAGTCGGCTCGAGCACTGAGCACAGTGCCTGGCATGCAGCAGGTGTTCAATAAATGCCAGCGGGGAGGAGAGGCTGGCCCCGGCCTGCGGATTCTCACCTAAGGGCTTATGGCTGCGTGTGAAGCGGAGACCCCCCAAAACCGAGTCCCTTACCAAGCTCAGCATGAGCCCCCCTCTCTGAAACTTGACTCCCTTTCTTGTCCCCTTCGACCTCAGTCCTGTGCTCACGGAACACTCGGCAACCGGAGTCAGATGACTAAACGTGCTGTGGCCGATAACATCACTGCTGCACTAAAACTGCTCTTGTAGATCTCCCCATCAATGCAAACTCGGGCTGTTTCTCCAGGGCAGGGCGGGCTCTCCGACACCCCCCCACCCCCAGCCATGGACTATCTGGATAATCATAAACCAGAGATAGCCTGACTCCTGAAACTATAGGGGTTTTTTTTGGGGGGAGGGGTTTGCTTTTTAGGGCCGCACCCACAGCATATGGAGGTTCCTAGGCCAGGGGTCAAATCAGAGCTGCAGCTGCTGGCCTACACCACAGCCACAGCAACGCCAGATTCGAGCCGCATCTGCAACCTACGCCACAGCTCACGGCAATGCTAGATTCTCAACCCACTGAGCGAGGCCAGGGATCGAACCCGTGTCCTCATGGTTCCTAGTCAGATTCATTAACTGCTGCGCCACGACGGAAACTCCGAAACTATGATTTTTAAATTCAGAGGAATGTCACAAGCTGACTAAGCCCTGCTTCTTTGTTCTTCCCCTTTAAAGCATCCCCAACTCAAAGACCAAGGTTAAACAGGTCTGAGGCTTGTCTCCCACTCCTGTGCTTGGTGCCCTGCAATAAACCCTTACCTTTTTTTTTTTTTTAGGGCTGCACCAGCGGCATATGGAGGTTCCGAGGTTAGGGGTCGAATTGGCACTACAGTTGCCAGCCTACTCCACAGCCACAGCCACGCAGGATCCAAACCGCGTCTGCCACCTACACCAGAGCTCATGGCAACGCCAGATCCTTAACCCACTGAGCAATGCCAGGAATCAAACCCACAACCTCATGGTTCCTAGTCAGATCCGCTTTCACTGCACCACCACAGGAACTCCAATAAACCCTTACTTTGCATTCAACTCCTGCTGCCAGAGCTTGGTTTTCTGTGCCCCAGAGCGCACGAGCCCTTTGCTGGGGTACAAGTATTCTAACACTAACAGCTGGGTTTGCCCCTGCCCCTGCCTGGAGGAATCAACTCCCCAACCTATAACAAGGATGGGAACCTTGTCCTTTATCTCCTCAGTGTCTCCAGCACCTAGAAGAGTGTCTGCACACGGGTGAGACACAGTAATTATCTGGTGACTGAACGAATGAATGAATGCGCCTTTTGAGGCCAGTTCAAATACCTCTCTAAAGCCTCTGAGAGGGCCCAAACCTGGGTCCTGTGCCCCTTACACGCCCCGCTAGAGTGGTCTCTCGGCACCAGGAAAGCATGTTTTCCCACCCAGCCAAAGCCTAGCACCGGGTGTGGGCTCAGCCCCTATCTGCAGGAATGAACAGGTGAACGAAATGAGGAACCGAGTGAAGGATGAGTGGATTAGCTGATAAACCCACATGCTGAGCCTCCGGCTTCCTCCCTGCCCCCCCCCCCCCCCCCCCCCCCCCCCCCCCCCCCCCCCCCCCCCCCCCCCCCCCCCCCCCCCCCCGGCCCTCTTCCCTGCTCCCCTCCTGGTATACCAAGCAGAGAAAACAGGCAGGCAGGTCATCCCTGCCCCTCGGCTTGGTGGGGATTATTCCAGCTCAGAAGGGCAGCCTAAAAAGCGGACAGGGCGAGCTCTTGCCTATCCTGGGCCCAAACAGGCGGGGCACCCTGGGGAGAAAGCCACAGATAAGGTATCAGCAAAGGATTCATTATCCTTACGCAAGAGGCTACCTGAGGCCTCCATTCCTGAACTTCGGGCTGCGGGTGGGGTCCTTGCAAGGGGTCTGCGATCCACTAGTGAACAGAAATTTAAAACGGTTCCAATATATGGTCGCTGGGTCACAAATTGATGTAAATGAAGTTTTAAGGAATAAAAAACATGCGCATTTACCGTTGGTGTCTTAAATCTGCAGTGGCCTTTCGTCCTTGGGTATCCTGTGACTCATCAGATGGGGAAAGCACAGGTCGGGGCTCCATCCTCGAGCCCACTCACCCCACTTTCCCGAGACACCGCTCCCCAGCTCCACGGGCACGGACGCTGGCGGCCATATTTGCACCTGGCAAGTAGGCAGCCCTGGCTGGAGGAGATTGGACCACGGGTGGTCACCTGACTCGAGCTGGGCCAATCAGATTTTTCCCCTGAGCGTCGGCCTTTACTGCGCTGCATCCTGGATTTGAGGTCCCCGACCTCCACGTGGATAGAGGAGAGTAAGCAGATTGGCGGCGAGAGAAGATGGAGAAGGAATACTACTTGGGTCTCTGATGACCTTCCGTCTGGTTCTGACGCCCTCCTGAGGCATTGCTGCCGTTGGTCAGCAGGAGTCAACCATGTATCTTTCGATAAATTACACCCTTTTCCCCTTAAGTTCTCCCAGGTGGCTCCTTACAACTCTTAATTGCAAACTTTCCATTGCATGAAGCAGGGGGCTTGTATTCCAAAGGAGTCCGAACTAATGGTCTCGGCTGCATGGAAACCCAAAGTTCTGTAATTAAAATAATTGTCTGTTAAAGCAACACTGCAGGAGGTCTTGCTTCTCTCCATAATAGGATTCTTGAAAAACAAACTGGGAAAGGGCCTATTTATCCTTCCTTCTAAAGACAATGTTTTATTAGCACCCTTGTTTTGAGAAAAAAAGCCAACCAGCAGCTTCCTTTAATTGGACATATCTCCCTAATAAGAGCTCAAGAGCAGCTGTGCCCTGGGCCCTTCCCATTTGCCAGAAGATCGTATTACTTGTCCGTGGTGCTTTTGTTTGTAGACCCTCTAATAGAAATCTCCTAAGAGGTGGTGAAGCAGAAGAGATCGGTGACCAGACAGATGTGGGGGTGGGTGACTGGTGGTTCACGGTTTGCTGCGGGGCTATGGAGAAAATTCTCAGTCTGTGGGCCTCTTTTGTCTCACCCACAGGCCTGTGGTGGGCAGCCCTGAGCCAAAGCCTGAGGGCATGGAGGGCCAGCACCAGCTGCCTTGACCTTGGGTGAGAAGACAATCAGGTGTGCCAAGCACAGTTGCCTATGACAATGGCAACTCTGCCCATTATTGGCTCCCCTGCACTCCCACTTCCCTGCTCACTCTCCAGGACCACCTCCTAAATAAACCCGTTGCACTTGAACCCTTGCCTCTGCTTCTGTTTGTTTGGGAACCCAAGATAGCCACAAAATCCCCAGCAGAGTGTCACGCAGGAGCCTTTTTTTTTTTTTTTTAATTATTTTTTGGTCACCCCATGGTATACGGAGTTCCTGGGTCAAGGATCAAATCCGAGCCGAAGCTGTGGCAAGGCTGGATCCTTAACACACTGTGCCAGGCCAGGGACTGAACCTGTGTCCCTGTGCTCCCAAAATACTGCCGATCCCATTGCAACACAGCGGGAACTCCTCAAAAGTCTTTTTTTTTTCTTTCTTTTAGGACTGCACCCATGGCATATGGTGGTTCCCAAGCAAGGGATCTAATCAGAGCTGTAGCCGCCCGCCTACACCACAGCCACATCAATGCAGAATCTGAGCCTCATCTGTGACCTACACCACAGCTCATGACAATGCTGGATCCTTAACCCACTGAGCGATGCCAGGGATTGAACCCACAACCTCATGGTTCCTAATTGGATTCGTTTCTGCTGCACCACGACAGGAACTCTTCAAAAGTCATTTTTGAACAAAGCACCGCAGAGGCAGTTTCCTGGGGTCTGTGACGCCTTCCTGCTGATCTAAAGACAGCTCATCCTGGCCGAAGAGCTGGGCTTTGGAGTTGGACTTCGTTTCCAGTCATGTTTGTTACTGCCCCTTTGAGCCTCAGCATCCTCATCTGTGAAATGGGAATAATCACCAATCACCCCAAAGCGTGGTCGTGAGGAAGAGCAGGGGCGGGGAGGGAGGCTGTGGCAGTGTCTGCTCAGGCTGAGTGTCCCCAAATGGTCGCTGTGTGTGGTTCCTCGTGATGTTCCTGGTACCTCACTCTACTCTGACCTGCAGGACCCCCAGCGGTCTCATAAGGAGGTTGTCAGCAACTCTGACAGACAGATTCCTGGGCAGCCAAGCTCATGCCACGCAGTACGCCACGCCGAGGCCTGTCCACCAGAAGGAGCCAGATTCCTTCACAGCGAGACACGCCCGGTGGACAAGCTATATGCCATGGAACCAGTGAGAACATTTTCTGGCGGCCAGAGCAGAGGCAGAGATCTAAGAGGAGCCCCGGGAATATCCCAGGACAGTTTCTAGATCCAGGGACAGAGCCACGCTTAAGAGCCCAGCTCTGGGGCGCTCCCGTCGTGGCACAGTGAAAACAAATCCGACTTGTATCCATGAGGATGCAGGTTCGATCCCTGGTCTCTCCCAGTGGGTTAAGGATCCGGCGTTGCCATGAGCTGTGGGGTGGGTCTCAGACATGGCTCGGATCCCACGTTGCTGTGGCTGTGGTGTAGGCTGGCAGCTGTAGCTCCAGTTCGACCCCTAGCTTGGGGACTTCCATATGCTGCAGGTGCGGCCCTGAAAAGACAAAAACAAAAAACAGGCCAGCTCTGGAAAACTTCATTACCCACCTCCAGGAGGTGACAACTGCCAGGCAAATTAGAGGTCAGAGAGTTGACTAGCCCCACCAAGTTCAGCGGAGGTCCATGCACTGTGCCCAGTGGATTTTGTTTGGCTGCACCCACAACATACCAAAGTTTCCAAGCCAGGGATCGAACCCACGCTGCAGCAATGACCCAGGCCACAGCAGTGACAATGCCAGATCCTTAACCTCTAGACTACCAGGGAACCCCTGTATGGTGGATTTTGAAAATCTTGTGTTCTATTTACATACTGATAACATATAGAAGGAATGTGCAGAGATCCAAATTTTAGGACAAGTTCAAAATGGCCTCACTGTCTAAAATTCAAAGCCATCTGTAAAACATCCTCTGAACTCATGATCCCCCAGGGTCCCCGCTGGCCAAGCACTGCCCCCTCTCGTCACCGGATATGACCCTCAAGCCCTGTGGCAGTGCTCTGGAGTCTTCTCCACAAAGGAGGGCACGCCCATCCTTTATAAACAAACCCAGGAAAGCCTATCTGCCATCTGAGCTAACTCTTCTTGTCTGCAACACAGCAGGGCTATGATTTAGTTCTTATTTATTTTGTTTCTGTCTTTTTAGGGCCGCAGCTGCGGCATATGGAGGTTCCCAGGCTAGGGGTCTCATTGGGGCTGTAGCTGTCGGCCTACACCACAGCCACAGCAACGCAGGATCTGAGCCGGGCCCTAGACCTACACCACAGCTCACAACAACACCGGATCCTTAACCCGCCAAGCAAGGCCAGCGATCGAACCCAAGTCCTCATGGATACTAGTTGGGCTCGTTAACCACTGAGCCACGACGGAACTCCACCTCTAATTTTTAAAAAAAAAATCAGTCCACTGTGGTTTTTCTTTTCTTAGCCTTAGCCTAGGCAATATCCATGAAATCTCAGTTTTAATGAGCCGTATAATTCAGAACTTAACAACAGATAGTGGATCCACAATGTTTAGGCTGAAAACCCTGGGTCCTCTATAGCTGTGTGATCTTGGGCAAGTTACTTAAACTTCCTGGGCCTCTGTTTCCACATCTGTAGAATGGGAATAACAAGGCTGCGTCCTGCCCTGGATGGGTGAAAGGATAAGAGATTATACGTGCGAAGTGCTTCGAACAGCTCTGGGCAGGCAGCGGTTTGCTGCCAAGCTTAACAAGTGGCTCTGAGGCGAACGCTGATTTGCTGTGTTTACTGATTTCCGGTTTCCCTGGTGTAAGTATTTCTGTCACAGCCTGTATCAAGCTACGGATGTGAGGTCCCCAAACATGGAACTGGGGGGCGGACGAGCACCAGGTCTTGCCGGCTCCATCACACCGCGGAGCACACGGCACCCTGTGAGCGTCCCTGGACCAGCAGCATCAGCACAACCTGGGGCCTCATGAGAGATGCAGATTCTCGGGCCCCACCCGGACCCCCTGGATCCCAAATGCTAGGGGCGGGCCTTTAACGTGCCCTCCAGAGGGTTCTTTGCATGTCCAAGTGTCAGACCTGCGGCAAAGTAGGTTTGGGGAATGGTAACCCCTGTTTTCTTTCTTTCTTTTTTTTTTTGTCTTTTTGCCTTTTCTAGGGCCGCACCCGCTACATAAGGACGTTCCCAGGCTAGGGGTCTAACAGGAGCTGTAGCCACCGGCCTTCGCCACAGCCACAGCAACGCGGGATCCGAGCCGCGTCTGCAACCTACACCACAGCTCACGGCAACCCCAGATCCTTAACCCACTGAGCGAGGCCAGGGATCGAACCCGCAACCGCAACCTCACGGTTCTTAGTCGGATTCATTAACCACTGAGCCACGACAGAAACTCCCAGTAACCCCGGTTTTCTAATCCATTCGAGTAACCACATGGCGATTAGCATACAAACTGTCCCTCCCTGTGCCTGACATCACCACCAAACTGCCAGCTCACGTGTGGTAACCCAGTGGGAGACCGACCTAACCCTGGGGACACTGAGAGGGATGGAAGCAGCAGGTGAACGGCTTGACCCCTACGGGACAAAGCCCCCGGAGGAAGGGAACAGGAATTATATGCGAGAAAGCGCAGACTCAGGGGTCAGATGGACGGCCTTTCAAGTGCCGGTTCCACCCGGCCAGCTGAACAACCCGGGCCGGCAGGCTCCCATCCCCAGGGCGCAGCAGACGGGGACATGGGCCCACACCTGGCGCCCGAAGGTCAACACCCTCCCAGGGTTGAAATCGGACCCTGAAACCAGAGCTCGGAAGCAGTGCATCAGAGGGGAACCCGGGGACCCCACGACCGTGGACTCTTGCATTAACTTTTCCTTTGTCTTAACTGAAATCAAGTGCGAATCCTGAATAATTAAATAGCTGTCTTGCCCAGTCCTGAGGGGATTCCCAGGAGTTCCCAGGGGCTCCCCAGGGTTTTGGGGGAGGTGGGGGGGGTGGACTCTTTCTGCCGGAGGGGCCCGGGGGACCATTTGTCATCAGCAGCGTTTGCACCACTCCCTCCGGACCTGGAACCCTCCCCCGCCCTCTCCTTTCAGGTTTGTTAAAGGTGCTTTTGACTTCAGTGCAAATAACCCGTGACATTCAGGTTTGACCTTGGAAAAAATCAGTGCGCACACCATCTCCACCTTCCCTGGTTTTCATGTCTCAAAAACTTCATCCACACGAGGTTTGAAATTTTCCCACATGCCCCCCCAGTCCTTGTCACACTGCTGCTGTCTTGGGCTCAGACAGTAACCCTGTATGCTGAGCGCCCGCTACAGCCCAGGCGCCCTCCTAGATGCTGGGAAGAGGAAAGAGAAGGGGCAGAGGGCCCTGGCCCAGACCCCCTGGGGGTCACATTGCACCCCCAGCCTTTCAGGCGAGGTCATCAAAAAGGTTTCTAGATGTTACCAAATGCCTCCTGGGGAGCTAAGCTGCCTGGGGCTAAGACTCACTGGTCTGACCTCAGTGAAGGGTCAAGGGCACTGAACAAAGTGAAACAGGTGGAAGCGAAAGGTCACAGGGCTGCAGACACCCTTCAGCCCCTGGAAGCTATTTACCCGCAGAGCTCTCATTACGGATAGAAGCGCGCAGAGACCCAGATGCAAAGTCCAGATGCAGCCAGAGATGCGGCCGGAGATATGCCGGCAGGGAGTTCCCCGCCCCTGGTCCTGCTGCCAAGGAAACAGCAGTGAACCTGACCAAGTCCCTGCTCCCCCGGGACTGACACCCCAGAGGGGAGAGGCGGTCGGAGGACAAGCTGACAGCGGGCGCAGGTGGGGATCAGAGCTCTGAAGGGAATCAAACCAGGCCCCGGCCTAGAGAAGGACGCGGCGTACTGGTTTCGAACAGAGGCCAAGGCACGCCTCCCTGCTAAGGGGACGTGGGGCAGAGAGCTGCATGGCTGAGCGAGCCAGCTCACACCGGGATCCCTAGCCACAGCTGGATCCCTAGTCACGCTGGCCTTGGTGCCGCTGTAACCACTTGGGGTTTTGCTCTGCGTGAACCTCTGGAGACTCGTGGTGGGTCTGAGCAGATGAAAACCAGGCAAGAAAGGAATCGGGAGGCTGTGGCAAAGTCTGTGCAGAGACTTCCAGCTCCACCTGTTACTTCAGAGGCCGGTGGCAAGTCCAGTTTGGAATATAAAAGGCCACAGATGGTTCTGGAGGTGATGGGATGGGTGGCGGCTGGGGGCAGGGAGAGGGAAGGACGGAGGCAAGGCAGGGAGGGAGAGAAAGACATAAGTATGGCCTTTCGAGTCACCGGACTTGGGTTCGAATCCCAGCTCCCCGGCTTTCTCTCCTCGTGCCCTTAGGCAAGTAGCTTGAAGTCCCTGACATGGTTTAACGGAACTGCACCCCTCCTAGAAGAGAAAGCAGTAGGCTTGCCACATGGTGGGCCCTCCACTCCCCCAGCCTCCCCCAGCTTGTCAGCTGGCACAGAGGTTTTAGGGGGTGGGCTCTGCAGGAAACCTGAGATCTTATGTGACGGCAGACCTTCAGGCCTAATGGCCATTGTCAAGAAGAGCCTTTTAGAAAAACAAGAAGAAGAGCTTTTTAGAACCAGGTTGTCTGCCCCCACCCCCAAGCCAAGCAGCCTTCAGAGGGCCACCTGCACCTGCAGCACAAGGCCACTCCCTGACAGCTGCTGTGGCCCCAGGCTGCCCCCAAAGCCCTGCCGTGTAGTTAGGGTCTTCTTTCTCCCAGGCCAGTGACGGCCCCAGCTCCCAATGCCATCTCCGCAGCCATGCACCAGGCAGGACAAGGAGGGGGCCACCCACGGTATTTGCCTGTAAACCCACAGCCCACCCCCACCCGGCATCTCCACGTCACACGGGGTGGGGTGCTCGGCCCAGCAAAGCGACACACAGGGCCCTGCTGCTCCCAGTCGCTCAGCAGCACTGTGGAAATAGCCACAGTCACACCAGCAGCTGGAGAGAATGTTCCCGAAACTTTAAGGGCCTGGCAGGAGTGAGCTGGGCCTGGAGACGAGCCGGGGCATCTGTCTGGGGCTTTGCAAGCCTCCGGCAACCCGGGACCCACTGTCCCCACATCTCTCCTTCTTTGGCAACGCAGCCACCTGTTGCAGGGACATGGCTCCGGGCTCCCCATCGCCCCCGCTCCCCCACATTGTCTGGAACCCCGGGGACGAGTTTCCGGAATGAGATGCCAATGCGTTTGGTATAAAGATGCAGATCTGCGGCTGCTTTTGAAAACCAGAAGATCTGGGAATGCACAGCCACCACAGTGCAGGCGAGACCATCCGCTTGACAAGGGCGTGGCCTCCCCCTGTGGCAGCCACAGTCCTCACCTCGACCTGCTGCCTCCCCGGCCCTCGGCCTCCTCCCCTGTCCCCTGTCCCCTGCCCCTGCCCTCAAGGGAGGGCCTAAGAGGCAGGGAGCAGGACAAGAGGCCGGCGCTTTCCCGTTTAGAATCAACACACTTCAGATAAGGAAGGGCACACACACGGGTCTACAGCTGGGGATGTGGGTTGATGCCCAGATGGGGCTTGTCAGAGATGGGGGACATGGGGAGGAACAGGAGGCCAAAGATCCGACTGTCCGGTGTTTGCTGAACCCCAGCTGAAATACACAAGCCTGAGCTCCCGGTGGAGACATGCCTTATCCTGTCATCAAAGCAGTTTGAGATAAAAATCCCTGTTTGAATATCTGATGGGAAAAAGATTTTTGGGGGGGGGATGGTTTTCAGGCGCATACCTACAGCATATGGAAGTGCCCAGGCTAAGAGTCGAATTGGAGCTGTAGCTGCCAGCCTACACCACAGCCACAGCAACGCAGGATCCCAGCCACGATCTGCGACCTACACCACACTAAGGAACGCCAGATCCTTATCTCACTGAGTGAGGCCAGGGATGGAACCTGCATCCTCACGGATACTAGTCATGTTCGTTAACCACTGAGCCATAACGGGAACTCCAAAAAGTAAAAAGATGAATAATAAGATAGCAAATTCATAGCTGCCAGGGGGTGGGAGTGGGGATAGTGAGCAACTGCTGAACAGGTAGGAGGTCTCCTGGGGGTGATGGAAAGTTCTGGAACTAGATAGCAGTGACGCTTGCACAATGGTGTGAATGTAATGTCACTGAACTGCTCACTTTAAAATGGTTAATATGGGAGTTCCCATCGTGGCTCAGGGGCGATGAAGCTGACTAGCATCCGTGAGGAGGCAGGTTCGATCCCTGGCCTCGCTCAGTGCGTTAAGGATCCAGCGTTGCTCTGAGCTGTGGTGTAGGTCACAGACGCGGCTCAGATCTGGTGTTGCTGTGGCTGTGGTGTAGGCCGGCTGCCGCAGCTCCGATTCAACCCCTAGCCTGGGAACTTGCATGTGCCGCAGGTGTGGCCCTAAAAAGCAAGAAAAGAGAAAAATAAAATGGTTAAAAGGTGTATAGCTAAATCACTTTGCTGTACAGCAGAAATTATAACAATATTGTAAATCAACTAGGCTTCAATAAAACTTTTTTAAAAAGAAAATAAACTTTTTAAAAAAGAAAATAAAATGGCTAAAATGGTAGGTTTTATGTTATGTGCATTTTACTAGAATAAAAATGATGGCTACTACCCAGCGATGGCAGAGGTGGGGAAAATGGGTGGCGAGCTCCAGGAGGGTAGTTTTCGTGGCTCAGAATGGAGCCCCCCAAAATCTTACGGAAACTCTGTAGCATAAATATGCATACGCAAAGAGGCTCAGGACAGAGGTGTTAGTTATAAACACACCAAAGCTAGCAACACCCTACACATCACACTGGTTTTCTGTTGTCGCATTGACTAATCAATTACCCCAACTTGGCAACTTAAAACAAGACCCCTCTCCAGCCCCCCTGCCCGCCTAAGATTTCCCGGTTCTATTAGTCAGAGGTCCAGGCACAGCTGGGCTGGGTTTTCTGCTCAAGAGATCAAGGCCACAATTGAGACATCAGGAAGATCCGGGCTCAGCGGGGTATCGAGATCCTCTTCTAAGCACAGTGGGGTTGTGGCAGAATTCGCTTCCTCGCAGCTTTAAGTCCAAGGTCCCCTCTCCTTGCTGGTTGTTGGCCGGGGTGACCCTTAGTCCAGGGGAACCTCTCTCAGCCCTTCCAAGTGCCCCCTACTCTGTATCAGCGGGGCCACTCCCCTCCAGGAAGAACCCCTTTAAGGCCTTGCCTGATGAGGTCGGGCCCACTGAGGATAATGTCCCCTTTTTCAGTCACAACCACGGCTTACGGGAGTTCCTAGGCCAGGGATCAAATCCGAGCTGGACCTACAACCTGCACCACAGCTGCCAAGCCGGGGTTCAGACCGGCACCTACACAGCGACAGGCTGGATCATTAACCCACCGTGCCACAGTGGGGACTCCAGCCTCCCTTTCTGAAAACCCACGGTGCCATGTAACACACTGTGGTCACAGGGCTGACACCCCATCTTATTTGTAGGTTCCTCCCACATTCAAGGCGGGGGGAGGGTCACAGTGGGAGGGGCACAGTGTCCACCAGTGGGGACAAGCTCGGTAAACCATTTTGTTGTTCTTTGTTTCGTTTGTCTGTTTTTGGCCTTGCCCATGGCATTCAGAAGTCCCCCCCCTTTTTTTTTTGTCTTTTTAGGGCTGCACCCACCACCTATGCAGGTTCCCAGGCCAAGGATCGAACCGGAGCTGTAGCCGCCAGCCTACACCACAGCCATAGCAACACGGGATCCCAGCCAAGTCTGCCACCTACCCCACAGCTCACAGCAACGCTGGATCCTTAACCCACTGAGCAAGGCCAGGGATCGAACCCGCATCCTCATGGATGCTAGTCGGGTTCGTTAACCACTAGGTCACAATGGGAACTCCCCAGAAGTTCCTGAGCCAGGAGTCAAACATGTGTCACAGCAGCCACCCGAGCCATGGCAGTGAAAACGCCAGATCCTTAACCTGCTGAGCCACCACGAAGTTCCCTCTGTCAACTGTCGTACCTCCCTGACCTCAAAAAACGAACAGAATTTAAATAAAATGAGAGATATCTACATGCAACGATGGGGACCTTTTCCATGGTGTATTCAGTGAAAACAGTATATTGTAAAACTGCATACATTTAGATCTCATATATGTACAATTTTACATATATAATTTAATTTTATCAAAAAAAATTATAGGAGTTCCCGTCGTGGATCAGGGGTTAACGAATCTGACTAGGAACCATGAGGTTGCGGGTTCGATCCCTGGCCTCGCTCAGTGGGTTAAGGATCCGGCATTGCCGTGAGCTGTGGTGTAGATGGCAGATGCGGCTCAGATCCCGCATTGCTGTGGCTATGGTGTAGGCCGGCAGCTGTAGCTCCGATTCGACCCCTAGCCTGGGAACCTCCATATGCCGCTGGTGCGGCCCTGAAAGGACAAAAAAAAAAAGATGAAAACATGAATAAGAAAAAGCTCACGATTTAGTCACTGGCTGAATCACCGCATTTCAGGGCACATAAAGGCCCACTCCCCTGCCTTTACGATATGACGATGCTGAGAGTAATTTTCAAGACAGACTCATTATTTTCAGTTTGGAAGTATCGCTTAATGACTCTGGAACTTACTCATTGCTAAGGGAGTGCTCCCCGCCAGCAGAGTGGTGAGAGCTTGTAACCACACCCCCGTACGATGTTCTGGAAGAGGGGCTCGAAGCCTCCAGGCCACAGTCGGAAGTGCTTTGTCTACACTGGAGGCAAGCAGTGGCCTGAGATCTGAGTCAGGCTTAGAGTCAGACCCAGCCGCTGCTGGAAGGGCAGGGCGGGCACACACACGAGGCAGCTGGCAGGGATGAGGTACCCAGAGGGCGTCCTGAGTCAGGCTCCCTGCAGGATGTAGAAACAAGGCACTATTTCCAGCAGAAAGCGCTGGAGTACAAAGCGCCAGGTGCTTACAAAACTGGTGGCTGCTGGGAAGATCAGCCCCAGACTCAGCTGTGATAACAACCCCCAGACACTGCAGAACTGACCAGCCGGGGGAGCTGCCAAAATGAGGAGGGCTGAGGATCAGAAAGCTGCCAAGGGGACCACTGAGTCAGGGACCACCTTCAGAGCTGGGGTCCATGGGTGACGTCTCCCACTGCTGCCCTGCACTGCCGCTAGACACCCCCAGAGCTGGGTGCCGATACCAGCACCCCACGACCTTGCTGGCCAAGAGAAAATGGGCTGTAGAAAGACGGCTCTCCTCTCCGCGCCATGTTCCAATCTCCCAGGAACGCACGTAACTGACACCACCAAACTCACACCCAGAACCCAAGATTCAAGAGACTTTGGGTTTTCTCTTTGTTGTTTGTTTGTTGTCTTTTTAGAGCTGCACCTGCAGCATATGGAAGTTCCCAAGCTAGGGGTCAGATCAGAGCTGCATCCGCCAGCCTACACCACAGCCACAGCAATGCGGGATCCGAGCCACGTCTGCGAACTACACCACAGCTCATGGCAACGCCGGATCCTTAACCCCTGAGCGAGGCCAGGGATCGAACCCGCAAGCTCATGGTTCCTAGTCGGATTCGTTAACCAGTGCACCATGACGGGAACTCATGGTGATTATTGTTGATATGAAAATCTTAATGGCCATTCTGTATCTGGTGGCTGCCATTACTGGCCAAGCACTGTGCTGAATGCTCCATGCGTCACCATGTATTGGATATTTATTTTGCAGCAAATTTACCAAGTGGGGACGGCTGTTGTTATTAAAAAAGTAGTAAAGAAGTCCCCTACATGGCTCAGCAGTTAACGAACCCAACTAGAATCCATGAAGACATGGGTTTGATCCCTGGCCTCGCTCAGTGGGTTAAGGGTCTGGCGTTGCTGTGAGCCATGGTGTAGTTCGCAGACTTGGCTCAGATCCTGCATGCTGTGGCTGTGATGTAGGCCAACAGCTATAACTCTGACCTCTAGCCTGGTGACCTCTATATGCCTTGGGTGTAGCCCTAGAAAACAAAACAAAACAAAAAAAAAGGTAGTGAAACTGAGGCTCAGAGGGGTTGTGTAACTTGCCCAAGGTCACACAGCAAGTGAATGGTGCAATCAGGATTAGAACCCGTTTGCTTCACCACGAGATGACATTGGCTAATACTCTTCATCTCTGACATCCTTTTTTTTTCTGATATCCTTTTAATTTCTTTTCTTTTTCTTTTTTCCTTTTTAGGGCCGCACCCACAGCTTATGGAGGTTCCCAGGCTAGGAGTTGAATTGGTGCTACAGCTGCCGGCCTACACCACAGCCACAGCAACGCGGGATCCGAGCAGCGTCTGCGACCTACGCCACAGCTCAGGGTGATGCTGGATCCTCAGCCCACTGAGCGAAAGGCCAGGGATCGAACCCGCAACCTCGTGGTTACTATTTCTGCTGTGCCACAACGGGAACTCCTGATTTCCTTTTTAAATAAGTAAACAAGTCTGTGCTTCCTAAATGCAGTTTGTTTGGAAGACAAACAGTCCCAAAATGGGGACCACATGGGGAGGCACAGAATAAAAGGAACCTTTGTCGGGGAGGAGTTGGAATCCACAGCACTAAGTGGTACCTGTGCGCCTCTTTCGGAGCTAACCTTCTGTCCCAAAAGCACACCTAGGTCTCCCCATTAAAAAGCAACCGTAACTACAGCCAAGCTGGGATTGACTCTCTGTGGGGCGGGGGATGGGAGAGGCAGGGCTACTGCTCCTGGAGGATGCCTTGCGACCACCCTGAGGCAATCTGCATTCAGCTTCAGGGTTGCTATAGCAACGCCCAGTATGGGTTATTTAAATGAAATCAAGGAAGCATCTCCTCTCCAGGCCATTGTGGCTGGGAAATGTGATTCCTCTCTTCCTTAACAAATATTCCAAGGTGTCATCCAGGAGTTCCCATTGCGGCTCAGGGGGTTAAGAGCCTGACAATGTGTCCATGAGGATTCAGGTTCAACCCCTGGCCTCGCTCAGTGGGTTAAGGATCTGGTGTTGCCACAAGCTGCGATGTAGGTCGCAGACGCGGCTCGGACTCTTATGTTGCTGTGACTGTGGTGTAGGCTGGCAGCTGCAGCTCCAATTCGACCCCTAGCCCGGTAACCTCCATATGCTGCAGGTGCTGCCCTAAAAAGCAAAAAAAAGATTTGGAGGTGGGGCTTCTGAGCCCTGTTATGCAGGCTGTACACTGCACAACTCTGGGCTCCCTAGTCTCGTGTAAGTTCAAGTGAATGGTGCCCCCTTCGGTTGTGCATGGGCAAACTCTGCAGCTGTATATATGCAAACCCAACACATTAGGGGACCACATCTGGCTTGTGGGTCACCAGCTGGCCAGCTCCGGCTCTCTAAACATCCAGCCATTAGAGGTCTGGCTAAATTAATGACGGTCCAACTATCCAGTATAAGCCATGGAAACATGACTATAGGACTACTCATTGATGCGAAAGAGTGTTCACTGCGTGTGAAGGGAAAAGAGCAATTTACAAAAACACGAACAGGGTATAATGTCAGTTTTTGAAAATAACACTGTAGACACTGTTTCGGAAAATCTAGAAGGGCATAAGCATGCTGCTCCGAGGCTGCCAGCCACGGTCTCGGGCTCCAGCTACGCCGGGGCCACTGTCACTCTGGCCCATTACCAGGCCGCCAAACTGGAAGTGCAAGCAGTTCCGGAGGTACCTGGAGAAGCTGGGGGTGCTGGACACGCTGACCAAGGTATTGGTGGCCTTATTTGAAGAAACAGAAAAACGAATAGTGCTTTGGATTTTTGACAGCATCACTTAGCCGCTACCCTAGAAAACCCAGAAGTAAAGCTGCTTCGCCCAGAACTGGCAGAAATGAAAGAGAACTATGAAGCTATTGCACAAGAAAATAAAAAACTGAAAGCAAAGCTTGCTCCGTAGGAACCACCTCAGGAGAAGCGTGCTGAATAGGGTTCTTCTCAGTTGAAAAGACCCTGAGAAATGGTTTTGTATGACTTGAATAGTTTGTGTAGTCTACAATTTTTTCTGAACAGATGCTATGGCACTCTTTTAATATGTTAAATTCACTTATCATACTTTCACTCTTAAAAACACATATACTGAGAATCACCAATAAAAACTGAAGATAACTTTCTTTGGGTCCTAAAAGCAGGAGAATCAAAAGCGAATCCTAGAAAAAAAAAGAAAAAGCAGAGCCATCGAATTCATTACCTTAAAAGACATTCTGTTTACCAGTCTGACTAGGAATGATGGTACTGGTTTTATTTTTTTTTTTCTTTTTAGGGCCGCACCTGTGGCACACGGAGGGGCCCAGGCTAGGGGTCGAATAGGAGCTGCAGCCGCCGGCCTACGCTACAGCCACCAATCTGAGATCAGAGCCAGTCTGCCACCCACACCACAGCTCACGGCAACACTGGATCCTTAACCCACTGAGCGAGGCCAGGGATCGAACCTGCGTCCTCATGGATACTAGTCAGGTTCATTTCTTTTTTTTTTTTGCCTTTTGTCATTTTTATGGCCGCGGGTTTATGGCCGCACCCGCGGCATGTGGAGGTTCCCAGGCTAGGGGTCTAATCAGAGCTGTGGCCACTGGCCTGCGCCGCAGCCACAGCAACGCAGGATCCGAGCCGCATCTGCAACCTACACCACAGCTCACAGCAACGCCGGATCGTTAACCCACTGAGCAAGGGCAGGGATCGAACCCGCAACCTCATGGTTCCTAGTCGGATTCGTTAACCACTGCGCCACGACGGGAACTCCAGTCAGGTTCATTTCTGCTGAGCCATGACGGGAACTCCTCTATTTTCATGACGGTATGATGGTAAGCAATACTTGCAGAATGAAAAAATGTAAGTTCATTTCAAAATTCCTTCTAAAAGGGAAGTTTCTTTTCTAGAAAAGCGGTGGAAAGTAGGGCTGTCAAAATCAGGGCTCCTCAAACTCAAACATGCATCAGATCGGCCTGAGGATGTGTTTACAGACAAAGTACCCCCAACCCTCCCCGAGTTTGTGACTCCCGAGGCCAGCAGCTGGGGCTGTGGGTCTGCCTTTCGCCTGTGCCTGGGGCATGCTGAGCGGTTCGTCACACACACTAAATACCTGGGGGAAAAAACGCATCGCCAGGCTCTACCCTCTGAAAAGACCTTCTCGTTAGATCATCCAAGATCGCTAGACAAACTTCCTAACAATGCAGATTCTGGGCTGACTCCCTGAGACGGCCACTCTCTGGGTCTGGGTGCGGGGGCCCAGGAATCTGCATGTCAGCAAATACACCAGGGGTTTTGGGGAGCTTGCCCGAGACACCCTTTGAGAAGCACTGCCCTTGTTTATAGCGCGGATTCGTGTGGGTGATATCCATTTATTGAGGATTAAGCGAGCTCCTACTGTATGCAGGTTACAGTGCCAGGAACTGGAGATGCTGGACAAACAGCTAAGCCACGCCCCGACCCTCCAGGGGCGACCCCGGGGCAGAGCTCAGAGCAGCAGGCACCCGCGGAAGGCTGTGCGCAGGCTGATGAAATACGGTCTGGGATACAGGAGACTGGGCCCTGGGCAGTGGGTGTCCCCCTCCCCCAAACTTGGGAGGGGCAGCCTGGAGGAGGGTGCCAGGAGCATCTGGGGACATTTTTCCTTCATAATCTTTCAGACCAACAATCTGCTTTTAGCAGCAACCAGCCCCGATTCGGTTGTGTCTGAGTCTTCAGACTCGGAACCCTTGCTGTTGGAGCAAGGGCAAAGACGCTCAACGTGGCTAATTATTAAAGAAACGCAGATCCAAACTAAAGTAGCACTGCACGCTGGTTAGAATGGCCATCATTCAGAGGTCTACAAATAACAAACGCCAGAGAGGGTGTGGGGAAAAGGGGTGCCTCCTACATTGTTGGTGGGAATGTTAGTTGGTGCAGGCACTCTGGAAAACAGTATGGAGGGTGCTCAAAAAACTTAATATACAGTTGCCATGTGATCCAACAACCCCACTCCTGGGCATATATCCAGAGAAAACTCCAATTCAAAAAGATACATGCACCCCTATGTTCATTGCAGCACTATACAGCCAAGACATGGAAGCCACCTTAGTGCCCATCAACAGATGAATGGATCAAGAAGACATGGGACATAGATACAGTGGAATATTACTTAGCAGTGAAAAGCAACAGAATTACGTCATTTCCAACAAGAACGGTGGACCTAGAGATTCTCATACTAAATGAAGTCAGGAAGAGAAAGGCAAATTCTGTATGGTATCACTTACATGTGCAATCTAAAATATGACACAAATGAGCTTGCCTACAAAACAGAAACAGCTCACGGGCATAGAGAACAGACTCGCGGTTGCCAGCGGGGATGGATGGATTAGTTTGGGATTAGCAGACACAAACTAGTATATACAGAGTGGATAAACAATAAGGTCCTACTACAGAGCACAGGGAACTGTATTCAACAGCCTATAATAAACCACAATGGAAAACACTGCAAAGATTGTTTAGACACGCGTAACTGAAGCACTTTGCTGCACAGCAGAAATTCAGGTGACTTTAAATCGACTAGAGTTCAAATAACAAAACTCACGCTATAGGGCAGCAACACAGCTGTCCCTTCTCTGTGGGGCCTCCACAAGAGGCTCCCGCTTTTCTCTTACTCTCCCTGGATTCTTCCATCATTTCTACCTCAAACAAAGTCACCCATCCAGGTGAACGCTCTGACACTCCGCCCTGGGTGCGCTACACAAATTTTTTGGTCCATTTTTAAAAAAAATGTCTAAACGTTCTGTATTCCAGACAGACACGACAGCAGAAAAAGACTTCTGGCCAATTTCCACCTGCCCCAGACGCAGGTGCCCCCACTGCACTGCAGAGACTGCCTTCCCGTCACAAATAAATGCACTAAACACACACAGCTGGGGTCTTGCTCAGACCCACCCACACACACACACACACACACACACACTCACACCTTTCCCGCCTGCCCAGTACCCCCTGCTTCACCCCTCATTCTCTCGGCTTTCGCATTTCTGCTCATGGGTATATACACACACATGACATGTGTATTACAGCGTTTTGTCTGTAAATCGAGCTCCGGTGTGGCCATCCTGTAGCTTCGTCGTTTTAAAGTTGCCTTTCACCCCACCTGGATGCTTTGGGACTTCGGGGAAGAACCAGTTTGTGTCGCCTGCACACGCCCGCCTCAGCTCTGCATGTCAGCGGTGGTGACATCAGACACGGGGCCTCCGGGAGGTGAGCCCAGGGCCGGCCGGTGTCTGCGGTACCCGCTCTTGGATTTACCAGAAAGAACCCGTGCAGGCTGCTGGCCCTCAGTTCAAAGGGGCTTCTTTTCTCCCTTACCCCGCAGCTGCAGAACAGCTCCCCAAACCAGAGACGGAAATGGGCTCCTGGCCTGGATCTCCAGCGCGGGCAGATGGCCCAGCCCCCTCCCCAGGCTCTCAGGGCGGCTCCCGAGGGGACCTGCAAGTCTCCGCAGGCCAGGCCGGGTCCTCCCCAGACTCAGCGGCCTGACCCTCGGCCTCAGGGCAAACCCGCCCCTCCCGCCACACCCAGAGGGAGCCCAGGTCCCGAGGGCCACCCCACCCCACCCCTGGGGCACACTCCAGCCTCTGGAGCAGCCTCCCTGGCCGTGTCTGAATAATCTTCTAGAAACAATAATGGGACGACGCAATTAGGATGCTGGTGGAGAAGCTGACGGACAGGCAGGTCCGTAAGGAGGGCTGCTGGCCCGTGGCAGAGCCAGAGGTGGGAGCCGCTCCCAGGAAGAGGATGCCGGGGAAGCCCTGGGGACCCAGGTCTGGCCCCCCTCCAGGCAGGTCCGGGTGCTGCGTGGGGCTCGGCCAGGAGGGGTCCTGGCTCCCGGTTCAGGACACCCCTGCTGCAGGGACGCCCCACTCGTAGGTTGTGCTCTGAGCGCCTACTCTGTGTGAGGCCCTGGGGACACTGTCCCTGCGCCTGAGCTGGTCACGGGCAGTGGGGGAGGGGAGACTCCCCGAATCTCCCACAACAAACGACCACAACCAGGGGCTTCAAACAACAGAAATGGATTCTCACTGTTCTGGAGGCCGGAGGTCATTTCCAGGCGCTGGCACGGCCCCTCCACGCGTAAGGAGCTGGGGGGAGCAGCCGTGGGGAGTCTCTTCCAGCTTCTGCGGCTCCGGGTGTCCTTGGCTTTGGCCCCGTCCCTCCATTCTCTGCCTCCACCGTCACACGGCATCACCCCTGTGTCTGTGTCTCATCTCGCTCTGCTTTCTCTTACAAGGGACACCTGTGGTTGGCCTCGGGGCCCGCCCTAAATCCAGAACGTTCTCACCTGGAGATTTTTTCACTTCATCCCATTTACAGAGGCCCTATTGCCAAACAAGCTCCCACACACGGGTTCTGGGGCATGGATGTATCTTTGGGGGCCCACTGGTCAGTGGATAACACAGCCTGTGGGGGAAACTTCTTTTTTTGTTCATTTTTGGCCGCCCTGCAGCATATGGAGTTCCCAGGCCAGGGGTCAGATCTGAGCCACAGTTTCAACCTAAGCCACAGCTTTGACGACACCAGATCCTCAACCTGCTGTGCTGGGCCGGGGATCGAACCCGGGGAAGCCTGCATCCCAGCGCTTCCAAGACGCTGCCAATTCCACCGTTCCACAGCGGGAGCTCCTGGGGGAAACTTCTCGAAGGAGGAGGTCAGGACGGAAACCAGTCTCTCTGCAGGGGGAGGGAGGGAGGCTATCAGTAAAGTGAAGGGAGCAAAAACAGCCAGATCAGGGGTCCAAGGAGCAAGTGGAGAGTCCCGGCTGCAGAGACAAACAGGGGCCCCCCGACCCCTGCTGGGAAGTTTAAACATGATCACAGGGCTTTCAGCAAAGGGCTAGGATGGAGCTGCAGGTGGGAGCAAAATTCTCTTCTAATTTTAGGATGAACTTGTCCAAAGGGGCAAGCTAAGGCTGGAAATCAAAGCATCATGTTGAAAAGAAATCCGCTCGAAAATTTTTTTCTCTTCGTTTCATGCCTTCAGAACTTAGGTGCAAACAAAAGCGGGGGTTGCAGGCCTCTGGGCTGGCCGGAGGCTGCGGGGTTAGGCCACGGCGGACGTGACATTTCTCCTTCCAGGCCCTGTCCTGTGGCCTCCCACACCGTGCCCCAGCTGTTCTTCTGGAAGGTCACCCTGTGCCTGTCCTTTTTCTGGCTGGATTTGCAAGTGGCTTTTAGCCAAATTCTTAACTTCTCTTCCTTAGGTTACGGTTTCTAAGGTGATGACCCAGCACCTTCTGACCAAGGTGAGGCGAACCAACCGACATGGGAGCAATGAATTGCCTCCTAGGGTGACACCTCTGGCCATTCTTAGAGGGAGTCCTGCGTATCCACCTGGCCCCCAGACGGAACATCGCATGGTCACTATGAGACCCCTTCAGTTTTCCTTTGTCTCAAACTGGAGGAAGAAGTGATGGTTTTGAAACCCATGGCGCCGTGGTCCTGGTGCGGTCTGGCTGCCTGCCACTTATCTCTTTCTTTGGGTCAGAATCCCATTTCTGGAATTCTTGCTCCACCCTGCCTTCAGCCTGGAGGGACCACCTGCCGGGGTGGGGGAGGCTTGTCCTGGCCAGCAGGCACCTGGGGACCCAGGTGAGGCTAGCTAGCCACTTCCTATTGGGCAGAATGCAGTTTCCCCATTCCTGGGGCGGACCCCACATCAGAGGCTCACGGAAGGACGCTTGAATCCGGGACTGCCTGGCTTCGGATCCTGGCTCAGCCACGTACAAGGCGTGTCGGATGGATGGACTCTATTTCTGTTCACAAATATTTGACCATATATCCCCCGCCCGCTGAACTTCAGCCTGGCCGTCTGACTGACCCTGGCTACCGCTCAGAGAGGTGAAGCCTCCTACCCGAGGTCACACAGCCCGTAGGTGGTGGGGCCGCCGGGAGGAGGAAACCGAGGCACAGAGGGGGACTCGGAGGAACTGGCCCAGACCACCTACCTGGCCACCTCTGACCCGACTCAGCCCGAGCGCAGAGTGGCCTCGGTCCCTTCATGCGTCACCTCCTCGAGACCGACCTTTTTTGGTTGTTTCTACCTCTCTTCCGTGACTCACTGAGACACAGGGGACAGGAAGCCGTAAGAGAACAGCTCATCCTGGGGGTGGGGCGGGGGCAGCAGGAGGCACCCCCACCCCCACCCGGGGGCTCCTGGGAGCCGGGCCCCCCTTTCTGGCATCAGATGGCCCCCTGGAGAGTAGACCTCCTTGGGGAGGCTGGGCAAAGAGAAAGAGAACCCCCCCCAGGGAGCAATCAGCCAGGAGCAGCGGCCCGCCCCCGCCCCCAGAGGGCACAGAAACGCTGCTGCAGTTGCTGCAGTTACCGGCTTGTTCCCTTGACGGGCTCCCTGCCCGGCCCAGGCAAGTCCCCTGAGCACGAGGCACCAGAGGCAGCCCAGACCTAGCTCGGTGCCTGGGCACAGCAAGGTGTGCTGCTTTAAAAAGTAGGTCCCTTGGAGTTCCCATCGTGGCTCAGCGGAAACAATCCTGACTAGCATCCATGAGGACGCAGGTTTAGATCCCTGGCCTCACTCGGTGGGTTAAAGATCCGGCGTTGCCGTGAGCTGGGTGTAGGTCGCAGACGCAGCTCAGATCCCACGTTGCTGTGACTGTGGCGAAAGCCGGCGGCTGCAGCTCCAACTGGACCCCTAGCCTGGGAACCTCCATGTGGCCATAAAAAGACAAAAGAAAAAAAAAAAGGTCGCATGTCGTGGCAGTCCTTCTCCTGAGAGATGGGGTCAAGTCCCCTCCCCTTGAATTTGGGGGCTCATGATTGACCCCGCCAGCAGAAAAGCTGCCCTGTAACTCCAGAGACAGGGTCAGAAAAGGCCGGGGAGCCTCACCTTGGTCCCCTGGGACGCTCACCCTGTGGGAAGCCGGCTGTCGTATGAGGAGATCATGGCCTTGACCCTGCCGTTCCACGGCCCATCAGCTGCGGGCCACAAGAGCCTGGGCATCCGGCCCAGTCGATGTGCTTGTAAGAATCAGCCCGCCCAGCATCTCCTAGATTCCTGTCCCACAAAATCAAGGGCAAATCAACACGGTGGCCGCTTCACACCGTCAGTCTTGGATAAGCTGGACCAGCTGCTGAAAGACCAAAGCGACGGGTAATCGAGATCACATGCGCGCATGGAGATTCCAGTCTCCAGAGCTCCCAACCCCTGCCAGGCCCTGATGGGGGCCGGAGGGGGCATCTCGCCCTTGGGCAGCAGGTGGGGGCAGCTCCAGGCCACATTACCGGACACGTGCTAGATGCTAGTTCCAGGGGATAAAGAGATAAAGGCGAGGACTTGCTGCCCTGGAAGACCTCGAGATCCCATCAGGCGCTTTCTGAAATCCCAGCAAAGGCCTGAGCTGCAGCTTTTGATTAAAACCAAGCTCCTGGAGACTTGTGGCCGCCAAGGGGGAGAAGCGAGGGAGGGGGATGGATGGGGAGTTTGGGGTTAGTAGATGCAAACTATTATGTTTAGAATAGACGAGCAGTGACCTGCTGCTGTATAGCACTGGGAATTCTTTTTTCTTTTCTTTTTTTTCCTTTTTGCCTTATCTAGAGCCGCACCCGTGGCATGTAGAGGTTCCCAGGCTAGGGATCTAACAAGAGCTGTAGCTGCCGGCCTTCGCCACAGCCACAGCAACGCGGGATCTAAGCTGCGTCTGCAGCCTACACCACAGCTCACAGCAACGCCGGATCTTTAACCCACTGAGCAAGGCCAGGGATCGAACCCGCAACCTCATGGTTCCTAGTCAAATTCGTTAACCACTGAGCCACGAAGGGAGCTCCCAGCACTGGGAATTCCACCCAGTCTCTTGGGACAGAACATGATGGAAGATAATATAAGAAAGGGAATATATCTACACAAACGCGTTTATATGTAGGGCTGGGTCACCTCGCTGTACAACAGAAATCATCACAACATTGTAAATCAACTAGACTTTAATTATTTAATTTTAAAAATAATTAAACAAAAAAAACAAGCTCCTTGACACACAAACCCAGCCCCACCCTCTGCAAACCTGCCCGTGAGGCTCCGTCCCTGCTCGGCTTGTCCCTGCAGCCCGGTCTGCCTCACCGCCTCCTTAGGCCTCCAGTGTCACCTCCCCGGGGAGCCCTCCTGGATGGCCCGTACCAGGCTCAATCCCTTCGTACTTTTTCCCATGGAACCTGGCTTTTCTTCCCGAGGGGCTTTATCAACATCTCTAATTGCCCCAAGTTCTCTGAGGAGCCAAAAGCCCAAAGGCCAGGAAGCCAGAGACCCAGTCTGGCTCCCTCTGTTCTAGGCACAGGAAAAAACTGGGGCACCCAGAGCCACTAAGACCTAGTGACAGGCCTGATGAGTGGAGGACTGAGCCCTGTTGGACACCCACATAGTCCTTGCTGCTCTCAAGCCTTCCGACCTATCCCAGTAGGTAGTTATTGCCACTGATTTCATGGCGGCGCAGAGAGGTTAAGTGACTTGCCCAAAGCCACACAGCTATGAGCAGAGGAGCGTGGCTGGCAGTGGGGCCAGGGTGACCTTGGCCTTGCCCACACCCTGCAGGATTTCTTTGTGCTCCGATTTGGGTTTCTGCCCTCTCCCCGCCCCCTCGCAGCTCCTCTAAACCTGGTCGTGCAGGAGCTGAAACTCCTGCGGCCTGATTCTGCCTTCCCACGGGGGCTGGCGTGCTGGAAATCCCATTTTCAGGCTCTAGGACAACCTCAGAAAAGATGTCACAGCCCAGCTCAGGACGACTCCTCCCGGGCCTTCCCGGACACGGGGTGGAGGGTTCCGACCACACCGTCCCGTCTCCTCACTGTCTTCACTCCGGGCCTCTCCATCGCCCTCACGCGCTCCAGCGCCAGCGCCACCGGGAGACCCGAGTTCGAATCCCAGCTCTGCCCCCTTCTAGCTGGATGGCCTCAGGTGAATCACGGAGTCTCCCCAAGCCTCAGTTTCCATAAAACAGGGATACAAACAGCGCCTACTCTGGTTGTTGCTAAAAATTAAACGAGCTACTGAATAGGAAGTCGCCTAGCCCACGCCCCCCGCCCAGCTCCGAAAATGCCAATTAAATCGGAATATGAAAACCGCCCTTGGTTTTTCCAATAAGGGGAGACGCTTTCTAAGACAAATCGGACAGCCTTGCTTTTTGAAAAACAAAACAAAACAAAAATTTATTTCTGTAAACGTTTTTGAGTGCGGACGCCTCCGCCACCCCAACAGAGCACAGGAGTCCCCCAACGAAACGAGCAAGGAAGAGAGAAAAAAGAATGCTGCAAAACGTGCTCATGAAGAACCAAGCCAATCTCATCTTTCTTTGGGGGAAAAAAAAAAATCCTTTTTTTGCGAGGTGCCACTGAGGACTAAAACCACAGCCCTTCGGGTCCCCCGGGGTGTGGGGCTGCACACGCGGCTGCGGTGACAGCGACGGAGCAGGGAGACTCTGTCCCCTGCTGTCGCGCAGAGGTCCACTCTGACCTAAATGCGCATTCTGCACCCCTAAGATGTCCTTGTCACTTGGGGAGCCCGAGGATGTGAACCCTGAGCATCTCCCGTCGAATCTGGACTCAGACCTCTGTCCCCACCCCGTGCTATCCTGCGATTTTCATCAAAAGGGTGGGGAACGGGTCACTTCAGACAGGTGGCAGAGCCAGGCCACTGCTAAGGCAAATTTTCCCCCTTCTCCTATCGGGCTGAGTCAGGACTGCCCATCTCTCCACCGAGCACCGTCTCTGATGGACGTGGAGCTTAGGCAACTTGGAATGGAGGTGGGGGGGCGTGGGGGGGGCCTCTGGAGTGACTCTCGGAGGTGTGAGCCTGGCCAGCGGGTCACAGCACGACGAGGACGCGGCTCCCCACACGGCTTCCTCCTCAACAGGAAGCAGGCAGGCGCCAAAAAAAAAAAAAGAGAGAGAGTGACACTGGCCCAGGCGCCAGAAGCGACATGAGGTTGATGGGGAAATGCCAGGAGAGGGTCACCGTGGGAGGCGCCTCCGATCTGATGACGTGCGTGACCTTGGCATCCAAATGATTTTGGTTTAGAACAAGAAAGAGGGAAAGTGGGAAGGAGAAAAAAAAGAGAGAGAAAAGACAGATAGATGTTCCATGAGCTTCGTGGGATGGGACACAGGGGAGGCGGGGAGGGGAGCTGGGTTTCGGACGGGGTGGCGGGCGTTGCCTCTCATCGCGTCTCCTCTCCCTGGTGGGCTGATGGGCTGGTAGCTGAGGCCGCGGTCCCCTCCCCCGGGGAGCAGGCAGATGACTTTGGCAAGGCGCGGGGTGCGGGGGTTACTCCGTCTGGGCGTCGTAATTGGCGCCCCCCGCCTTCTTGAGCTCGCTCTTGATGAAATCTTCCTCCAGCTCCTTCCGATCACTGATCACAAACTCTTTGGCGAAATTCTGCAAGAACAACATAAAACATAGAGTTCCAGTTAAAAAGGAGGGGACGGGAACTGAGTGTTGCTCAGGCAACACACTAGGAAGTCTTGGCACCTAAGATACTAAGAAACGATCAAAATGACAATCTGGTGGCAGAGCGGTTTGGCAGGAAGCGAAAAAAAAAGACTAGAGATCAGAAAATGGGTAAAGTCCAGACACCGTGCAGTCCCAAGACCGTGGGCACAGGCCAAGGTCACGTCTGGGTTTGGGCTCCGACGCCGTCATTTTCCAGCTGTGTGACCTTGGGTGAGTCCTTTCCAATTTCTCTTTTTTTCTGTCTTTTTGTCTTATCTAGGGCCGCACACGGCATATGGAGGTTCCCAGGCTAGGGGTCTAATCGGAGCTGTAGCTGCCGGCCTACGCTGCAGCCACAGCAACGCGGGATCCGAGCCATGTCTGCAACCTACACCACAGCTCGCGGCAACGCCGGATCCTTAACCCACTGAGCGAGGCCAGGGATCGAACCCGCAACCTCATGGTTCCTAGTCGGATTCGTTAACCACTGAGCCACGACGGGAACTCCAGTCCTTTCCAATTTCTATGCCTCCGTTTCCTCACCTGTGAAAACCCACCTTGTCCGGAGAATAATAAGAGATGAAGTTGGAAAGGCAGGCTGGTGTGCTGGTAAATTTAACACCAGGCTTTCCAAAAAAGAGGGTTGGCAGGAGTTGGGGCGAAGGGAGATGATTTGGTTTAACCCGTTGCAGTAGTGTAAATACTCCATGGTGGCTGATTACAAGCTATTGACAAGAGAGCTGTACCAGTTGCTGGGAAGAGACACATCACTGGCTGTCAATAGCTGCTACAAGGTAACTTCAGGCACCCCTGGTCCTAGTGACTCAGGGCCTCTGGTCTCGGGTCCGGGCACTGAACACACTAAAGTATATCCTAAGCTCAATAGCCGCAGTCAGTGCCTTGAAGGCTAAGGGTTAACCTGCATTCATTCAACAAACACCACGCCATGTGATGGGCAAACATATTATGGTTTGTTCAGCCATAATATCCCACCAGCCTGGCACACATGAGGCTCTCCTAAATGCCAGTGGCATAAAGAGTGAAGCAGGTGATCTGGCTTTTCAGACAACCCTGAGCCATGAACAATCAGCAGTCATTTTAATATATGCATCATAAGATTTCCATAAACAAGGAGAATTTCAGGATGCTGACAGATAGGAATACAGAGAAAATTACCAAAGTCTGAAGGTCAGAAAACCATCCACATAAAAAAAGTCCACATGAGGGAGTTGCCATCTTGGCTCAGCGGAAACAAATCCAACTAGGAACCAAGAGGTTGCGGGTTCGATCCCCAGCCTCACTCAGCGGGTTAAGGATCTGACATTGCTATAAGCTGTGGTGGAGGTTGCAGATGCGGCTTGGATCCTGCATTGCTGTGGCTGTGGTGTAAGCCAGCAGTTGTAGCTCTGACTCGACCCCTAGCCTGGGAACCTCCGTATGCTGCAGGTGCAGCCCTAAAAAGCAAAACAAACAAACAAACAAACAAAAATTCCACACGAAAACAAGCTAAACAATTACCACTATTTATTAAGCACCTAATGTGTACCAGGCACTGCCACACGTTAGCACACTTAATTCCTAAAACCTCTGAATATGACTCAGCAATTATACTTCTAGAAATCTGCCCCAGAGAAATGAAAGCATACATCCACACAAATACTTGTAAACACAAATATTCATGGCAACATTATTATTCAGTCATAAAAAGGAATGACATATGCTATGGCGGGGGTGAACCTCGAAACCCTTATGCTCAGTGAAAGAAGCCAGACATGAAAGATCACACGCTGGGAGTTCCCTGGTGGTCTAGTGGTTAGGATTCAGTGCTTTCACCACTGCAGGCCGGGCTCAGTCGCTGATATGGGAGCTGAGATCCCACATCAAGTTGTTGCATGCCACAGCCCCAAAAAAGAAAGAAAGGCCACATAGTGTATGATTCCATCTACATGAAATGTCCAGAAAAGGCAAATCCAGACACAGAAAGTAGATTTGTGGTTTCTAGAAGCTGGAGGTGGGAATAGCTTTAGGATGCGTTTAATTTTGTGGCATATAAATTGTACCTCAATAAAGTTGTTTTATTTTAAATCCTTTAAAATGATCATTACTATTTCCCACTGTAAAGATGAGAAAACAAAGGCTGAAGATGAGGACATCTGCCCAGAGTCACACAGCTAGTATGTTCAACTGACTCTAAAGCTGGCCGTCTTAGAAGTGTCACCATCTCCTTTGGGGGTGATAAAAATGTTTTGGAATTGAATAGATGGCTGTGCAACACTGTGAATGTACTAAATGCCACTAAATTTTATTTATTTATTTATTTATGTGGGGGTGGTTCGCGGCATACGGAGGTTCCCAGTCTAGGGGTTGAATCGGAGCTGTAGCCGTCGGCCTACACCACAGCCACACCAACACCAGATCTGAGCCACGTCTGCAACCTACACCACAGCTCACGGCAATGCCAGATCCTTAACCCACTGAGTGAGGCCAGGGATCAAATCTGCATCCTCATGGATGCCAGTCAGATGCGTTTTTACCGAGCCGTGACGGGAACTCCAATTTTATGTTTTTATAAATGTGGTCAATTTTATGTTATGTGGATTTCACCTCAATTAAAAAAAAAGAGAGAGAGAGAGAAAGACAACCAGGAAAGTTCTTACGGTCAAGTTTTATCGTATTAAGGTAAAACATTCGCCATGCCAGGCCACCTCCTTACTGACAGGAAGGAGGAAGTGGGTGGTATAATATTTATCAAGCAACTAATATGTGCCAGGTGCAGCCTCATGCATTTTCTCAATCCTCCCTCTGTCTATTCACTTCTTTTTTTTTTTTTTTAAAGATAAGACCCACAGGCTGGGCTTGGCCAGATGACTCAACATTCTTCCGCCCCTTTCCACTCCCAGTCCGCCGTGCACGCTGGGCTGCTTCGTGTCTCTTAAGTCATCAGCCCACAAGTGAATACAGCGCAGGAAGGCAGAGTCAGAAAGGAGAACCCAGAAGTAGCGTGTTTCTCAACCTGAGCCCCAGCGGCAATGGGCGGGGCGGAGAGCAGAGCAGGAGGCGGAGGCCTGCAGCTCGAGATGCCCATAGAAGGAAGTCCAAAGTTCCTCTGCCCTGTGATAGCTATATATGGCAATCTGGAGAAGCTGGAACACTCAGGCTTGGGTCTGTTAACCACTGGACAATTTAGATGGATAAGAAGTTTGATAAGGTCTAAGAAATCCACCACGACAATGCATGCGGGAGCCCTGCACAGTCCGCCTGGAGACCACAAGCAGGTGGAAAATCGAATCAAAGCCAAAAGGAGCAAAGCAGGATAGTGGAACCCAGTTAAAAGCAACATAACAATAAATGTAAATGAACAAAATTACCTTTAAAAAAAAAGCTCTGTCTCCAGCTACAAAGTAAAGGAGCCCTAAATGCTGTCCATCCGAGACAGGTTTTAAAACCGAAAGATTTGCCAAAAAATGATCCTATGAAACAAAATTATGCAGAAAAGCAACCTCTATCCAGTGTTGTGTGATGATCTCTGCGGGACAAGAATCTGAAAAAGAATGGACGTGTGTACACGTATAACTGAAGCACTTCACAGAACAGCAGACGTGATCACGTTGTAAATCAACTCTACTTCAATGAAACTTTAAAAAATAAAGAGAGAGAGGAAAGCACCCTCACCACTCCGACACTGGGAGCCACCCCCACCGTCCAGAGGGCAGACAGGAGGTGGCCAGCCACATGGAGGTGGCCTCAGCAGGCCTGGCCTAGAGGGCTCCCCGCCATCAGGAGGCTGGGGGGCTGGAGGGCAGGAGGTGGGGTGGCCAGAGCCTTCAAAGGTAAGCCAGGCTTCCCCTCATGGTGTGGACTCAGCAAAAAGTCCCCCAAAAGCCTGAGTCAACCTAAACCCAACTCAAAAACAACCTCACATGTCTCCACCTCCGTATCTGCCACGATCCTCACAAGGGCGGGCCTTTGAGGTGGCAAGGGGGGGAACACCAGCACCTCTGGGGAGGGGACTGACATGTGACTTTCCCAAAAGAGGCAGCACAAGAGCCAAAACGGTTCTGCGGACAGCCAGGCCAGGACATGGGCTCGACACCCAGGCCCGGAGACGCCTGCAAGGGCCAGTCCGCGCTGAAAACCACAAAGAACATATCAGCACAAAGCAGCCCCACCTCCCCCCCACCCTCACACCTCCACGCTCCCGGCCACTGTCCCTGGCACCTCCAGACACTGCCAAACACCTCCTGGGGCACAGGCAGGTGACGTAAAGGTTACAAGGTGCAGACGGCAAGTCCCTACCAGCAAGCAGACGGTCGGGGCCAAGGGCAAGGCTAACACCCAGGGAACTTCACGTTTTCTAAGAGCGACACTGGAAGACGCCAAAAAGAAACTGGTGACATTCACTGCAAGAGTATTTCCTCTAAGTCTTTATCCACAGTCTCGCCATTTTTAACAGGCAATCAGTACACAAAACCGCCGGTGGAATCTCCGCAGCCTGGGTTCCACCCTGAGTCCATGCGAATTTTGCTCATGAGCACAGCACACAGTAGGGCGACAAGCCAGACTTCACGTGATCTGCAGCCATGTGTGGCCGGTGGCTGCCTGGGTCTGGACAGAACGAGAAAGAGCCTGAGAGAATAAGCTGCTCAGTCAAGGAGACTCATTCATGAGAAGTCAGCCCATCTGAGCAGGGAAGGGGGCGTCTTCGGGTGGGAGGAGGGGGCTCGAAATCTTCCGGGTCGTGATCTGGCATGGGTTTGATCCCCGGCCCTGGAACTTCTTTTACATGCCACAGGTATGGCCAAAAAAGCAAACAAGTTTAGGAGTTCCCGTCGTGGCTCAGTGGTTAACAAATCCAACTAGGAACCATGAGGTTGTGGGTTCGATCCCTGGCATCGCTCAGTGAGTGAAGGATCCGGCGTTGCCATGAGCTGTGGTGTAGGTCGCAGACACGGCTCGGATCCCGCGTTGCTGTGGCTGTGGTGTAGATCAGCAGCTACAGCTCCAATGGGACCCCTAGCCTGGGAACCTCCATATACCGCGGGTGCGGCCCTAGAAAAGACAAAAAAAATAAAATAAACAAGTTTAGGAAGTTAAATAAAATTCAGAAATTCATTAGGCTGTACCTCTATGTGTCTTTTCCTCTATGTAAATTTACATTTTGGGTAATAAAAAGGGTTGGGAGTGGGGACTGAGCTGAAAGAGCCTCTGAACCCCTGACAGTCACTCGGCCCCCACCCCCACTCGAGAGAAAGAAGTAGGAGACACAGAGAGGGGAAGCAACTGACCCCAGGGCACACAGCAGCCTCAGGGCAGGGCTCTGGGGGCGGGTTCCGCCCTCCCCTGCATCCCGCTTGGGGGCTGCATGTCCCTCCCACACCAGGATCCAGCCACACCCTCAAAGCCGCCAAAGCCACGTATGAAAGAGAGCCCAAGGCAAAATGTGCCAGTCTGGGGGCACCACCTGCGGTTCTAAAAAGATCTTCTTGGTCACGTCTGGGAACTCAGCGTCCCTGGCTGACAGCCTCCAGACGGGGGCTCTGCCTTTGCTGCCAGGCCAGGACTTTTCAAAGAGGCCCCATCCGGCTAAATAGGTCTCCAAGACGGTTTGGAAACACACACCAGTCAAGTTCAGGACACATTCTGTCCCCGTAACTTTCCTCCAGCGCATTTAAGTTCACGCTTCAAAGATACAAGATCAACAGAGGCCTGCAGCTCTAGAGAGGGACAGGGCTTAGGAACTGGGGCTCTGAACACAGTCGAGAATCTATCTGCAAGGCTGATTTTAAAACTACACAAGTATTTTGGAGTTCCCTGGCGGCTCCATGGGTTGAGGATCCGGTGTCCTCAGTGTTGTGGCTCTGCTTACAGCTGTGGTGGGGGTTCGACTCCTGGCCCAGGAGCCTCCACATACCTCGGGCACAGCCAAAAAAAAAAAAAAATGGTACTTAAATCTTTTCCTATTCTTGGCTTAAAATCATCTCATTCCTCACCGTCCCCAGAAACATACCCGCCTGAGCCTCAGTCTCCTCATCTGCAAGTGGGGACGATCGGCGGCCCTACATCCTAGGGCCGGTTGGAGGACCTGATGAGGGTGCCCAGTGCCCAAGAATGACGAGGTAGGAGTTCCTGCTGTGGTGCAACAGGATCGGTGACATCTCTGGGGTGTTGGGACACAAGTTCCATCCCCGGCCCCGCACAGTGGGTTAAGGATCAGCTTTGCCGCAGCTGCGACAGAGGTCACGGTGTGGCTTGGATCTGATCCCTGGCCCGGGGAGTTCCATGGGCCTCGGGGGCAGCCGTGAAAAATTAAAAATAAAAAAGAATGATTAGGTAATAGTCTACACAATCCTGGGTTACTTTCAGTCTCAACATAGGGGAGTGTGAGCTATAAAGTTTTCTGGAACACTCAGACTGAAGGGACAGGGAGTGCCTGCTTCCTCTTCTCTTGCCCACACTGATTTCTCCATCCTCACTGTTTACTTTTGAACAAAGGGTAGTCTGGGGAATTCCTTTTTTTTGGCCATGCCCACAGAATGTGGAAGTTGTAGGGCCGGGGATCGAACCTGCATCACAGCGGTGACCCGAGGCGCTGGAGCAACAATGCTGGATCTTTAACCCACAGCGCCATGAGAGAACTCTGGGAATTCCTTGGAGTAACCAAGGTGGTGCCACTGGTTCTCCTTGCAGAAAGAGCAAGGTGCATCCAGCTCACCCCAAAACTGGGCACGGGGTTAACCGCGGGAGGAGGAGAAGGGAGCCCGTCAGGTAGGCCACGGTCACCTGGTTCTCTCTGCAAAGAATGTAGGTGCTGGAAGGTCTGGGAAGAAAAAAATAAGTGAGGAGTCTTGGACATCTGAGTTTGTGACTCCAGAAATGCACATTTATACAAGGAGGGGCCAGGGAGGTGAGGTGACCTGTGTGCGTTGTATTCAAAGACAATGAGAGCTAATGCAATTCATTCTTTCAATAAACATGTGTTTACTAAGCACCTAATATATGCCGGACATTCTCCTAGACCCTGGGAAGTCAAAATCTCCTCCCTTGGGGTGCCTCTGAAACGCCCTGAAGGGAGCAGTCAATGGCTCCGGGCCCTGGTTTCTGTCTCCGTGAAAGAAGAGGGCTGGACAATAGGTTCTGCTGGTCCTTCCCCACCAGCCAGCCATGCATTTGTACTTATGGCCTCAGAGCATGTGGGACAAAGTTTCACCTGGGACACCAGAATCCAAGGGGCCATGGGTGAAAACTGGCACAGAAACATCAACTTTGGGATTCAACTGTGGCTTCCAAAAGGAAGTGTATGTGCTAGTTTCAGATCTCTCCCAAACTCCTACAAAAAAAAAAAAAAAAGTGGAGGACAGAGTCTTTCCTCCTGGAGGTCCTGCTGTGGCACAGTGGGTTAAGTACCTGGCATTGTCTCTGCAGTGGTGTAGGTTCAATCCCCAGCCCAGCACAGCGGGTTAAGGATCCGAAATGGCCATAGGTGTGGCATATGTCACAGCTGTGGCTCAGATTCGATCTCTGGCACAGGAACTTCCATATATGCCATAAGTACAGCCATGAATACAAAAAAAAAAAAAAAGAAAAGAGTTCCCTTCATGGCTCAGTAGTTAATGATCCTGACTAGGATCCATGAGGTTGTGGGTTCAATATCTGGCCTCGTTCAGTGGGTTAAGAATCCAGCATTGCTATGAGCTGTGGTGTAGGTCGCAGATGTGCCTCGGATCTGGCATTGCTGTGGCTGTGGTGTAGGCCGGCAGCTGTAGCTCTGATTCGACCCCTAGCCTGGGAACCTCCATATGCTGCGGGTACGGCCTTAAAAAGCAAAAAAATAAAAAGACAAAAAAAAGAAGAGGACTCCCCCCTCCCACATGTGTGAGATGGGTCCGGGGGTGGACAAGAAACATGCTGGCCACAATATTGTAGCTTTTCCCCAAGTGGGCGAAGAGTAATTATAAACCAAAGACCTTGGTGTGCTGGAGAAAAGCAGTTGGTCCCCAGCAGCCTGCACCGTGCCAGGAGTAAAGGCCCCTCCAAGGAACATGGGCCCAATGGCAGTGCCCAGCGTGGGACCCGCCAAGCCCTCCTGGGCCCCCGCCACTCCTCCCCTCCCACGACCATTCTGCAGTGCTTTGGAGACGGAGTTCTAAAAAGCCTTCCAGCAAGGTGTAATTTACTCCCAAAGAACGGGTTCTTGAAACCGGCATGAGTCATCATAGGCAAGGGAAAAGCAAACAGATCGAAATGGTACAGCCATGTGTCTGACAAATCTGGGAACCCAGGCACCCACGTCGCTGTCCCGGGTCAGAAATGACACGACCCTATTTCACAAGGCAGAGGACAGAGGACGCGAGAAAGGCACGCGGTGGCATTTCAGGCGGACACAGGTAATCGCCCAACACAGATGGATGGTGGGAAAAAAATGACATCCTGTGGTATCCAGGGTGGGTTTGGGTCCAATCCAAACAGGGGACGCTGTCCACACGCCTTGAATCCTGACCCCTGCAGGGCCACCCTCTTCTTGAACATGTGCGTGAGTGCCTGGATTCTGACCCCTACTTTCCTTTCTGACCACAGGCACTCAGAGAAGCCCCGACTCCATTCTGCCAGATTTCTGATTATGGCTTCTGGATCGGGGGTGGTAAGAATGTGGGAAACGAACGCTACTCTCTCCTCTGGTACACACAGCAGACATCACAAATCAGTCCCACAGCAGACATCACAAATCTATCCCAGAGCAACATCTCAAATCAGTGAGGACAATTTTCCCACTGAGTCCAATTCTGAGACTTAACCTCAGAATCCTTCTTAATCCAGACCTCCAAATAGCCTCTGCTATGGATCAACTGATAAGCAATACTAAATCCCCGTTTAGGACTTCACTTTCCGCCTGGTTGAAAGTGTCCTTGGCATATCCCGTTCCTCAGTGATACCCACTTTGGGGACATTTTCCCAAAGAAAAAATTCAACAGAATTTTTTAAAAATAACAACACAGATACTCACAGCTGTGTGCTGTCAGTAGATACCAGACTGCTTCCACTTTTCAACAAAAACTGAGTAAGTAGAGTATCTACACTGAACCCTTCATATACAGCAGGCACTTATTCAGGATTTAATCTGTGATATTCAGGATTTTAATTTTTTTTTTTTTTTTTGTCTTTTTGCCTTTATGTAGAGCTGCACCCGCGGCATATGGAGGTTCCCAGGCTAGGGGTCTAACAGGAGCTGTAGCTGCCGGCCTTCACCACAGCCACAGCAACGCGGGATCCGAGCCACGTCTGCAACCTACACCACAGCTCATGGCAACGCCGGATCCTTAACCCACTGAGCAAGGCCAGGGATCGAACCCGCAACCTCATGGTTCTTAGTCGGATTCGTTAACCACTGAGCCACGAAGGGAACTCTGATATTCAGGATTTGATTGTGAAAACGGCTTCCATGGACAGGCCAGGCTCAGGATCTGGGCGCCTCCCTCTTTTTCCTAACAGCTTTTAACCTCTCAGCCGCTGGGCTCCCCACCGCCCTCCTCACCATTGAAGGGGCCTCTGATCCTGACTATTTGGCTTAGGACGCCTCCATCCCAGCCTCAGTTTCTTCATCTGTATATTGGGTGTAATCACGGCACCTGCCCCACCACACATGACCGCTGGTGCCACCGTTCACAGGCTGTCTGGGAGCTTTCTAGGTGGAACTAGGTGGTCTATGTTTTTGTTTGTTTGTTTGTCTTTTTAGGGCCGCACCTGCTGCATACAGATGTTTCCCAGGCTAGAGGTCGAATCAGAGCTGTAGATACAGGCCTACACCACAGCCACAGCAACGCCAGATCCTTAACCCACTGAGCGAGGCCAGGGATCGAACCCGCATCCTTGTGGATACTAGTCAGGTTCATTGCCACTGAGCCAAAACAGGAACTCTGTGGTCTGTGTTTTAAATAGATGACACAAGCAACACAAAGCCCCCTTGCCCTTGACCGGGCGCAGGTGAAAGGCATCAGCACAAAAGGCCCTTTAGGGTTCTGAGAAGAAAAGGGGATCTTTCCGTGAAGAAGCATAAAACTCTCCATAAAAACAAACACCCGAAACCCTCTCAAGAGGGAAGAAGCATCTAAGCTGTTCCTTGGGGGCCCGGCAGCAACTAATGCCTCGCAAGGGGCCGCAGCAGCCCAGTAAGCCTTATTGCGCGGGGCGTCCGGGTTCTCCCGGCGGACCCACCAGATCGCACCTCAGCCTTCCACTGAAACAAAAACAGAGACTTTGGAAATTCCAGCCCAGCCCCAGAGCCCTCCCCGAGTACAAATGGCTTCCACGATTTAATTCAGCCCAAAGAGCAGTTACTGAACTTTACTAGCTTCTGTCCTAGGAAAACATGAAGAACAAGACACAGACTACAGCCTAAGTGAATAGATTCCTTTCTTCACGTTTTAGCACCTGTTTTAGTACTCTCCCAGGAACGAGGACTGCTACCAAATAAAGCAGCCATGGTCTCTGCCCTCAAGATTCCTTTCTAGGATCCCTTAATTATAATTCATGGCATTTGGGACCTAGTGCAAACACAAATACAGGAGCTATTCTGATTGATGCCCGTAGGAGAATAGGATAAAGAATCAGGGTTTTGAAGGATGAATAGGAGTTCATCAGTCACCTAATGAAGAAATCTTTTCACATCCTCTGCTTTTCTTTAATCCTTTAACAGCTCTACGAAAATTTACATTTTCTTTTTCATAAGTGAGGACAGAGTCTAAAGACAAAGTCGTAGGGCAAAAGGTTGATAGAGCTAGAATATTAGCTTGGATCTCACTCCCCTTAAGCCCATGATACTTCCCATTTGACAAAGCAGCTTTTTTTTTTTTTTTTGCTTTTTTAGGGCCGCACCTGTGGCATATGGAGGTTCCCAGGCTAGGGGCCCAATCAGAGCTGTAGCCCCCAGCCTACACCACAGCCACAGCAATGCCAGATCCAAACCATGTCTGCAACCTACACCACAGCTCACGGCAACACCAGATCCTTAACCCATTGAGCGAGGCCAGGGACTGAACTTGCGTCCTCATGGATACTAGTCGGATTCATTTCTCTTGAGCCATGACGGGAACCACTCAGCAGCATTTAAAAAAAAAGAAAAAAAAATGAAATGATGTTCAGCTTCTGGTTTAAAAAAAAAAGGGTTCTACTATCAAGGAAGATTGAGAACAAGATCAGTAAATTTACAAATAAAAAGTTCGTTTCCTGTAGAACTTCTCAGAGTCTTTAATATGCAAGTGAGGCTATAAAAGGAGAGTTTCTAAAAGGCATGTGGCCTCAGAAAGTTTTCTTGGTGCTGGAGGATTTGGGGAAATGTATAGGGGGGTTCAGTGACTAAGTTGGGTCCCTGGGACCAGTCTGCAAGCAATGGGGACCCTGAACAGCCTCCCCCACCTCCCCAGGGTCCCCATCTGTCAATGAGGATAATGGCAGAACTGGCCTTGTGAGGAAGACATGGGGTTTTTGTGCCACACCCATCTCATGCAAAAGTTCTTGGGCCAGGGATTGAACCTGAGCCGCAGCAGACAATGCTGGCTCCTTAACCCACTGAGCCACCAGGGAACTCCCAGAACACATGCTTTTAATATGCAGAGAGTCCCTGGAAGTGCCAGGCATATGGTAGGGACACAATAAAACGCTTGTTATTAATATTCCCACCATGCTGGTAAGCAAATGTGACCCTCCTAGAGGACAGTTAGGACATCTGGTACTGGCCCTGGGGGGTGAGAGGGGTCCAGGATTTCGGCACTGGGGTCAGAAGCCATCAGGATACACATTACACTGATGGCTCCATGTGGTCACTGACATGCCCGCCCTTCCTGTCTTTGTCTCCCCTTCTTCCTAGAAGAAACGCTCCCTGCTGTTCTTTCCAGCATCCCCGTGATGAAAGCTGAGCTCTCCCTCTGGTTACTGGGCTCCATGAGCCTTCACAAAATGTTAAAAAAAAAAAAAAAAAGAGAGAGAGAGAGATGGCACAATCCCATGAATGGCGCGATTCTGCAAAGCCAGCATGATGCTTTATGGACTGGGACTGCTCTAAATCAAGGCGGCCCGGCCCCGCGTGGGCAGGTCTGTAACAGGGTGACTGCATTGTCCCCATGATCCCGCAGAGGCGCCGGAACAATGGCACGGGTGTTGGGTCGCCGGCACCGGCCGGGCCATTTCTGAGCCTCGGACGACGGCCGTGACGACGCAGCCCTGCACCCTGTCCACTCAGCACATTCCAGGGCCCAAGTCCGGGTGTCTCCACCGCCCAGCCCGAGCGACCGGCACCCTTGGCTGCCCACAGCCTCGCTGGCCTTGTCCTGTTTTCCACCAGCCACAGGCGCAGCTCAGCGTCTCCGCCCGCCCTCTGATGGATGGGACTCTGGTCTGAGCCATCTGCAAGAAAATTAGGCAGGGGGGCTCCCACCTGAAATCTGAACCCACGCCATCTGGCCCAACAGACCAGGTCCCTTTGACAGAGCAAAATAATGTTTCTCTAAAGGTAATAGGCTGTCACAAAGTAGCCCATAAAAAAAAAATGAAACATTTTCACAATATATCAAAACAGAATAGGAGTTCCCGCTGTGGCACCAGGGGTTAAGAACCCAACCCCAGCAGCTCGGGTTCTTTCAGAGATGCAGGTTCCAACCCTGGCCACGGCAGTGGGTTAAAGGAGCCGGTGTTGCCACAGCCATGGCTCAGATTCCATCCCTGGCCCGGGAACTTCCATATGCCACGGGGGTGGCCACAAAAATAAATGAATAAATGAAAATGAAAACTAAACAGAATATGACCCAGCAAGTCAACTCATTCAACTCACTTCCTAAGTAGGGAAACTGAGGCCCAGGAAGCGAGAGACCGGCCCCTAGGCAGGCAGGTGCCGTGAAGACCAATTCACTGACTCTGCCTTCATCGACCTTTTCTATGTTTCAGACAAAGCATAAGGATGTGGGTATATTATTTTTGTTATTATAAAAACCAGGGATTATTAATCATTTTAAACAAAAACTCCACCAGTCTATGCTTCACATGGAAACCGTGGTAAAAGGCAGCGGGGGGGGGGGGGGTTGTGATCGTGTTCCCAAGACACAGAATCCAGGATGCCCCATCTGAGACCCCTTAGAGAAAACCTGTTCAGAGTCCCCATTAAGCAGAGGAGACAGATGACACGCCAGGATCAGCATGATTTTAGTGGCTGTCGGAAGAAACCATTACACCAGTAAAATTGACCCTCCGTAACATAAATGGCTGTATCTGCAACTGTAGTGTAAACTTGATGTCTTGTAACAGTTTCAGGCAATTAACTTTTTTTTGTCTTTTTAGGGCCACAGGCTAGGGGTCAAATTGGAGCTGTAGCCGACGGCCTGCGCCAAAGCCACAGCAATGTCAGATCCGAGCGAGCGGAGTCTGCAACCTACACCACAGCTCACGGCAATGCTGGATCCTTAACCCTCTGAGCAAGGCCAGGGATCAAACCTGCGTCCTCATGGATGCTAGTCAGGTTCGTTTCCATTGAGCCACGATGGGAACTCCACTTAACTTTTTAAAATGCAGAGGTGAAAAAATAAATAAATAAATAAAATAAAACAAAATAAAATGCAGAGGTGGAATAGCAAAGGTAATGGTCAAAATATTACACTGCACCTGCAATTCAAGACACCATCCTGCTCCCCCACGGGAGGGGACAACTGTGCTTCCTTCCTACCCACCAGCATCCCTTTCTATTAACAATTGGGATCGATGTGGAGCTGCCAATCACGAGGGCCCGCCTTCCTCCCCCACAAGCTGTGCATGTGACCTAGGCTGGGCCAATTGGATCTTTTGAAGGGAATGATTGCCACGGAGGGAGGAGGGCTCTTTCTTCCCTTGGGATCAAGAGCCAAAATAACCACCAGGCCTGGACCATTTCTCCTGCTGCACCGAGACCACCTGAGGCCAAACCCAGAGAAAAGAGAAAAGAGAGAGGAAGAAAGCAAGATACTGCGCAGTCCTTGATCTGGACACACCCAAAGCTGGTAAACCTGCACTTCCCAGTTCAGAGAGCCAAGCAATTCCCCTTTTAATTTTTATTTATTTAGTTAGCTAGTTAGTTAGTTTTGGCTACAGTCTGCAACAGCTTATGTGGGATATAAGTTCCCAAACCAGAGACTGAACCTAGCTCACAGCACTGAAAGCAGTGAATCCTAACCATTAGACCACCAGGGAACTCTCCCTTATTTTTGGCTGCACTCGTGGCGTGTGCAAGTTCCCAGACCAGAGATCAAACCCAGGCCACAGCTGCAACCTGCGCCACAGCTGCAGCAACACTGGATCCTTAACCTGCTGCCCACAGGGGAACTTCCAGAACTCTCCTTTTTTAAATAATTACTTTTTTGCAATTCCCCTTTTTTCTGCAATGCATTTGAGCTTGCAAACAAATAAACTGTAACCAAAACTCACAAAGGAAGTAACCAAAACCACCTCCTTAACCCACTTACCCAAGTTAAGAAGAGTTTTAGATTTCAAAGGAATTCTGCAGACTGCTAAGAGGGACAAGGTTTCCTTTGGGGGAAGGGGTGATTAAAACAAAAGTGCTGGAACTTTTGGGCGGTGGTGCTGGTTGCCCAGCGCTGTCAAAGTACTTAACGCCACTGCACTGCACACTTTGGGACGGCCAGCGGTTTATATTACTGTGTTTCACCACAATCTTAAAAATGGAAAAAAAAAAAAAACGTAAGCTCTGCAAGATCAAAAGACTGTCCCCAGTGGACACCCCCAGCACACACATCCTTCCCGGTGCCCTGTTCCGGCCACGCGGGGCTGGCCGGCGAGAGGCGTAAGCCAGGATGGCCGAGTTCAGCACTAGACCTTTGGCCATGGACCTGCATTCTTGTGCATTTTCCATTCTGCTGCCATAAAGGAAAACTCTGAAAGCTGGTTAACCATTCAAACCCCAACTGTCCTGGAGAAAAAGAGCCCGAAGGGTTGAGTAGGTGGCCGTTCGCTGCAAGGGTGCCAGCGCTGGACAGGGTGCCAATCCCAGTGCTCCCTGGCAATGCCAGTCATGGTGTGGAAGAAATGACATTTGTTGACTATTTACTATGAAGAGTTCCCGTTGTAGCGCAGCAGAAATGACATCCAGCTAGCATCCATGAGGACACGGGTTTGATCCCTGGCCCCGCTCAGTGGGTTAAGGATCTGGCGTTACCGTGAGCTGTGGTGTTGGTCACAGACATGGCTCTGATCCCGTGTGGCTGTGGCTGTGGCTGTGGCGAAGGCCGGCAGCTGTAGCTCCGATTTGACCCCTAGCCCGGGAACTGCCATATGCTGCAGGTGCAGCCCTATAAAGACCAAAAAAAAAAAAAAAATTTTTTTTTAACAGGTCCCCAGGCATAGCGCTAACCCTTTTAGGAGGTAATCTGACAACCTATACCTTTTGAAAATGACCATCAGCCTATTGACTTGGGAACCCCGGCTCTCGAAAACATATTCTAACGACATAATCCAGTGGAAAAGAGAAAGGAGCGGCATGCGTTAAAACATTGGTTTGATAAAACTGGAATCAACTCAAGAGGCCAAAGCCTGGGAGCTTTCACTTGTGAAACGGGACACTCGGTGGCCAGGAAAATGTTCATGACAACAACGGCAGCCACGTAATTTATGAAAGTCTGTCAAGTTAAAAAAGAGAGAGAGAGAGCGAAAAAGAGACATGCTATGAGGGTGTGATCTGCAGGCGACGACCACAGCAACGCCCAGAGATGGGCAAGTTCGCCCACGGCGGTGGCAGGGAAGACGGGAGAACAGGCCCAAACAAGGGAATGATAGGAATTTTGCCCCTATTATTATTTTTTAGATATAAGTTTTATCAGGGGATAGTTTTGACTTTACAGAAAAGACCGCAAGAGCCAGCACCCAGAGCTCCCACAAACCCCACGGGCAATTTGGACAAGAGTTAACATCTGCTGGTACGGCGGTACGTTTGTCACAGTGAAGATGCCAAGGCTGGAATGTTACCACTGACTAAACTCCCGGCTTCATTCCGATTTCACCAGTTTTTCTGTCCAGGCATCCAGTCCAGGATACATGTGCGCACGCGCGCGCACGTGTGTGTGTGTGTGTGTGTGTGCGCGCGCGCGCGCATTGCATTTCTGTGTTTTACAATGCAGTGGCATCTGGTACATTCTCAGATATGTGCAACCAGCACCCCAGACTTCAGAATATTTTGGAAATTTTTCATCACCTCAAAAAGAAGCCCCACACCTGTTAGCTGCCTCTCCTCCTTACCACGGGGTTTCGGGAAATCCTTTTGCAAAAATAGACATCCCTTTGGTAAGAAGAAAACGCTCTCCCCTTTGCTTCTCTTCCCCCGCTTAGCTTTCTAGAATTTTTATTTTTTTAATTTTTTTTCCTCAGCACAACCCCATGGCTTAGCCCCACATGATCCACTTGGGAAATTTCCAATAGTGTCCATCTGTGTTAGAGCCAGGATGGAAAAAAATACTTAAAAAATAGAGAGCCCTACGGGTAGAAGTGTTCAGGAGCTCAAAGCCAACACCAAGTGTGCAGACATCTTCCCCTCTCAATCTAACAGGGACACGGGACCACGCCAGCCAAGGCCAGCGCCCAGCTGCCCCATCGAGGAATCTGTGCCACTGCCGATGTGGTCATGCTCTGGCCATCAGAATCATCATTAAACACCCCTGCGGGCACTCCGAAGGCTGACATTCCACCAAGTGGTACTGGGCACCTACTGTGTGCCTGACACCATGCAGAGGGCCCTCGCGCCTTCTCCCACTGGGTCCTCACGCGGCCCCTGCTGAAGTCATCCATCACCCGCTAGGAAGTGGCGCCAGTTCGGTCGCCCTCCAGGCGCCTCCGTGAGCCGCCTCCCCCACCCCGCAAGGCAGACCCGACCACCGCGTTTCTAACACTCGATGATCAGGTGGCAAACGCAGCGACCGACCTCCTAGCCCACACCCCGAAAACAATCTGGGGCACATCTCACCAGTCGTGGCCCAGAGACTCAGCAGGGCACATTCTAAATCACCAACCCAGGAGCCAAACGCAGCGCCTCGTGTCCCTGCTGGGTGGTGGCCCCCAACCCAAGCCCCTGAAAGGCCACAGGGAGGATTACCTGCACCACCTCCTTCACCAGCGTCTTGTCTGTGCCCGTCTTGGCACGCTGCAGCCCGCTGACGTTCTCGCCGATCCAGGTGATGAGGGCAAACTTGGACCGCTTGCTCATGGCGTCCCCGGTGGTGAAGCGCACGAAGGCAAACAATCGGACGTCATCTGCACCGATGCCAAAGGAGGGCTTGGTTAAAAGACCCCGAATCCACCGCCCCAGGAGGCGCTCTGCGCCATGAGGGGGCCACGTGCCCTCCAGCCATCCCAACAACAGCGCTGCGTGCGGCACGGACACCCAGTGCACAGACGGCAGGTGTGGGCCCGAAGGGCCACGTGACAGCCCCCAGCCCCCCTGCTGCACCAGCACACTGAGCCCAGGCTTCTCCGGCTGCCGTGCCCGTGACCCCCCCACCCCGCCCCTCATTCGGTCAAGGCTCAAATTCCAAATCACATTTAGGGAGCAGAAGTTTGCGGATTCCTTTTATCCCAAATCTGAGGCCCCATTGGGAACAGGAAAGCAACACGGTGGAAAGATGGGAACTGGGCCGGGGCTGGGGTCGGGGGAGGAGGAAACAAAGCCAGGGGCTCCTCCTGGCCCGGGATGCCGCTCCGGGCACACTGGCCGTGGCCAGCTTATGGCCAGACAATCAATCATTCTGAGTATTTTTCCATGCGGTGTGCTACACGTGTGATATGGTAAACGCTCGCTTTTATTAAAACGACTCTGGAGGCTGTTTTGTCCCATGAACATACATTTAAGTCTGTGTCACTGCCACACCAGTATTTTCATTCTCATCGCTTCAGAATCTCTTCCATATTCCACTGAGCCGGGTCCCCAGTCCTCCACTGCTCTGCGTCCCCAAAACACCAGGAGATAATCTTGCACTTTTTATTTTATTTTATTTTATTTTATTTTAGTCATTTTAGGGCCACACCAACGGCATGTGGAGGTTCCCAGGCTAGGGGTCTAATAGGAGCTAGAGCCGTCGGCCTACACTATAGCCACAGCAACGCAGGATCCAAGCCGTGTCTGTGACCTACACCACAGCTCACGGCAATGCTGGATCCTTAACCCACTGAGCAAGGCCAGGGATCGAACCTCCAACCTCATGTTTCCTAGTCAGATCCATTTCTGCTGCACCACAACAGGAACTCCCATTTATTTTATTTTATTTTTGGCTGCACCTGCAGCATGTGGAAGTTCCAGGGCCAGGGACTGAACTCATGACAATGCTGGATCCTTAACCCACTGAGCCACCAGGGAACTCCAAGCTTGAGTTTTTAGTGATGTGTGTGTGTGTGTGTGTTGGGGGGGTGTCCACCTCGGCACTCCGGACATTGGGGACTGGGTTGTCCCTTGCAGCGCGCGTGCGTCTTGAGCGCTGAAGGACGCTGAACAGCATCCCGGCCTCCGCCCACCAGATGCCAGAATCACATTCCCCGCCCAGCATGACAACCAACAATGTCTGCAGCCACTGCCCAGTGTCCCCTGGGGGGCAAAACCGGCCCCAGGTGAGAACAAATTTCCAGACATAGTTTGTGTCCCTGTCTAATCAGGACCCCTTGTGTTTTCCATCTAAATTCTGCCCCTTTTGTGGGGGGCTCATGACCCTAACCTAGACTAGTCCCTGAACAGGTGACATTTCAGCCGCGGTGCCAGTGAGGCTCCCCTCAGTCCCTCCTGGGCCGCGCAGCACACTGGGTGCTGCCGGTGTGGGTCACTGACATGCCACTCAGCTCACGTCCTCCAATGGCTTTCAGGCGCTGGCTTTAGGATTTCTCAGGGACCCAGTGACCCATGGAGCTGTGCTGCTCAAGCGCTGAGTGTGTCTGAGTCACCTGGGGTCTGGCTAAAATGCAGATTCAGACACTGGCTTTCTCTTTTTTTTCCTTTTTTTTTGTTTGTCTTTTTAGGCCCTCACCCTCAGCATACGGAGGTTCCCAGGCTAGGGGTCAAACTGGAGATACCGGCCTACAGCACAGCCACAGCCACGCAAGATCCGAGCCACGTCTGCGACCTACACCACAGCTCACGGCAACGCCAGATCCTTATCCCACTGAGCGAGGCCAGGGATCGAACCCGCAACCTCATGGTTCCTAGTCGGATTCGTTAACCACTGAGCCACGACGGGAACTCCCCAACCGTGACTTTTTAAACAGGATGCTGGGAAACCCACCTGGCCCGACCCCGTAGGACCTTCTTCCCAGAGCCTGAGCCACAGGGCGGAGCTGCAGGTGGGGTGTGAACACAGGAAATGAGGCTCGAGGGGCTGAGGAACCGAAAGTCAGGCAGCCACGCCTGGCTGGCGCATAAGCCCTTCCGTCCCCAGCATTTCCCGGCCCTCGCGGCCGCGCTGGGGGAGGCAGCGCACTGGCTGGAGTGGAGTCACTGGAGCAACAGGTGAACCAGCCCCAAAGTGTTTAAGTAAATTGCAGCCTTGACTGGAGGAGGAGGGGGCCGGCCACACATCGGATGCCTCCGCCTTGTAAGTACCAAGACAACACCCGCAAAAGAACTCGCCTTCTGTTTCCATGGCAACCATTCCATCTCCCTGTTTCTCATTGGTCAGCCTGGAAGGTTGGGATCCCCGTGGCCGTACTTGGATCCCCACCGCCCCATCGCTGGCCAAGGCCAGTGGGAAAGTTACAAGCCACGTGCCCCAGGTAACAGGCCATGAGCTGGCACAAGACAGGGGCTCGAAAAGTCAGTCTCACTCCCGTCCCCAAGGACATGGGGGACCTGGCTTTTGAGACCTTCCAGAGCTGCAGGCCAATGTCATTCACATTATCACGGCAGGAAGGACTGCTTTCCTGGGTGGTGGTTGGGAGCTTATCTGACAAAGGTCCGGCCAACAAAATTGCTGACGGTTTTTGAAAATCCGAGAGTCACGTTATGCTTACAAATGTCTGCCGCCAGGATTTGGCACAACACTGAAAAGTCAGCGGAAAAGTCTGAGATGAAAAACCTGTTGGTCTGAGCGACATTTTCACAGCTGCCCACGCAGACCTCTGTCCCCGCCCTGCCCCGCCCCCACACACATCCTGAAGGAGGTTCTAAGCCCATCTGACCTCAAACTGGTCCGAGCAGGGGAAAGTTCTCATTCAGTCACCTTCCCTCCTCTGAACAAACCAGGGAGCCCGGACACAGAGGTGCTGTCACCTGGAAGGCAGAGCTTAACCCATCACACGTGTGTATACGAGTGTGTGTGTGCGCCCACGTGTGTGCTGCGTGTGTGAACGTGTGTACACATTCAGATGGCAAAACAGGCCAGAAGAAGACTGGCACACTTTTCCAGTCTGAGGTTGAGGAGCTGAGCTCCAGCTCTAGATAATCCCAGTCAGGCGTAGGGAGACCCGAGCCCAGGATCACACCAGGGGACGGACACCCTGAACCTGCTCCATGAGAGGCCTCCGCATGCTGTCTACACCTGCTGCTCCCTGGGGCGTTCAGCCTCAGCGTTCCGATCAAGAGCCTCCAAGTCGAGTCCAAGTTCTGGACTCCGAGGGAAACTCAGCCCCACTTGGTACCAGCTCTGTGATCTGATTCCCAAATGTCTCTAAGCCTCGGTTTCCTCATCTGTAAAATGGATCAAATACCTACCTCATAGGGAGGTAAGACACGAAAGGCTTAGCTGATGGGGACAGTTACCGCTTGTCTATCCCCACATACGCGGTAAAACTGCTCTCAAAGGTCCGCGGCGACGTCCTAACCGCCCAACCCAACGAGCGGCCTCCGTGCCTTCCAGCCTCTCTGCATCCGCCAAACTCAGGCTCACTCTGCTGAGTTTCACTCCTAAGCACACACAGTCACGTGCTGGTCCTACGAGTATTTCTTGAGGACCTGCTCTGGGCCAAGCGGAGTGTCCCGTGCCGGGGAGCACGGCTAAGGCCAGGGAGGGCCCTGGAGATACCGGGGGCTGCTTACCGGGACTGACAGCGTGCTGGGTGCGAGGCTCACCTGCACATCTCTTCAGCCCAAGCTGCCGGTCAGGTCGGCACTGCTCTCATTTCACGGATGGAGAAACTGAGGCTCAGAGAGGCTCATTTCACGGATGGAGAAACTGAGGCTCAGAGAGGCTCATTTCACGGATGGAGAAACTGAGGCTCAGAGAGGCTCATTTCACGGATGGAGAAACTGCGGCTCTGATAAGGAGCCACACATCCCCCTCCCCGCTCACTGGAGAACTAGCTATGTCTAGATCGGCAGTTCTCAAAGTGTGGCCCTCGGACCAGCGGTCAACAGCATCGCCCAAGAATTCATGAGACTGTGAATTCAGAAACTCCGGGGAATGGGGTCCAGGCTGGGGGTCTGAACCAGCTGCTGGGGGATTCCGATGCCTCTGAAGCCCGAGGACCACTGACCTAGAGGAACTGGTGAGAAGAGGAAAGCTGGGAAAGGGGGTGAGACAAAGGCTCTCGTGGGCGGAAAAGTTCAAGCGCCCAAAGTTCAGCTCCACCCCCTTTCTCCCCACCGCACCCCATCACTTTAAGGAAGTGATCGTCTGAAGGAGCTTCCTGTACAGTTGGTCTCCTCGCCATCATAATTCGCAGGATTCGAGGCATTTAGGTTCCTGGCCATCTCAGCATCAAAGACCCCTGGGACCCCCCCCCCAGAGGCTCTCCCCATCCCCCAAATCCTACAGACCAAGAAGAAGACAGTGCAAGACAGAAGAGCGGTATCTAGAAAAATAGCTCCTGAACCACAGCATGGGTTAAGACGGACTTTTTCTGTGACCTACACACGTCCACTGACACGAGCCATCTTTAACAAGGTTCCGAAAGCATCAGCGAACTCCGTCTTGGGGGAGCTGTCGACTGAGGACCGCGCAAGGTGGAAGCCCCATTCTGGAGGACCATGAGCTCCACCGCTCACTGCTTCTGGCCCCACCGTGGGCTCAAAGTCCAGGCTGATTGAATGTTAGCTGCCCCGAACTGGGCTGGGCACACACTCCTCTTCCGGCCCAATGCGGGTCTTGTTCATGAAGAGATGGTCCTCGGAGGGTGTTAACAGAACACCACGCTCAATAGAACCTGACCCTTTGGTTGGTCTGCGAGGCCTCATCATGGGCCAACGACAGGTTATAGGTTCCAAACAGCTCCTGGACTAGCTAACCCCTAGCTTTAAGGACCCCCCTGGACTTGGAGATCCCAGGCAGGGCCCGCTGAGTTCAAGGTCCTGCTCCTTGTTTTCATTCACTAAGTAATTTAATTTACAGCAGAAAATCATTGCATGTAAAGTTCTGGAGACAGTGCCTGGCACAGAGCAGGTGCTCAGAAATGCCAGCTGTGGTCACTGGGCATCCTCTCTTCTGCAGCCCCTTCCTCTCCCAGGCCTCCTCTAGCCCCCTCCTCAACTCTGCACTTCCTTCTCTTTCCAGTCGACTGAGGTTACCACCCTCCCCACTCCTCTCATCTCTTCCCTCCTGCATCTCTCCGTCTAGGGCTAGTAGGGACTTAGGAAAAGGGAGGGAAGGCAGGATGGCAGGGGGTGGGGATGTGTGTAGAGGAAACAGAATGATACAAAGAGGGGGAGATGACCATAAAGGAATAATAGCTAAGAAAAAAGGAGGGCCAGATTACTCTGGAATCACCAAGGCCACCAGGGTGAGCTCCTCTAGGAATTTTCCCAAAAACTATAAATGGCACATATTTCCCACCAAACTCTCAAAGACTCCCTGCCCTCTTCCGCCCTTCCCACCCAGACTGGAACTCTCCTGAGGCTCAGAAGCAGTGAGGGGCAGATTCTGACTGATCTCACCCAGTATTCTCACCATGGCAATGCTGGCACAGGGTCCACAGTGGTCAAGGGGCCCTGCCTTCTCCCCCCAGAGACCCTTGACGTCCTCTCTGCTTTTTCCCAAAGCTGGCACTGGCTGGTAGACAAAACCCAGAGGAGACTGAGGATCGGCCTGGGGCCGGGCAGTGTGAGGCTTTCTCACACTTCTGCAAATGCTTCAAACAATTTTTTCTCATCACACACTAAACACATACAAGGTGTAAAATAATTTAATTAGAAATACCAAAAGAGGGGGAGGGGCTCACCACTTCAATAACCCCTGTCAACTCCCTAAGTAACACCTAAGTAAGCCTTTGGGTGCATGTCCTTTTGATCTTTTTAGCTACTTTCATATCTGTCCAGGTCTTGTTCTAGCCCCAGAAACTACTACAGGGCTAGGCAGAGAACAGGCTCTCGATAAATATCTGCTGGCCAACAGAAAGGAAAAAAAAAAAAAAGAGAAGTAATCTTTTCATAATCTCCATCCAACACTGAACTTCAGAGGGAGACCAAAGAAAGGGGGAGGACAAGAGCAGGAAATTGCCCCAGAACACCACTCGATTGTGGCTGGGCTGAAGCTGACCTTACCTTATATAGATGCCCCAAGATGTTATGCAAACAAGGTTCACTAAAGAAGAAAACAACCCACACACCAAACAGCTGAGCTGTCAGCTTCCACCAAGCCAGCTCCCTGGAGCGGGCATGAAAGGAAACTGGGAAGAATTTGAACATCCTGCCGCCCTGGGGCAGGGGACAGCTGGACAGCAGCCACAGCTGCGTCACTTCCAGCGGGCTGCTGATGGGGGAGCCAGGCAGCGACAGACGAGGACTTGGGAAGTGGAAATGGTCCCCTGCCTCTCGGACAGACACAGAGGATGAGGGCTACATGGCTGAGATCTGACTGTCCGTGAAGCTGGCTCTTTGTCCTATCCCCCACTCAGAGCAGGGATTCCTTCCTCGTTGAATTTTCATGAAATGTGCAACGACCCAGCTTTCCCCGCTTGACAGAGAACGCCGGAAAATGGAGTACAGGACAGCCAGAGGGAAAAAAAGATGATTACCTCGGCAGAACCCTCGGGGGAATGGGCCGAGCTGGAGACCACATTATCAGGAAGAGATAAAGGTTTTCCCCCAGTGACAAAGCACCAGAACTTCTTTTTTGATGATGACTTTGACTTCCTTAAATGGAAGTCGGTGTGTTACAGCCAGCTTCACTTTCTGAATCAGAGAACAGTGGCTGTAACCAATTTCTGGAAGCTCTGACGACACGACTGCAGCATTTACAATGTGACACTCCAGGGACTCTGAAGGCTTCAGAGTCCGATTGCCTGAGCACTCAATGTCCCTGGTGTGCACTGCTCTGCCTTCCCATATCTGCTTTTTAGAGTTTTGCTGTTTCTTCCATGGCTGTCAGTTAGTCATTTGACAAACATCTGTTGATAATTTGAGACGCAGGGACTTTGCTGAATCAGGCACAATGTGAACCCACAAAAAAAAAAATACAAATTTAGCAGGGGTGAAAAAGCAAGTCTGTGAACAGCACCTTAGCCACAAGGTATCACAGGGCATAGGGAACATTAAAGAAAGAAATAAATGAATTCTGTCTAGAGGGCGGTGATCAGGGCAGGCTTCAGGGCGGAGGTGATGTTGGATCTTGAAGGATGATCTAGAGTTCATCCAGCGAACAGCATAATGAGGAAGAAAGGGGCCCATGTTAACAACGTGAGGCATAGATTCCGACAGAACTCCACGGACAAAAGCACCAGCTTCTGCAGGCAAGTTCAGAATGCCTTCCTCAATAGGCCTTTCTCTAGTTCCGAACTGCCACAGGCTAGAGGGGCATCTAAGGAGCTTATTATAGCCGTGTGTAAAACAAGAGTTGAAAGGCTCAGAATGACATTCCCGAGGGCCCTTGCGGCTCATCCTTCCTCCAGAAAAGAAATCTCTATTACATCTCAAGTCCCCAGAACGGCGCCTGCCACGCTGTTTACACTCCGTAAATATTTCCCGAGTAAATGAGAAGACTTGACGCATCCACTTTGGCTGCTCGGAGGCCTTTCGGTCCCCGGTCCTCCGCTGTGTCGCTTCAGCGAGAGAGGCTGTCTTCGAAGAATAAAAACAGTCTCCTCCCTGGAGTTTTCACGCTGTGGCGTCTACACCCGGACAGCAGGAATGAAGAGACAGGCAGAAAGGAGCAGCTGTGCAAAGACACGTGGCAACTGGCCAGTCTGGATAAATGTGCACGCCACCCTCCCCATTTTTTTGTCTTTTTAGGGCTGCACCCGCGGCCTACGGAGGTTCCCATGCTAAGGATAGAATTGGAGCTGCAAGGAGTTCCCGTCATGGCGCAGTGGTTAACGAATCCGACTAGGAACCATGAGGTTGCGGGTTCGATCCCTGCCCTTGCTCACTGGATTAACGATCCGGCATTGCCGTGAGCTGTGGTGTAGGTTGCAGATGCGGCTCGGATCCTGCATTGCTGTGGCTGTGGTGTAGGCCAGTGGCTACAGCTCCGATTAGACCCCTAGCCTGGGAGCCTCCA
>PVHT020000012.1:13642952-13660867 GCA_004024745.2 Catagonus wagneri
GCGCAGGCCAGTGGCTACAGCTCCGATTAGACCCCTAGCCTGGGAAACTCCACACGCCGCGGGTGCAGCCATAAAATGACAAAAGGCAAAAAAAAAAAAAAAGAATTGGAGCTGCAGCCGCCAGCCTACACCACTGCCACAGCGACACTGGATCTGAGCCGCGTCTGCAATCTACACCGAAGTTCACGGCAATGCCGGATCCTTAACTCACTGAACGGGGCCAGGGATTGAACCCACACCCTCATGGATCCTAGTCAGGTTCGTTACTACTGAGCCACAACGGGAACCCCACAAATGTGCCCTTTCGATAAAAGCCCACGGGCAGGGCAGGCCAGCATGGTGCTGCTAGAATCAGCGACGCCTGCAGAGCGGGGGCGTCTTCTCCCCGTTCCCTGCTCACGCCACCAAGCAAGGCAAAGCCAACCCCCAGCACCCGAGAGAACCAGGAGAAGTGAGTTCAAGTCCCTGCCCTCCCTCCTTCCACTGTGTGATCAGGGCTCCCTAGCCTCTTCTCTCTGGTCCCCAGGGCTCTGGGCTGGGGGGTGGCTTTTCCATCCCTGCCTCAGAGCCACCACCGCCACCCCCACCCCGGGGTGGGGGGGGGTGGACGCGTGGTTCATGTCAGTGGCTCTTAACACTCGCAGTCTTTGAGTTCGCCCACAGCTTTCCAGCTGATTCATTTCACTCTTTCACTGATTCACTGACTTATTAACCCACGTGAATATCCAAGACAGATCGGCCACTTTCCTCTAAGCATTTCTGATGCCATGAAACACCTCTTGGGCGCCAGCTTGGTGCCAGATGCTGGCCTGGAAGATGAAAACCCAGCCACGGGTCCAGGGCTGTGTCTGGCTGTCAATACTCATCAGAATCGTGGAGGGCGTAAAGCCTCCGAACTGAGCCTGGCACTGAGCCAGCGGCACTACAAACGCTGCACAGACATGAGGATAAGGACAGGGGAACTATGACGGAGCACAGGGAGGCGGCAGGAAAGGAGAGCGGCTGAGGTCAAGTTCAAGCACAAGAGAGTGAGGCGGGGCTGAGCGAGTCCGGGGCCCAAGGAAAGGGCAGGTCTGAAACGGAGGGGGAAAGTGACAGAACCAAAAACGCTGACCTGGGAATGAACCGCAGGAAGGCCCAAGGCGAAATTCTAGAAGGTCGTGGGCCAAAAGTCGTGGGAATAAAATGTATGCTGTTCAGGCAGAATCAGAGCCTTCCCCACGGCCCACGGGGTCCAGCTCCGACCCCACCTCCCAGCACGTGGGGGGCCAGCACCCTGCCTGATTTCTGCCCTCACCATTTCCTCCTTATAGTTTACAAACTGAGAGATTATTTACATACCATAAAATTCACTCCCCCCCTCTTTGTTTAAGGCCGCATCCGTGGGGCATGTGGAGGTTCCCAGGCTAGGGGTCAAATCGGAGCTACAGCCGCCAGCCTACGACACAGTCACAGCAACGCCAGATCCGAGCTGCATCTGCGACCTACACCACAGCTCACGGCAAGGCCAACTCCCAGACCCACTGAGCGAGGCCAGGATCCTCATGGATACTAGTCGGATTTGTTTCCACTGCACCACAACGGGAACTCCAAAACTCACTTCTTTTAAGTGCACAATTCATTGCTTTTTTTTTTTGCAGGGGGGGCGCACTCGGGACATATGGAGGTTCCCAGGCTAGAGGTCTAATCGGAGCTGTAGCTGCCGGCCTACACCAGAGCCACAGCAACAGATCCGAGCCGCGTCTGAGACCTACACTACAGTTCACGGCAACGCCGGATCCTTAACCCACTAAGCGATGCCAGGGATCGAACCCGCAACCTCATGGTTCCTAGTTGGATTTGTTAACCTCTGCGCCACAATGGGAACTCCTCCTTGCTTTTTAGTATATCTACAAAGTTGTACAACCATCACTATTTAGAACACCTTTTTTTTTTTTTTTGCCCGCACCTGCAGCACGTGGAAGTCCCCAAGCCAGGAGCCGAACCTGCGTCACAGCAGCAATCTGAGCCACTGCAGTGACAACACCAGATCCTTAACCTGCTACACTGCAAGGGAACTCCTATTGTCACCCCAAAAGGAAACCCATGTATAGTCACGCCTAGTTCCCCACTCGTGACAGCCACTAATCTGCTTTCCATCTCCACGGATTTGCTTGTTCTGGAAACCTGACATACACAGGATCATACGTGAAAGTTTGCGGCCTTTCACCTCTGGCTCCTTTCACTCAGCTTCTTGTTGTCAAGGTTCGTTCACGGTAGAGCACATGTCAGTATTTCAGGCCTTGTTACAACTAAATAATATTCCACTGATGAAGGGGCCCCATTCTGTCCACCTGGTCATCAGCTGATGGACATCTGGGTGGCCTCTCCCGTTCGGCTGCTGTGAATAATGCTACAGTGAACATTCATGTACACGTTTGGGTGTGTCTGCATTTCTCTCGAGGAGATACTCAGGCTTGATTCTCAGGAGCTGCCAGACCGTGTCCCCCAGCGGAAACCATGTCCCCCAGCGGAAACCGTGTCCCCCAGCGGCTGCACCACTTTCCTCTCCCACCAGTAGGGCGTGATGGCTCTGACTTGCGCCCGCCTCGCCACACCTCTGATCATGGCCTCCTAGCGCGTGTGAAGCGACTTATTGCGATCCGACCTGCACTTCCCTAATGACTAAGGGTGCTGAGCATCTTCTCCCGTGTTCACTGGCCATCCGTATATCTCCTCTGGAGAAAGGCCCATTCAAACCCCTTGCCCATTTTTCACTTGGGTGATTCGCCTTGCAGTGAGTCTCAAAAGTTCTTTACAGGAGTTCCCGTTGTGGTGCAGCAGCAACAAATTTGACTGGTATCCATGAGGATGTGGGTTCGAACCCTGGCCTCGCTCAGTGGGTCAGGGATCTGGCGTGGCCGTGAGCTGGGGTGCAGGTTGCAGACTCAGCTCGGATCCTGCGTGGCTGTGGCTGTGACTGTGGCCTGTAGATGCAGCTCTGATTCGACGCCTAGCCTGGGAACTTCCAAATGCCACAGGTGTGGCCTAAAAAAGCAAAAAAAAAAAAAAAAGAGACCTTTACATACTCTGGAAGTGAGATCATTATGGGATGTATGGGGCCTCCCCTTCTGCTGGGTCCACCACTCACTCAGACGCCACATGCCCAGCTCCCTGGCATTTAGGTTTTGCCTTCGTGTTCCCTCCTCTTTCAGCCTCTCCTGAAACCTGGCTATCGGTGGCATCCCCACGATCCATCTCTGGCCCATGGCTTCATTTCCTTTCCTGGGCACTCATCTTGTGCTGAAAGGATCTGATCTGCTGGCCTGTTAGCTGTCCTTGCAGAATGTCAGCTCTAGGTTCCAGACTGCGCAGCTTCCCCAGTGTCCCGAGGGCCTGACACAGGTAGTTCCTCAATTTACACCTGCGAGATGAAGGATTACACATCGCCAAAGAAGAGAGTAAGTTACTTTCCCCAAACTGAACACACGGCAGCGGGTGTGGCCAAATCAAGAACAGAGTCAGTGGCCCATGCACACTGAGGTACATGGGACGACAGGGCAGTGGGGACTGGCGGTCCAGCTCAGGGAACTCTACCCAATATTCTGTGATCGTCTATGTGGGAAAAGAATCTGAAAGAGAATGGATGTGTGTACATGTGTAACTAAACCACTTTGTTGTACAGCAGAGATGACCTTGTAAATCAACCCTACTTCAATAAAACTTAAAAAAAAAATAACAGGTACAAAAAAGAACAGAGCCGGTGGCATCCTAGTCAAAGGCTGCAAGAGTGAACACAGACGGGGGTCCAAGGTCGGGCAGGGGGTTCACACAGAGCCTGGCTCTCTTCGCTCCTCCCCAGCAGCCCCAGCGCCCCCAGAGGGGCCCCTGACCTGCCCGAGGCAAAGCAGGAACAAGAAACTCCATTCTAGAGTCTGGCGCGAATTCTAGCCATAAAAGGGAAGGAAACCGCTTCCGGGTCAGACCCGTGACCTCGCAGGGACAGCCCTTCTATCAGAAGCAGCGGAGCCGGAAGTCTCCCCTGGGGAGAGAGGAGGCGGATGAGTGAAGGGGTGTTGCTCCCCAGACACCATCTCGGGTTTTCCACTTGAACAAAAGCAGAAAAACCACCTCTGAGCTGCACAAAGGCGCCCCGGGCCCGAGGCGCAGGTGGCGGGTCTGCCCCTCGGCATTCAAGAAAAGAGCTTGTGCGAAACATAAAAAAAGAGAAAAGGAAAAAAAAAAAAGAGCTTGTGGGAAAGTGTTAAGGGAACAGACCCTGAGCGTTCTCACCACCGGAGGAAAAAAAGCTGTTCTTTTCTTGTTAGCGTATCTACATCAGACAATGATATGAACCAAAGCTATCGTGGGACCCATTCCACACTGCGCACAAACCAAACCGCCAGGCCACGCGCCTTACATCTGTCCAGTAATGTACGTCCGTGATCTCTCAGTGAAACAGAGGGGAGAGAAAAAGAGGAAAGAAAAGAAAGGAAAGAGCTCGCCTGTGGTCGTCGCTCCTTGTTTCAAAAGAATTTTGGTTGCCAGCATTGGGAAGCACTGCAGGTCAGGGGTGGCAGCCAGGAGCCCAGGCACTGGGAAGGAACACAAGTCCGCCTCTGTGCAACCCTGGGCCACTGCCTTTGTGGCTCTGAGCCTCAGTTTTCCCGTCTGTGAAATGGGAATGACAACACGGCCTACCGACCACACTGGGTCACGGTGTCAACTAAATAAAATTGTAATTAGGGGCTGCGACTGGCAAAGCAATGGACCCCAAAGATGTCCACAACCTGACCTCTGGAACCTGTGTGACCTGACGCGGCGAAAGCGACTTTGCAGGGGCGATTAAGTTAAGGATCTGGGCGTGGGGTGGTTATGATGGATAATCCACATGGGTCCAACATAATCACAAGTGTCCTCAAAGGGGGAAGAGAGGGAGGCAGAAGAATCAGAGAGGTGGCACCAGAGAGGGACACAAGCCGCCACTGCCAGCCTCGAGGATGGGGGAGGGGCGGAGTCGGGCGCAGGTGCCACCGGAAGGAAACTGGAAGAAGCCTGGAAAGGGACTTTCCTTTCAAGCCTCTGGAAGGAATACAGTCCTGCCCCCACCCTGAGGTTGGCCCAGTGAGGTGGCCTTGAAGTCAGCCCAGTGAGGTGGAATTTGGCCGCTTGCTTCCCACAACTGTAAGACGAGAAAATTATGTTGCTGTAAGCCACTCAGTCCGTGGCACTTTGTTACAGCAGCCACAGGAAACACTACCAGGACCTCAGCACTATTCCTGGCACAATAGAAGCCCCATGTTCGCCGTTAATTCTTAAATATTATTATTACTGATTATTGGCAAGGAAACTTCCACAAATGCATGGAGGTTTGAAAAAAAAAAAAAGAAATGCATGCGGAAAAATGAGACAGATGACGAGAAACAAGGTCCAGAACTAAAACAGGACGTCAGACAGGTGAATTTCAGATACATTGATGAAATTATACAAAACGCTGCGCTGACTGCCCTGCCTTCACAAACACGGGCCTCTGGGGACCTGCCGCTGCGGAGCCCACGGGGCGGAATCTGAAAAAGCAAAGGCTCAAATTAAGTTGGCGAGGAATGTGGGCCTGCGAGGGCTCCAGGGCAGCGACCTGGGCCCGAGGCCAGTGGGGGCGAAGGCCCCAGAGCTGTGGGACCTGCAGACCCTCCATGTGGTCGACAGAGGGGACGGGGCCGTCCAGGGCCCAGCTCAGCTCTCTGACCTCTCAGGGGGCTCTTTTTCATTCAGCTACTCAACCCGCGTCCGGGGAGAGTGCCTGCTGCTGACCCAGGTGCTGACCGAACGGACCAGGCTCCCGTGCCCAGGAGCCCTGATGCCGGCAGGAGAGTCAGACAGCAACCCCATACGTGAACACTCCCGGACATAGAGTCTGGGGAGCTGGAAAGTGCTGAGCCCACCCGCTCCGGGCAAAGAGTTTGTTCCCTGTATTTGTGAGTCTACCAAGCAAGGGACTTTTTTTTTTTTATGGCCACACCTGTGACATACAGAAGTTCCCGGGCTGGAGACTGAACCCGCACCCCTACAGCGACCTGACTGCTGCAGTCTCATTCTTAACCCACGGCGCCACAGCGGGAACTCCACGTGACTTTTGACTCTCCAAGGAAACCGTTAGATTCTTCATCAGTGAAAGAGGAATGACTCCCATTCCAGTGTCACTGAACTCACTCCATACCTACTCCTAGAAAAATCAGATGAGCTCATACAGGTGTCGCGCCCACTCAGTGCCGGGCATTGGGCACCACGAGGTTGGAATCATGGGTTGGGATGAGCAGGTGTGCATCCTTCCTAGAGGGCACTCCACGCCTTCTCCAGGCATTTGGACTTCAGGGGAAAAAGCTATATAAAATGGGAGAGAAAAGCGCCACCCCACCCCCATCCCCGCCTGGACCGCAAGCTCACTGCGGTCGGCAAAGGGTGAACCCAGCCCTCAGCAAAGGGCGGGCATACAGTCGGCACTCAACAAGTGCCCCGGAGAAGGAAAAGCCAGGCTCAAGGGTGGAGCCCAGGAGACACGAGCACTTGGAGGGGACGCAGGGGAAGGAGAAGCGGCAGAGGGAAGTGAGAGCAAGAGAGGTGTAAAAGGAGAATGAGGCGAGCTCTGCAGCGCAGCACAGGGCGAGGAGAATCATCTTTTCAGCGCGCAGCGGCCGCTGATGAAGGCTGCAGGGAGGGGAGACAAAGAAGCGGCCACCAGCTTTGGACCTGGGCATGGGGTGCATGCTCCGGGGCGGGGGCAACGCCAGGATGCAACGAGGCGGAGAAAGGGCGGCAGACAGGATGTGAATAGAAGCCCTATACGATCCTCAAGTGACACTCAAAATGTTTGCGTTAACATCTCAAGATTTTCAAGGAGCAAAAACTCAACTCAAAACGGATCGGACACTTTCTCGGGACAAGAGACACCCTACGTACCGGAAAACGGACATGAGCACCCTTCTCCAGCGGAGACGTGACTGCAAGCTCCAAAGCAAGCACAGTTACCCCCCCACAAAGAGCTGTCACAAAGCCCACACATCTTGTGACACAAAGAAGCCGCACGATGCAGCTCAGGGCCTCCCAGCAACAGATGTGAGGACCAAGAAGCAACGGGAGACTGGAGTTTGCAGAAAACCGTGAAGGTGGTACCTCAACAGCGCTTCAGGGGCCGCTAAGAATCATCACCCAACAGTTTCTGAAGCGACAGAAACAATGGTTTTTTTTTTTTTTTTCTATTTTAGGGCCACATCCACACATATGGAGGTTCCCAGGCTAGGGGTCGAATCCGAGCTATAGCTGCCAGCCACAGCAACGCCAGATCCGAGCCTCGCCTGCAGCCAACACCACAGCTCACAGCAACGCCTGATCCTTAAACCGCTGAGCAAGGCCAGGGATCGAACCAGCATCCTCATGGATCCTAGTCGGGTTTGTTAACCACTGAATCACGAAGGAAGCTCCAGAAACAATATTTCGGTCAACGTTTGTTGAGCACATGACTGACACAGCACTTAGCGGTTAATAATGTCCAAAGCACCGTCACAGATTTACAGCTTTCTTTTGACCTTGCATTCCCTTAGACTCACTAGACAACTTCTCTCCTTCCCTTCTCATTCAAGTTCCTGAATTTTTTTTTGGACCACACCCGAGACACACGGACGTTCCTGGGCCAGGGATCGAACCTGTGCCACAGCAGTGACAGGCGCCACAGCAGTGACAACACAAGATGCTCACCCCACTGAGGGAACTCCTCAAGCTTCGGAATGTGAGCAAAGCTAGGGGCAAAAATGTCTGTGCGCAGCTAGGAGGGAAAAAAAAGGAATCCAAGCATAGAAGAGAAAAACACGCCACTCGCATGCGTGTTACACAGCTGCACAGTGCGGAGAGCGTGGACGGCAAGTGTGTTTGTCTCTTTCGCATCGCCTCCCTCTTTGGTTAAGAGCAAAGATTCTGTCCTTGACGAAACTCTAGCCAGGCTCTTCTGAGCTCTTTTCAACTAGGTCTCAGCTTCCAGACCTCCGTGTTCATCTCCGCTGTATCCAGCCTTAGCAAGGATCTGCCAAGTCACTCTGGCCAGAATCCCCCATCCCCCGTGTCTGATGACCCACGATATGTAAGCGGGCTCCCGTCTTCCACCTTGCCCCCGGCGATGGATCGGCCCTGGCCTGCCTTCAGCAAGAATCCTGTTAGGTCAGTTTAGCCAGACTCCCCCCTCGCCCCCCGACCTCTCCTCTTGATAACCCTCTATCCACTGATCCCCCACTCTTGCTCCTTGACTATAAAGTCCCGCTCTTCCTTGGTGGATTCAGAGTTGAGCCCGATCTCTCTCCCCTGCTTAAGGACCCCCGTAGCGGTCCCTACGCCTATCATAACAGTCCCCTGAATGAAGTCTGCCTTACTGTTCTCTAACAAGCATGAGAACAAATCGTTTTTTGTTTGTTTCTTTCTTTCTTTTCTGAGCCACAGTGCAGCATATGTAGGTTCCCAGGCTAGGGGTCGAATCGGAGCTACAGCCGCCAGCCTACACCACAGCCACAGCAACACAGGATCCAAGCCACGTCCGCGACCTACACCACAGCTCACGGCAACGCCGGATCCTTAACCCACTGAGCAAAGCCAGGGATCGAACCCGCATCCTCTTGGATACTAGTCAGGCTCGTTGAGCCACAATGGGAACTCCTGGTTTTTTCCTTTAACTGTAAACACACCCCCGTGTTCCTCAGGAAGCATCCCATTGCCACACACTGTCCCTGCAGGGCTGACCCCAGTCCCAGAGACACAGCACCCACACCTAAGCTAATGCGTTTCCCCTCACTCTCCCTGGGAGCAGAACAGACCAAGAAGGAGGCTGTCAGAGACAAAGAGAATGAGTGGTCAGGAGGGCCTCCCTCAAACGCTTTCGTAAACTTCTGAGTCAAGTGGTCAATCAGCCTCCTCTGACATACCTCCCGTGATGGGGGTCTCACTACCTCCAGTGACAGCCCATTCTGACTTGAGGCCAGTTCTTCCTCAGGTAAACCCAAAATCTACCCCTGAAATTTCTACTGTCTGGTCTTCTACCACATGGCGTGGGGTGGGGGTAGGAACACTGAAGAAGTCCACACCTTCAACAGGACAGCAGCCTCGAACATCTGAAGACAACACTTCAATCCCCCTGAGGTGTCTCTCCAAGTTAAATATGCCCAGTTTCCTCAGTTAATTCTCACACCAAAGGTTTTGAATTCCTTGCCCAACCTGGATCCTCCCCTCTCAGCCTGATACCCTGGGTGTCACAGCCAGAACTCTTTTAGAGGGAAGTGATAAGGAACCTCATGCCGGCTTAAGGCAAAAAAAAAAAAAAAAAAAAAATTGGTTGGCTCATGAAAATAAACATCCTAAGAATAGAGCATCAGGTATGGCTGGATCCAGGAGTTTTAAGCCATGTCATCTAGTCTCCACCCTCATTTTTGGCTCTCTTCCTGAATTCTCAGGTTCCCTCTCCAAATGGCTGATGGAACAGGCAAGCGGAAGCCTTCAATGAGCTTACAGGTCTTACTGCCAGAGAAAGATAAAAGGACCCCTTCCCAACAATTCTGTCCAAAGTCTAAGGGATGGAGCTGATTGGCTTGACCTGAGGCACATGGGCCCAAGCCTGAACCAATCACTTAACAGACTTGTTAACAGTTCATGGCTTGCTCTGATTGGCCAGGTCTGGGTCATGTGCCCTCCCCGTGGGGAGGAGCAGAGTCAGCCCCGCTGGAACCACACTGGCTGAGCAGGATTACTATGAAATGAGAAAGAGAAGTTCCCCCAAAGGATGGGATGCTGGACAAAAAACACAGAACCCCACATCTCTCTGTGAGTGGATATTTTGAGCTGAACACTCCAAAATCACCAGAGCATCATGGGAATATCATGGGTACCCAGATCATCATTCAGCCAACGTCACAGGGCATCTACCTACCTCAAATCAAGCTTCATGCATACCCTCCATGAATGTACCTTTTCGGGTAACCACCCTATACATCAAGTTTATTTCAACCCCCTTCTGGATGTTCGCCATCTTCCAAGGTGCTCTGTGCACAAGAACCACATTTATTGAGCATTCACTGTATGCCATGCACCGCCCTACAAGCTTTACGTGTATCATGTCAATTTATCCTCCTAACAAACCTGTGTACTATGTGCCAACATTACCCCCGCCTTACAGATGAGGAAACAGAATCCGGGACACCTGCCCAAGGTCACATGGCACAGCAAGGCTAGCAGTCAAGGCAAGATACCCTGGCCCCACCATCAACGCTCGGGACCAATCGACCTTAAAATCTGTACCAACTGAAAACTGGATTCTTTCCCAGATGCCTGGATTCTTTCTAAAATAAAACTGCTGGCAACAGAGTACTTCTGGTCCATCAATAAAAGATCTGTCAAACAATGTTACATTTCTATGAGAGAACATTACAGAGCCACTTTAAAGGCTGGGCGATGACAATAAAACATCAGCTCCATGGGGACAGGGGCTTTCTCTGCTGCCGTATTTATCCTCAGTGCCTAGAACAGTAAGTACCCTTCAGGGCAGCTACTCACACACACTGGAGGAAGGAAGGAAAAAGGGAACGAATGAATGAATGGATGAGCTGAATTCTCACTGTTAAACTATACCTGAACTGTATATGGATTTTAGTCCCTTTTTTTATTTTTTGCTTTTTTTTTTTAGGGCCACACCCATGGCATAAGGAAGTCCCCGGGCTAGGGGTGGAATCGGAGCTACAGCTGCCGGCCTACACCACAGCCACAGCAACTAGGGATCTGAGCCACATCTGTGACCTACACCACAGCTCATGGCAACGCTGGATCCTTAACCACTGAGCGAGGCCGGGGATCGAACCCACATCCTCGTGGATACTAATTGAATTCGTTTCCACTGCACCAAAATGGGAAATCCTCCCTTTTTTTTAAATTTAAGAATAGCTGATTTACAACGCTGTGCTAGTTTCAGGTATACAGCACAGTGATTCAATTATATTTTTTTCACATTCTTCTCCCATTAGGTTACTACAAAATATTGAGGATAGTTCCCTGTGCTACACAGTGAGTCCTTGGTTTTTTGGGGATTTTTTATGGCTGCATCCACAGCATGTGGAAATTCCCAGGCCAGGGATCAAATCCAAGCTGCAGCTGCGAACTACGCCACAGCTGCCGCAACACCAGATCCTTAACCCACTGGGTCAAGCCGGGAATTGAACTGGCACCACCACACAGACAAGCTGGATCATTAACCCACTGCGCCAGAGCGGGAACTCTCCTTGGTCACTTTATATACAGTTAGGGCTAGGGTTAGGGTTAGGGTTAACCCCAAACTCCTAATTTCTCTCTCCCCCTCCCCTTTCTCTTCCTTTTGCTTAGACTCGCTTTCTGAATATTCCACAAAGCACAGGTATTCCTTGTAAGTTACAGAAACAAAACGCGATTTCATAGGCAGCCTGAGTCACTGCCCTGACACGTACAGTGTAAGCCCTTTCTGCTGCGATCAGAGCTCACAGCCGGTCAGTCTGGCAAATGGCTCCTTTCCCGCAACCTGGGCCCTGGCTCCTCCAGGCGTGGGGGTGGGGAGCAGGGTTGAGCAGAGGCCCTCCAGCACACCTTGGTACCCATTCTCTCCCCATCATCTCTCCACCTTGCCACCATTCTGCGCTCTCAGACCACACACCCTCCTTCCACATCAATTCCATTCCACCAGGAGTTCCCATCATGGCTCAGTGGTTAACGAATCCAACTAAGAACCATGAGGTTGCGGGTTCGATCCCTGGCCTTGCTCAGTGGGTTAAGGATCTGGCGCTGCCGTGAGCTGTGGTATAGGTTGCAGACGCGGCTCGGATCCCGCGTTGCTGCGGCTGTGGCGAAGGCCGGCAGCTACAGCTCCTGTTAGACCCCTAGCCTGGGAACCTCCATATGCCACGGGCACGGCCCTAGATAAGGCAAAAAGACACAAGAAAAAAAAAAATTCCATTCCACCAATGAGATGACAATCACAGTGATTAACGTTTACGGAGCACTTGCTGCGTCCCTGGCACCACGGACTTGCTTCCTTGATCCTCCTCATGACCACATGACAGCAAAAGGATGAGCCGGTGGGTAAACGCACCTGCTTCAGGTCACATGACTGGCAAGTATCTGAAACAACCCAAAACTTTATCCACCGTGCTAACCACCTCTTCCCGTGTACTGAGCACCTGCTGCACACAGAACCAGGCCAAAGGTCTAACCCAGGTCCACATGGGGCTGAATGCCTACTGCGTGCCAGCCTGGAGTCAAGCGCCTCCAGGGGCAAACCCAAAACTGAGGGCCCACTGTGCACTGAGCTGGGGCGTGCACTGAAACTTCAGAGTGGAAAGCGCACCGCCATCCTAAGCGCTACGAGAGTAAAAATAATGATCCAAAGAGTAACAGGAGTTTGCATCACGGCTCAACTAATACCCGTGAGGACACAGGTTCAAATGACCCCTGGCCTTGCTCAGTGGGTTAAGGATCCAGCATTTCCGTGAGCTGTGGTGTAGGTCAAAGACATGGCTTGGAACCTGTGTGGCTGTGGCTGTGGCTGTGGCTATGGCCAGCAGTTGTAGCTCCAATTTGACCCCTGGTCTGAGAACCTCTATATGCTGCAGGTGCAGCTGTAAAAAAAAAAAAAACAAAGAAAAGAAAAAGGTTACAGCAACAGACATGAGCCTTAGGGCGCAGTGCTCTCCTTTTGGACACATTATTTCAGTTAACCCTCCGGGTCACCATCAGAGGCAGGCACCACCAGGATCCCCATTTTACAGACCAGAAAACTGTGGCACAGACAGGGAATGTCCTTGCCGGAGGCACAGCAGGAGGCAGAGTTGGGGTGTGAGTGTAGAGCTGTTGTGATTGCAAAGGGTCCCCACTATTGAAATACCGCAGGACTGCCGCAGGCTGGTTTGGAGGCTAAATCCCAGAAGGACTGACAGGGGAGAGGAATTCCCCTGGGAGGAACCTCCAAAGTCTCAGGCCTGAAAGCTGCGAGTGTTACACAGCGTGAGGCTGCAGGTGTACAAAGAATCCCGTGGGGAGCTGGCGGGTAGGAAATGTGCGTGGGGACAAACTCACCTGAATGCCAAGCAGACGGCCCGTGCTGAGTGCAACGGGCAGAAGGGAGCCACGGATGGTTAATGAGCAGAGGAGTGACCTCACTGGAGCCAAGCTTTAGGAAGGGTCGCTCCGGCAGTGGTGGGGGTGCGGGGGTGGGGGGGTGGGGGGAAGGCTAAGAGACTGTTGCAATAAAGGGGGGCAAGGATGAGGGGCAACGGACCTGTTTGGGGTTCACCCCTCCTCCAGAAGCTGCGCGGCCTCCTCTTGGCTCTTTCCTGGGGAAACCACCCTCCCCCACTCTGTCTCCCGGTTTGTGGGGGGGGCTGCCCCTCCCCCATTCTAAGGGTGGGCGCCGAGCCAGGGCTAGCCAGCCAGAAGCCCAGGACGGGGCCATGGACCCAGCCAGGCCAAAAAGCATCTGTCAGTCTGGTAGCTTCCCCTGAAGTCACCAGCAAAGGGTCCCTCTCTGTCTGCATGAGCATGGCTCTGCCCTCGGCCTGGAAGCCAGGGTGCTGAGTGGCCATGTGGGTCACCGCTCAGGGAAAGCCTGCCCTCCTGCCCCCAAGAGGGGCGCTGAAGGAAGAGGGCAGAGCCAGGAGCCTCCGGAGGAGCAGGGCTGAGCTTTGACAACCTTACCTGCAGCTAGGACTCCCCTTAAACTTTCCAACCGTGGAAGCTAATGCTTTCTCTTCTTTTCTTTTCTTTTCGTTTCATTTCATTTTGTTTCTTTTTTTATTGACCTAAGCTAACTGTATTAGGCTCCTCTCACTGCACCTGAAGCTCTCCGCCCACCTTACACGGACTGGAGTTTGGGGCAAGAAGCGAGAGCACAGGCGGTGATGGAGCGGTTAGTGCAGAACGGGGAGCGGCCGTGTGAGCCCAGAGGGCTCGAGTCCCGCAGGCAGGGAGAAGGAGGAGGATAAGGGCCCCACGACCGACCTTCCAGATCTGGGATCCGTGACCTTCAGGAAACAGGTCCTGCAGACAAGACAGGTCAGCCTGGGGGCCGAGGTCAGATGACAGGGTGGGGTGGGGGGCGGGGGACACTGGAAGGTCAGATTCCACTCTGGAAAACCCGGGGGAAGGACGGCAGAAGGAGGACAGCGGGAGTTCCCGTCGTGGCTCCATGGTTAATGAATCCGACTAGGAACCATGAGGTTGCGGGTTCGATCCCTGGCCTTGCTCAGTGGGTTAAGGATCCGGCATTGTCATGAGCTGTGGTGTAGGTTGCAGATGCGGCTCGGATCCTGCGTTGCTGTGGCTGCGGTGTAGGCCAGCTGCTACAGCTCCGATGAGACCCCTAGCCTGGGAACCTCCATATGCCACAAGTGTGGCCCTAGAAAAGGCAAAAAAAATAAAAGAAGGAAGAGAGCAGCCAAAGGGGGACCAGGGAGGAGGGGCATTCAGAGAGAGGATGCTGGAGGCGGGGCTCTCAGTCAGGGAGGAGGAAGGAGAACCAGGAGGGGGGCTGGGATGGTCACCCTCCTCCCTCGCCACCCCCCCAGCAGTGACACAGGAACGACCAGATGCACCTAGTGAGAAGATGTTTGGAAATAAGAAGCAATAAGAAGCCTGTGCCAGAGCAAGAACCTGCCCTCAGAACGTGCGACTCAAGGGCCCATCAGGACACCTGGCCAGGAAACTAGGGCCACCAAAAGCCCTCCCTGCATTCATTACAAACTGGGCCTGGCTTCGGGGCCAGCCTTCCTTGGGGTCAAGTTCAGCTCTGCCACGACCTTGCTGTGTGACCTCAGGCAAGTCACTTAACCTCTCTGGGCCTTGGTTTCCTCACCTACAGAAGGGAAACAAGCTCAGGAAGGGAGATGAAGCGTGTCAAGTGCAGCGACTTGCATTTACTGGTCAGTGTTCTGAATCCTTTGTCACTGGACCATGAGGAACCGGCAATGGGATGGAACAAGCTTTTCTAAGACAAACAAGAGCAGACGCGGCAACCGTAACTTGCCTATACATTTTCCAACAGATGGCTGGGGAAAGAAGGCAGACTTCCAGCCAAAGCAGAAGGAGCCCTCAGATCCCACGGCCCATTCATAAGATCAACAAGCAGCAGGGAAAGCATTTTTAGTTCTCCCCCCAGGCCCTCCCCACTCCGATCAGTCGTTGGGGGAAGGGTCAGAGTAGACAGCCACAGAGCCCCAGGGAGGGGAGACATGTCCTCTGACCACAGCCTCGCCTGCCCCGACGGCTGGAAACAGGAGCATCTGTTCAGAATCCACTCACAGGACGTTCTTTCTTCCCCTGGGTCACCTTCTCCCACTCAATGGAGAGAACAATAGCTTCGGAGGCAGGGAGGGGGAGGGGACCCCCGACTGATGGGGGGTGGGAGGTGGCGGGCGGCAGGAAGAAAGAATCAGAATAGGCTACTCTGCTGTCCAAAGAGAAAGGAAGCTGGCCTCTGAAAAAGCCTCAGAGCCAGCAAGGCCAGCGACACCGAACTTCCTCGTTCTGGACCAAATCGGGGAAAGTCAGGAGTCTGGACTTAACTCCACTTGCATAAGCAATCATCACGGTGGCGGAAGGAAGGATAATTGTGGTAGAGACACAGGGTTCCAATCCCGGCCCTGCCAGCCCTCCGCAAGAGGCCCTGGGCACATTATTAGATGCGAGTTGTTATCGGATGTTTTAAACGACCCTTTACAAAAGCAATGAATGAACACACCTGGAGGTAGGTCTCAGGGAGACTATTAAGTTGGGAGAACGTTAAAAAAAAAAAAAAAGAAAAAAAAAAACCTTAGGACCAGCCAGCCCCTAGCAGACATTTCATAAATATTCTTTGAATTAGAATCAACCCAGAACGTTATCTGAAGAGAGGAAACGAGCAGCGATTCCTCACATAACGTTGTACTTTTTATCTGTTTCATAAATGATCATGTCATTGGTCACGGCACCCTCCTGAGCACTGTACACATGACTCACCTTTGCTCACAACTGCTCTCTAAGATTTCAAGTGAGGAAATCAAGCCCCCCTCCCCCGACCTTGCCCCCAGAGGTTAAGGAACTGGCCCCAAACCACAGAGCTAGAGAGTGGCCACCTTCTGACGCTCAGTCCCCGCCCTAACATCCATGCTGCACTGCCTTTGTCTGAACATATCTATTTGCAAGCTAGAGGCTGGAGACCATTCAAGAGGCCATTGTCCAACCTCAGCTTTAAAGGGCCCTGTGAGCAGTGACTTGGGGCCTTTAGCTGCCAGGGAAGCGGGGAGGGGTTAAGGTTATAGATCAAGGGCTCTTTTCTCTTAATGGTTCCACACACCCCAGGGAAGGACACAAAACTTACAAATCTTAAGTATTCTGCTTGATTTCTTAAATATGTACACACCTGTGTAACCACCTCACAGATCAAAACACGGAACATTTCCAGCCCCACCCGATCCCACCCCCACCTTCTGGGTGCCCCCTCCCAGGCGGCGGCTATCCACTCCCAAATGTGAGCACTCTTCTGACTTTTCACACCACAGATTAGCTTTGCCTCTTTTCTAATTTCATATAAATGGGATCAAACGATTTGTACTCTTTCATACTTGGCTCTGCATCTACAAATAAAACATATCACAAGCACACGGACAATGATTGGGGCGGGGAGAGGTGCTGCTGCTGATAGTTTCTTTCTCCTGCAATAAGCTCCAGGATTGTTTTTATTCTGGCTCACTGACCGATGAAAGGGTAAAGTGGAGAGGGCTGGACACTGGAGTTTGGAACCATGTGAGTTGGTGGTGAAAAACTAGTGACTCACAGGGGGCAAAGGAGCTGTGGTGCCTGGAAAGGGAACTTTAGGAACAAGGAAGCCAGGTGGTCACCTCCGATGGCTCTGGATGCCCAGAGGGGGGAGGTTTTAATGAGGCTTTAAAACGCTCAAATCTGGTTCCACTAAGCCAGAGGCGCGTTTGGCCTCCGCCGCTTCTCCCTGGCACTGACAGTTTCTCAAAAGAAGGGGAACTCCCCTAGAAGGCGCGTCTTCCTACCTGTGCATTGTTGGATGAAGTCCTGATATTCCGCTCCCTGCTCGCCGGGGACGATGGTGGAGCCGTCATATTTAAAAGTCACCCTTTGGATTGGGAGAAGAGAAAAACACACACACACACATCAACGTTGGTAGCGGCATGGTGCCGAGCTTCCAGCAAGACAATCTAAAAGATGCCTCTGCTAGGGAGCAGCTAGCGCTGGCTTTCCACGCCGTCCCGGGTTAAGGCTGTGGGAAGACAGCACGGGGTGACCCTTAATCCGTCCGGTCTGGAAGACGGCTCAGTGCCCCCGGCCCCTCGCGAGCTCGGGGAGCGGGGCTTGGAGAGCAATGGAAAGTTCCTCACCAGATGACGGCCGAGCTGTCGTCGCGCACCAGGTTATACGCCGTCCGGCAAGCCTCTTTGTCGATCTTGGTGGCCATCGCCGAGGGGCTGTAACGGGGATACTCTGCCCTGAGCGAGTGATAAGCGCACTCTGTGCAGGTTGCAGAAGCTGAGCGGTGCGCGGACGCGCCAAGGGTGGGCGGCGGCGGCGGCGGCGGCGGCGGCGACAGAGGCGCAGGGCGAGCCAGCTGCGAGCTCCGAGCTCCGAGCGCGGCGGTGGCACGGGGTGCGCAGAGAACGCGGGCCAGATCCAGGCCGCGCCGCCCCGCCCCCTCCGACCATTGGCCTCCTGGGACGCATCTCGCCCGGCCCCCTCTCGCTATTGGCCGTGGGGCCTCTGGGGGGTGGGGCGTCTTTACTCGCCGGCGGCCAATCCCAGCCCGGGTGGGTTGCGCAACTCTGCGGTGGGGGCAGGAGAAGGGGCTTTTTCATCCCCCCCTCCCCTCCCAGCCTTGGCGTCTTCTC